>ML675621.1:13872535-13894889 GCA_007922155.1 Mesoclemmys tuberculata
TCCTCTGACGTTTCCAACTGATGCGTCCCCAACGTATATTTAAAATATTTAGGCAATTAGGACACCTGGGGCTAATTAAGGAGCCCCGCCCCAAACACTTAAAAGCCTGCAGGGGCAGGTAGGCAGTGTGGGTTGTGGAGTTTGGAGTGCAGAGGTTGGAGTTGAGAATTAGGAGTTTACAGGTTACAGTTTTGGAGTTGAGAGTTTGGAGTTTGCAGTTTAAAAGCCTGCAGCTTGGTGCTGGCAGCCTGGAGCTAGGAGATGCAGCCTGGCAGCCTGCAGTCTGCAGAAGCTTGGGAGCTGCCACAGTTCCTGCCACAGCACTGGAGGCAGGCCACCAGCTGGGGTAGCAGGAAGTGGTCCACAGACTACCCCAAGGAAGGTAGCAGTACTCAGGGGCAGAGCGGGCCCCATCCCCTCCCTAAACCTTCCCCCAGCTGCCCCACCGGCCAGGCCGGAAGAGCGCAAGACCCACGAGGGCGGAGTACATCTGTTCCCCCCCACTCTGTTACACAGGGCAGACATCCCCTCGTTCTCCATGTGGGGGATAATAACATACCCGGGCGTGTCTCTGCCTTTGTGGGGAACAGCAGCTGCACAGGAAACAAGGAACTATAACCCAGATGAATGTCCTTCTCAGAGCACAGTCCAGACATCTCTTGTGCCTTACCTCTCTCCCTAGACATGCATGATTCACTCTGCTTTTCTTACCTTTCTCCTTCTTTCCTTTGCCTTCCTCCACTCATGTTGCTTCTCTCCCTTTCTTCCTACTCTTCTGCATTAGCGAAGTTTGCGCCCATGCAGCTACGCTGGTCCAAGGGCCCAGAGAGATGCACTGCACTGCTTTAAAGCAGAGCTTACGGTGATGTGACCTGCCCGGCTTTCAGCCCCTGTGTACCCATCTCAGGTCTGGCTAGATGGCAGAGTCAGGTTGATTGAGCTTAACCCGAGTTACTCAGCTCGATCCAGGCCAATGTGAGGCAGAGACCCCATCTTCACACACAGCTTTGGCCAACTTGCCACACACCCACATTCCAGATTAGCTGCAATGACTTCTGGGCACATCTCCCAGCACTGCTTCAAACAGCACAACATGTACGACTACACCCAGCCTTTGGGAAAACTTTCCTGCCCACAAAGGGATTGTGGCAAATGCTCTTATCAGATTCAGTTTGGGCACCCACAAATGAGCAATAAGGGTGGTGACTGGGTCCACAACGACCTTCTCTCTCACGCTAACGCCGGTTACCTTTTGCCTGTGCACATGGCATTTTTTCTGTGTCCAGTAGGGAGAGAGATTATGTAAATCCGTTTGCAGGTAACTATCCTTACGCATCGATTTCTTGAAACAAAGTTAACAACCAACCTGGTTGCCTTGCCCTGTATGGGGTGTGAGCAACTGCTGTGTTACATTTGCCGACACAATTGTTGTGCTCTCCGTCTCTAATTCAGTCCTTTCTCCAGCGCGCTCTGGGATACCGTGAGCATAAAAGGTGCAAGAACCAAGTTTTCTTCTATTCCAAATCCCTTTTGCTTCTCCAGAAGAATTTACCCCCTAAAAACCGATCAGGATTTTCACTGCCTCTTCAAAGTGCCTGTATCTTCTCTGCATTGAAACATTCCAGAGGCCCTCCTGCTGCTGCTCTGATATTCTGCATTTCATTACTTCATGGTGATTTTTTAAGAAGATGCAGGCTTGTTCAGAACAAAAACCAGCAGCTGTTTCATTGCCCCTGGTTCCATTTTTTTGCAAATCTCTCGGCAGAAGCTGGGGGGGGGGGGCAAGAAGAAATGAAGGAAACAATAAAGGAAAAGAAGAAGTTGCCTTATTTAAGAATAAGAGATGCAGACAGGATCTGCAGACCAGCCACATCAGATCAGCAGAGAGCAACCAGCATGGAAAAGAACATCACAGGAGAATAATGAGAGATGGTAAATAATTCCCCGGGCTCATGCAGGGGTCAGCTGAACACCTGCCCATAGTGATTGATGCTGCACAATAAGCAAGCTGGCCATATCATAATAACTTTTTGCATCTTTCCCCTAAAGAGCTCAAAGAACTTTACCAACATCATGTGATTTATTCTTCCATCCTGGGGGTGAGGCAGCTAGAACCCTGTTTTAGACGGGAAAACTGAAGCATGGAGCAGTGAAGTGACTTGCCCAGGGTCCCAAAATGAGACTGTGGCAAGGCCCAGAGCGGAATCAAAGTCTTTGGCTTCCCACATTTGTGTGTTAGCCCCACAAGAACGTCCTTGCTCAGTGTCTTCGGTAATGCCCCAAGCACTAGCTATGGCCCAGTGAAACGCCAGGTGAGTTCTTGAGCTCCTGCAGACTGAGGTTAACAATTGCAGATGCTGAGTAGACACAGAGAAGCAGTGGAGAAAAATGAAGGTGAGATGATGTTACTATTTGTATTCCAGGGCCCACAGGTGAGATCAGGGCCCTGTTGTGCTATGTGCTGCACAAGCACATGGTGAGAGATAGTCCCTGCCCAAAAGATCTGACAGGCTAAACATGCAAGATGGATAATGGATGGGAGGGGAAACAGAGGTAGAGAGAAGTGAAATGTCCAGACCCTGTTCATCCAGCCAGTTAGTGGGAGAGCCAAGCGCAGCCCAGAGACCTCATGCTTAGTGGGAAGAGGCTGCGATAGATGGGGAAGGGCTGTGTCATTGCTCCAGTGACCCCTGGGCTGAGCTACAAATGGGGCAGGTGGATTCCCCAGCTGTGGTCCAGCATCTCAGGAAGGGGGAAAGCTCGCAGGGAGAAGATGCTGCAGAGACAGACAGGGGAGGTGGAGTGAATGGGAGAAGCTGGGAGGGAGGAACTGGAGCAATCACATCTGGCGTTTGTTTTCAGGATGCTCTGCCTGGCGACAGAAACATCTAAGACCCTGAATCCCCTTGTCCCTGTCCTGACAATCTGTACTGCCGACAGCCCCGCCCCCCATCACTGTGCATGCACTGCATCAGAGCTGGGCGGGAGGTGCCAACTGTTGCTATGGCTCCACCCTGCTTTCCAGCGACCTATCCTGGCACTGCTTACAGCAGAGGTGCTTCATCCGTCGCTGTTTGACCAGGAGCAGGAGATGGGCTTGCTATTGCCCAGCCTGCAGTGGCCGGAAAGTGGGGTGGTTGGGGGCTGGAAAATGAGGGCAGTGCTGCAGAGAGACGAGCAGAGTCTTGCAACAGGGGCACAACTTCTAAATGTGGAAAGCAAAATTGAAGGCAAGAAGCGAAATAATTCGGACATGATCAAAAAATCACATCCCAGTTAATAACACACCATTAGTGATAGGCTAGGGGGAGAGCGTGGGGTGCCCTCGATGTAAGTAGAATGTAGTGATCTCTTTGGAGCTGTCAGCATCCCTAGAGAGACACAGTTACGGTACCCCCTGTGGAGAGGGTGTATATTGATCTCAAAGGTCTCAGTGTTCCTGCAGGAGGTTTCCAAAAAACTTGGGACCCCAGAAACACTAGCAGCAGGGTCCCATGGACCAGTGAGTTGCAGCGACAGGTTTTCTCTGATCAGGTGCTCCAAACAGAGATTGTGTGGCTTGAAGGCTAATGGGTGTGGTCAGTGAACTCCCTCCTGGGATGTCCTCAATCCCAGCGACGCCGCAATTGTGGAAGGACACAAAGCAGGAGCCAGAAGAGGTTTGAGGATATGAGACTCAGTTTCTCCGCGAGCCGTGCTCCAGGTCGTATGGCTCTGGGATGGAGGTGACAGCTTGCCTGGCTGTGTCTTGGTATGGACTATAGGGAACGGTGATTCTAGCAAGGGGGACCCAGCCTTATCTTTCAGGCTGACGCACAGGGCTGGCATAAGCATGTTGGGATGGAAGTGCGGGTTGGAACGCAATGATGTCTCTCTACCCAGGGCAAAAGTCTCAAAGGCTTCTGTGGGAGCAATGCAGCCAAGGCCTGGCTGTGACCCTCCTTCTGTCCAACTGGAGTTCCCGCAGAGACAGACACCTCCGTTCCATAACCCACCTCCAGCAATGGCTAGCAGTACTGTATTGTGCTTACCTGACTGTGCCAGGGGCTGGTGGGGAATGCCTGACATGGGCCATTTCCTTCCTGATCTGCTTAGGTAGGCCATCTGCTTACGCCCTGAAGCATGAGAATTGAAATACTGTCTTACCGCCCCACTGCTTAAATTGGTCTTTAATTGCCTTAGAAGCAAGAAATCAGCCATCTGTTAAATGCCATGGCCAAGGTTTGGTCATAATAAAGCTTCACAGCGGGGTTAGGGCCTTCTACTGTGCTGTCTGCTGGGCAGATCCCAAGCCAGGTGATGAAGCTTCCTTGCCTGCATAGCTTGATGTTTCCCCTGGAGTTTCAATCAGAGACGTTATCCCTCACTTCTCCTCCTAATATCACTATCGTCCTGGTGACACGGGGGAGAACAGCTGCTCCTCAATCCACGGACCCCTACCCCATGACTTAAACCAGGTCTTGCCACTTGTCTGAAGAGTCACCAGGGATGAACTCGGAGATACAGAGGAAGAAAACAAGGCCTGCTTTGTGCCCAGCCAGTTACTGATTCTTATGAACAGGTCAAAGTGTCTCTCTTGTTACTGTGACCATGGCAGACAACCCTTAATGGCTGACAGGAGCCTTGGGGAACAGCAGTGGGAATGGAAATTTACCTGAGCCCAATAAAGAACTAACAAGACGGCTGGATCAGATTTTGAGCATGAATTATTGATTCCTAGAGCCTTTTTTGGATTGTCACGTTATCTAATTATTCATGCACCCATCGCACGGTTCAGACTGAGCACTTATAGCAGAGATTCGGCCATTTTGTTATAATAGGAACAAGAGGCCAGAGCTTCAGCAAGTGTAATCGCCATAGCCTCAGCAACACCCATGGAGCCATGACAGCTTATGTGAGTGGCGGCTGTGCTCCAGGACGTTGATATATATGTCCACACACACTCACACGAGGCTCACTCCACTTCCAGCTGAAATGCAGCCAGTGCTGGGGTGGAACACTGCAGCAGCTGTTTAATAGCACAGAACAGCACTACACAAAAGGTTAGGGCAAGACAAATGTGGTACCTAGTTAAGAGAGCACAGAAGAATTTAGCTCGGGAGAATGTAATTACCCAGACTGGAGCAAATTGAAGGTGGATGCCTGTTTTATTGTGGTTCTTAGGCGAGCAGACCTGATACTGTGCAGTTCACAGAATAGCTCTAAAACAAACCTGGCTGATCTTTCTTCACCTCATCCAGCTCAGTTCCTTTGGTCTGCTCTTTGCTCATCCCCACGTATATATTTGTTCTCCTGGCTCCTTCCCTGCAAGCAGGCTTGAGAGGGGAAAATACAGCTCATCATTTTGATGTAATAGGAGCTATTTGGAGGCTTCTGTCTTCTTCCTTCTCTACTTGTATCAATAATTAATATGTTGATTCAGAAGAAAATTATGAACACAGCGAGTACCTCTTTTTAACAGAGAAAGAAAAACAACAGCAGAAAATTTTGCTGTAGGGCAAGGATACATGACTTCCCCGCGCAGTGGTCCTTCTCTCACGGGTGTGTATGCACGCCCGCACGATGACCCCGCTCTCATCTAGCTGGACTCACCTTCCCAGGTACAGCAGAAGTGAGGGGTTCAAAGCAGGAATTCTCTGGCCTGTGCTATGCAGGAGGTCAAACTACATGACCATGTTGGTCCCTTGCGGACTTACACCCTAGGGATGAATCTAGTGGTGTTAGGAAGAAGAGCAGGCAGGGTGGTCGCGACCCTATGGTACCTGTCCTACATGGTGCATTTCCACTTGAACCAGTGCTCTCAGCTCTGCTCAGCCTACTGGTGCCTAGCACGTCCCTGGGGCTTTCCAAGGCAGGTCAGTATCGTTCCCGTCTTCGTACAGTGGGGCATGAGGGGGCTCACCCACACCAGCCCTGAGTGGGTTAATAGGCCGGGGGGAGCCACTGTATATGCTGCAGCTGGGGGGAGCCAAGGACTGAGCAGACAGAGGAAGCGTAGCGGGAGGAGCTGGGCCAGGAGTATAAAGCCAGGCGGAGAGAGCAGGAGGAGCTGCAAGGAGGTGGTCCCTGCAGGCACTCCCTCGAGGGAAAGGGGGCTGGACAGTGGCAAGGAGGCAATCCAGGGGCGAGTGAATCCTGGGGTCCTGCCCTGGTCTAGGGAGTCTTCCAAGAGGCCTAGGCGGTGAGAGCCACGGGGCGTGGAGGAACGTCTGGCGAGGAGATAGAGGTGGGGCAGGAAGGAGCCCAGGGAAACAGCAAGAGGGTCTGAGACTGGGCAGAGCTGGACTGCTGGTCAGAGGCCCAGGGCTGGAGCTCAGAGGTCCCCAGGGCTCCCCTGCCAGCCCCTGGGGAGTGGCCAGGACTGGAGGTGGAACAGAGCTGGCTGAGGTCACTTCTAGATGGCTCGTGCGGTAGGACTGTACTCCAGGAGGGGCACTGAATAGTGTGGCCAAAGGGCCGAGTCATGAAGAAGGAGCCCTGGGGGTTGCAAAAAGAGAGGGACCAGGACATGAGCAACTGACAACAGGCAATCCTAGTCCTAGCCACAAGGAGGCACACCTGTGATGAGTGGAGCCCCTCTAGGGAAACTGAGGCACGGGGAGGGGAAGGGACTTGCCCAACATCACCCAGCAGGCCAGTAGCAAAGCTGGCATTAGCACTCAGCTCTCACAGCTCTCTCCACTTTCAAACGTAACCTCTGGGGCAGGGGTTCTCAAATGGGGTTGTGACCCCTCAAGGGGTCGGAAGGTTATCATGGGGGCGTCGTGAGCTGTCGACACATGCCGATAAGGGTGGCATAGCATGGGGGGGTCATCACTTTTTGTAGGGGGATCATCACAGCCTGAAATATTTTCAAAGGTTGTCCCAGCATAAGAAGGTTGAGAACCCCTGCTCTAGGGGTTGTTTCCGTGCCTCCTATGACTTGGATTTCCCTTTCCCTGGCCTGCTCCCTCATCAGGTTGCAGCCTGGCCTGCAGAGTGACTAGTGCACTGTTAATTAGCAGGGACAGGCAATGCCCCCCTTGCCATTCGGAGACAGCAAGAGAAGCTGTACGTCACCCTTCACTCTCTGGGGTAGGGAATGAATGAATACAGTCCTCTTGGCTGCTGAGCTCTGGCCAGCTGCTTGCGCGGGAGTGGTTGTTAATAAGCTGGGAAACTTTCCAGGGTCCTCTGTACAAAATGTGAAGTCCTAAACTTTTCTTTGCTGTGCAGTGTTCTCTGTGTTTGTGCCAGTCCCTCCATAGAGCTGTGTCCTTACCCGCTGCCACTGAGAGATGCCTGGCCCTAATGGGCCCATGATGGGGATATCTGGGAGATGTGACCGTAGACTCAGTCATAAACTCTGTTCCTCATACACCAAAGGCCTAATTTTCTGAAGGCTTGATCACCTGCAACACCTAGGGAAGTCGTCGGTGCTCCACCCAGCCGGCTTTTCCTGCACTCTCCAAGGCTCATTGTCTTGGAGAGGCTCCTTCATTGACATGGAGGTGATGGAAGCTAGTCTGAGGAGCCCTGCCTCCTCAGACAAGAAAAGAAGGAAAAGAAGAGATCTAAGCATCTACAGCCATCCTTAAGATCTTCAGGTATGTATGTGAGAGACCTCTGCTCATCTGTAACTGCAGCCCTGGAACATTGCCGTTGTTTAAAAAAACAAACAAACAAACAAACAAGCCTCCAACAAATCAAACCATTTGAAAGTCAGGAAATTGAGTATTAAGGGGTTAAAAACAAACGTTTGAGAGTCAGAAACTGGTCGCTGCTGTTCAGTACAGTTATTTCTAAGCATCCCCATCCAGGGCCCCATTGCACAAGGTGCTGTGCGAGCACCGAGTAAGAGACAGTTCCTGCCCCAGAAAGCTTACTGTCTAGCTAAACAGGGTAGATACAGTGTGTGAGGTGAAACTGAGTCACAGAGCGGGAAAGTGACTTGCTCAAGATCACACAACAGATGGTGGTGGAACTGGGAATAGAAGTGAGGTGTCCTGACTCCCAGGGTTGTTTGTATTCCATATGAAATCTGTGGTGGTTGGTATTTTGCACAAGTCTACGTACTCAGTGAACGGTCCCTTTAAACCTTCCACAAGATGATAATGCTGTTCTGTTCGATAGCACTTTTTGCCTGAGGGTCTCGAAGCATTTTACAAATGTTAGCCAATTAAGCCTCACAATAAAGCCCTGTGAGATGAGAAAGGAATGGCATCATCCATCACTGAAATGCAGCCACCCCTGAGGTGGAGCACCACAGCAGTTTGGCAGAACACTGCAACGATATGGAACAACGTTTTATTTTTGTTTTGGAGAGGAATAAAGGATATTGCAGTCAAGGTGAGAAGACTGGGAGACACAATGTAATTCAAGGCACCCACTGGGGTTTAGCCACAATACTTGGGCTGTCGTCCAACTTTTGCAAAAAGTGCTCTGGGCTTTTTAATGACTGCAAGTGGCCAGGAGCTTGCTTGTATATTTCATCTGACAGCTAGTACCACACAATGGGGTGTGTATTTCAGAGATGGTTGTTGCATTTCTTTGTTGGGTAAGTGACTTGGCTCTAAACTATTATCCTTCCTGCCTAATCCCTACCCTGTGTATTTCTTTCTGATGGGGCATCAGATCAGGGGTGCAAAGGGCCCATTCACTCCAGCTTCTGTGCTGTAAATCAAGTCAAGTTAATTTCGCGCTCCCTTCGTCCCAGGCTGATTTAATGCAAATTAAATTTCATGCTGATCAGCCCGAGTGGTTAATGCACAACATAGAAATCAAGGATTTGGGCTCGTTGTATAAATACAGCCTTTCTATTTGTGCAATTTCATAACAGTTTATCTCCCTGCCATATGCACCGGTTCTGCGGTATTCAGCGTGTGAGACTAAGTCTCGGTTTAGCTACTCAAATACCATGGGCTAAATGCATCCTGGGAATAACCCTTTAGTACCAGTGGTAGTGAATTTGGCCCTAGTGATTTTCTCATACAGGACTTTACCATTTAATTCTTGTTCCATATTTAATAAAAACCTGTGGAACGGTGTCTGTAGCTCAGATGGCTCTGTGCGCCGAATGTGTTCTCTGCAATGTACAGAAACTGCTGAATTCAGCCCTCAATTAAAGGGCTATCGCAGAGTGCTTTGCTTGCACAGCAGCTGCTATTTCTGTCCCACAGTTATATCTCTCTGCTTCCCTTCTCCCTGCAGCTTTCCCCTTAGAGCTCAGATAATAGAGAATTAGCAATAACGCATTCTGCTGAGCAGGCCGTGGAAATGAGGAATTGGGAAGGCCACTGACCCTTCTCCCCCATTGCACCCTGTCATAGTATCTTCTTTTGATGGAATGAGGGTCTTGGGTTGACTTTTTACTTTGTCCCTGGAGCCTCCTTGCCCCATAGAATGTTGGGAAAGACGAGGAAGAGGAATTTATCTCCACAACATGATCCTCCAGGAAGGGCTAAGGAAGTCTGAAAGTTCTCTCTTAGAATCCAGTCCTTCTCTGATATAGAACCAGCCTGCAACATTTTAAAGGGAATTAATCAACAGAATCACGAGTTTAACCCAGGGAAGCAATTTCCAGACAAAATGCTGTGATGGGAGCTGAGTGCAGCATTTAACATTGCTGCTGGGAAGGTGGATTGCTCTTAAACAAATTCTCTCCCTCCTTCCCCTGTCGGTATATTTCTGCCTCTTGTTTCCTCCCTATTTTAGCCATCCACGCACCTCTCTTTCATTAATCCGTATTCCATGTAGGCTGAGTCACAAGGAATGTGGACAGAAAAAAGCAGGGCTACTCAGATCTATACCATGTGAACTTTTGCCCATGAAATTAATGCTGGGCAGGAAACACTTTTCCCATCCCCATGAGAATTTTTGAGATTTTAACATTTTTTCCCATCGTGAACTGATACAAAGTGAAAAACCTGAACATTTTAATAAAAAGAAAGAAATTGAGTCGATCAAAACCTTTTTTTTAACCTTTCAAAATGTAACATTTTGATTTTGACCTACTTTTTTTTTACTTAATTTTTTTTAACGATAAGCTAACCTAAATCTCAAAACGAAAACATGGTTTGAACTGAAAAACGGAACGGTTTGTTTAAAAAATACTGAAATCTGATGTTTCAAAACCTATTTCCCCAAAATTTTTTGAAAGAGGCAATTCAGTGAAACCCTTTTCTCATGAACTGTTTCAGTTTTGATGAATCGGCATTTCTCCAACAAAAAGGAGTTTCGTCAAAAAGTTCCCCACAGCAAAAATCTCTTCCCCTCCTGCATTCTAGCACTGAAAATAACCCAAGGCCTAACTCCATTGCATCTAAAAAGAAAACGTTCCTGGGCATTTGTAATGTAGAGGAATAAGGTCATATCCCTGTACATAGCTTGTGAGCCCTGTAGCAGAGCTATATGTTTTAGAAGCCGCCAGAAACTAATTGGAATGTATGTAGCTAGGCCTTACACATTATCTATAGTCAAAAACAATGCTTATTGGGACCCCACCGTATCTGCATTTGGGTAAGAGCACAAGGCGCAACAGCATTAGAAAATCAAATTGGTCACAATTTGACTGCATGAGCAGTCAGCTAAGAATGAGTCCATTTAGCCATCTGGGAAGCTAGATGACACAGGGCATGCGGTCTACATTTCAATCTGGGATGTGATTCCTCATTTGAAGAGACATATTTGTGCTAGCTACGATCGAGCTAGCCTGCTAAAAGAATCGTATAGCCGTGGTAGTGCAAGGGTTGCTGCCCTGAATACATGCCCATCCAAGCCTCAGGGCAGCTAGCCCCCTCACATTGCTGCGGCTGCATTCTGTTTTAGCAATCAGAGCTAGCGCGATTGTCTCCTGGAGCTAGGAATCACCCCCAGCTCAAAGAGCAGATGCAGCCTCAGCTATCTGCAGTCACACAGCTCCAGCATCTTTCACACCCTCACTCCATGGCTAGTCACTTGGATTCCATTTTTAGCTATTTTAATTCTTCTAAGACAAGAGTCTGAACTTTGAAATCCTATCGCTGGTCAGCATGGGATAGATGTTCAAGGACTCAGCACCCACAACTGAGCCAAGATGTTCAGCTTCCATTTAGGCACCTAAATAAAGGGCAGGTTTTCAAAAGGGCTCAGTGCCTAACATGCTAAGAACTCTGGATAATCCTGGCAAGTAATCTGAGATATTTTTGAAGGTCACGTCATTAGTCGGTTCTAGTTTGATCCAGACAGAGAGCTGAGCCACGTGAATCTCTGGGGGAAAGAAAATGTGGCTGAGGGGAGACTGAAGCAGGAAGTGGCTAAGCGACATACTTTGCCAGCAGGGGCTGGTGCAGCACAGGCACACCCCGAGACAGGACCTTTTGGCAGGAACATGCTGACTTTGATTTTTCTTTTGTAAAAATGTTGGAATGAAGCATTGCCTAGATTCTAAGGCTGGAAGAGGCCACTGTGATCGCTTGGTCTGATCCCCTGTGTAGGGCCGGTCATAGGACTTCCCCGAAGGAGCTGCTGTTTACACTAGACCAAATCTTTTAGAAAAACACCCAGTCCCGCCTTAAAAATTGTCAGTAATGAGAATCCATCAAAACCCTTGGGAAATTGTTCCGACGGTTAATTGCCATCACTGTTGAAAATGTGCACCTGATTTCTTGTATGAATTTTCTAGCTTCAGCTTCCTGTCTGCGGATCTCAATGTGCCTTTGCTGGCTAGACAGAAAAGCCTCTGATCTCAATTTTCTGTTCGTTAAAGTTGAATGGAATGTTTAAACCTTTTTGGTTCAAAATTATTCAGATTTATAAATTATAATAGAATTTATTTGTAAAAAGCCCATTAAAGCATTTAAATGCACAGTGTTAAGTATGGCTTTCATTTTAACATAACAGCCATGCTGGGTCAGAACCAATAGTCCATCTAGCCCAACATCCTGTCGTTCGACAGTGGCTGGTATCAGAGGTTTCAAAGGGAATGGACATAACAGGGCAATTTATCAAGTGATCCACCACCTGTCACCAGCCCCAACTTCTAACTTCCAGCAGTTTAGGGACACCCAGAGCATGTGATATGCCATTGATGGACCTTTGATAGCCTAATAGCCGTTGATGGACCTATCCTACAGAAACCTATCTAATTCTTTTTTGAACCCTGGTATACTTTTGGCCTTCACAACATCCTCCGGCAACAACAGATTGACTGTGCGCTGTGTGAAGAAATACTTTCTTTTGTTTGTTTGAAACATGCTGCCTATTAATTTCATTGGGAGACCGCTGGTTCTTGTGTTATGAGAAGGAGTAAATAACACTTCTTTATTCACTTTCTCCATACCATTCACAATTTTATAGACCTCTGTCATATCCTTCCTTAGTCATCTCTTTTCCAAGCTGAACAGTCCCAAGTCTTTTTAATCTCTCCTCCTATGGAAGTTGTTCCATACCCCGAATCATTTTTTTTTACCCTTCTCTTGTGCAGTGAAGACCAATTCAAAGAATTCATTTAGCTTCTCTACAATGGCCTTGTCTTCCTTCAGTGCTCCTTTAGCACCTCCATCTTCCAGTAGCCGAAATTTTGCTGTTTGTTTTTGTCTTTTGCTCATTGCTCTTCAGATTCTTTTTTGGCTTGACCAGTTATACTTTTACACTTGACTTGCCAGAGTTCAGGCTCCTTCCTATTTTCCTCAGTAGGATTTGACTTCCAATTTTTAAAGGATGCCTTTTTTTCTCTAACTACCTCTTTTATTCTGTTTAACCATGCCATGATGGCTTTTTTTGGTCCTCTTTTTTTTTTTTAATTTGGGGTATATGTATATATAGTTTGGCCCTCTCTGATGTTCTTAAATAGTTTCCATGCAGCTTGCAAGCATTTCACTCCTATGGCTGTTCCTTTTAATTTCCGTTTAACTAGCTTCCTCATTTTTGTGCAGTTCCCCTTTCTGAAGCTAAATGCTGCTGTGGTGGATTTCTCTAGTATTTCCCTCCTAAAAGGGTATTAAGTTTTATTTATATTATGGTCACTATTACTGAGCAGGTCAGCTATTGGACCAGAATCTGTGTGCCACTTAGGACTAAATCAAGAATTGTTTCTCCCCTTGTGGGGTCCAGGACTCGGTGCTCAAAGGAGCAGTCATTAATGATGTCTAGAAACATTATCCCTGCATCCCATTCTGAGGTGACATGTACCCCGGCAATGAAATCCCCTGTTACTACTGAGTTTTCTGGGTTTTGTTTTCTCTCCAATCTCCCTCACAATTGCCATCCCCATCCTCGGGAGTATATTCCAACAGCCATACTCTTAGTAAGCAAGCATGGAATTTCTATCCATAGCAATTCTATGGTACAGTGCGATTCATTTAAGATGTTTACTTTATCTGACTCTCTGCTGTCTTCAGACACAGTGGCACTCCCGCATCAGTGCGACCTACTCTGTCACTTCTATATGTTTTGTACCCTAGTATTACCATGTCCCATTAATTATCATTGTTTCACCAAGTTTCTGTGATGCTCGTTCTATCAATAGCCTCATTTAATAACAGGCACTCAAGTTCACCCATCTTAGTATTTAGATTTGTAGAGCAACAAGGTGGGTGAGATAATAGCTTTTATTGGACCAACTTTGCTTGGTGAGAGAGAGAAGTTTAGGGGATGTTTGTTAGCTGTATCTGGGGCTGGGGCTCCCTTTCTAAACTCCCATTTGCTGTTCCTGTTCACTGTCCCTTTTTCCCATTAGCTGTAGAGAGCTGTTTATAAGAGAAATCGCCTGTCTGACCATCCTTTGGGTAGTAACTGTCCCATGCTTTTATGCTGGGGATAAAAGCAGTTGAACTGAACTGAGCTACAGCTGTTATCGTTGCTGTTGTTTAAAGTCAGATCTCATTTCCTAGAAGAGAAAAAAAGACAAACGCACACAAACGGGGATACAAAAGAAAAGCAGAGGCAAAGAATCCAGGTTCTGTCTTTGGTGCTGAATCTTTCAGTACTGGAGAAACACAGGCCCATTACACAGTCTGTTCAGCTACTCCGAGGTCTGGCAAACTCCTCCCAACATTGGGCTGGCTGGAATGTAGCTTTTAGCTATGTTTCTGGTTGCGGGCTCACAGCAGTGTTGCAAAAGATGCAGTCATCTTGGCCAGCCGAGCCAGACTCTTACCGAACAGACAATAAAAAGGTAGAGATAGGAAAGATAGGCAGTAAGGTGGGGAAGGAAAAGGACACACGAGAGGGGGTGAGAGCAGGAACCAAAGTCTCACATTCCAGGTGTTGTTCAGGATATAGCTAAAGCCAGTGGAGGTGGTGATGTCTTTGGATCCCTCTCTGGCCCAGGTCTGGACAGAATATCTCTCAGGATCAGGATGGGAAAGGCCCTGTGGTGCCACAGTGGATCCTGCTGACCCAGGAGACTGAGTGTGGTCTCTCCTTTTCAGGCCACCTGTCCGCCACCTGACACAATTCCCCTCAAAGTCTCTTTTTAAGGACCCCCAGAAGAGGTGATGGGCAGAATAGCCCATCCCCTCATTGTTTTATGCGCCAATTAAGCCTAATTTCCAATACACCACTCAATTTCCAGCTCCATTCTCCTCTTGTTTACCAGACGTGATCCCAACACCATCCTTGGTTGCTATTAGTAGGCCTTTTTGTCTGAACGAAGCCAGGCTGTCTCCCTCTTGTACCTTTTTCAGAACAATTTACATAAGAGTCTGAGCTGGATGCATAGTTAAGATTCCAGGCCTCCATGCAACAGAAGCTAGATTTTCAAGAGTTCAGCTTCCATTCAGACCCCAAAATAATTAGTCCTATTTTCTGCACATTAGGTGCTCCGCTCTCTGGAAGAACGGGCCCTTCTTTAGGGGCCTGAATGAGCTCTCTTGAAAATCAGACCTCGATTGTGGGAGCTAATCCCTGGGAAATCTGGCTCAGATCTCTTTTCAAAGTTTGCAGGTCTACGGCCTGGACAGCAGGACTTTCTTTAACACCGTTTATAGCCAGGCTGGACTGCAGTCATGATTAAGGTAAAGATGTCAAACCACACGCTTCTTCATTCAGTGGTGCTGGCTTTGCTGTTGTGCGTTTTTTAAAACAAGTTGTAGCTGTTTTATGCCTTTGTGACCTTTATGCCTATGGTCTGAATCTGAGACAAACCTTGTTTTACACGTCTAGGCATTGTTCCTCGCTGTGCTAGAATATATTCTCCCGGAATAGGTGCCGGGGCCCAGTCCCTGGGCCGCTCCTGGGGACTGCATGGAGGCGGGTGAGTTGTAAGACCCAAAGGGGCAGGTTTTCCCACAAGCTTTCAGTGCAGATGTGGCACCGAAAGCATCAGCGAAAGCTCTTCCCCCTCACTTTGTCCTACATTGAGGGACAAGCGACCAGGGTTCAGAGGACATTCAGCCCTTCAACCCATAGCCACTCTGCTGGGGCTGCCCACAAGGAAATTGACAGTAAGAGTGGATTTGAGTTATAGACACCTGGTCCTAGGCAGTAGGCTGTGACCCTAAGTTCATTTCACACCAAGTGCCAGGCGCACATCCCCTTCTCTAATCTAGACACAGAGCAGCAGGGCCGTATAGAAAACCTACCAAGCCAAAGCACTGTCTACACACCTCCCCGGGGGAGAAGGTGAGAGCCAGAGAACAGCTACACAAGACAGAGCTGAGTCACGTTGCTTAATGCTTTCCGACCCGAGGGTGTAACAGACTAGATGGGGGTGTAACAGACTGGATGGATGCTGTCGCTGCGCCAGGGAGGGCGTCCCATCCACAGACCCAGAGGGGCTCTCAGCCTCGTTCAATTGCTGCTTGGGGCTGAAGGCGGAGAGGTTGTGACAGACAGTCCCTGCCCCAAAGAGCTCCCAGTCTACCTAAAAGAAGGTGCATGGAAGAAAGCAGAAAGTGAAGAGACGGCAGGTCGTGGCGGAGCTGGGGACAGAGCCCAGGCTCACGGCACCCAGCTGTATCCGTTGGGCCACACTGCCTCCCTGATGGCTCTTTGTGTGACCTTGGGAGAGTCAGTCACCCCTCCTGAGCGTCAGTTTCTGCAGCGTAACATTATTATCACCTGAAATGAGTGACCCTCAGCACTGGGAAGCAAAGGGGGTGGACGGCAGCAGGGGAGCACAGGGAGACGGGCACTGGCCAGCACTGGCTACGTTGCCATTGCCCAGCGGAGTTTGACATGGGATGGTGCAATAATATATTAAATCCAATCACGACCACGGGACCCTGCTTGGGGTCCCTCTGCCCGGCTCCATTTCCCTGGGCTGTGCCTAGATCAGCTGACAAGCCTCACGCGCACAGCCCTGCGAAGGCCGCCCGTCCAGCTGGCGAGTGCACCTGAGAACTTCCAAGCTAAAGTCTTCAGAAGTGGCCACTTCACTGCATTGTCTTCACTGCTTGGTGCCCAGCCCCAGACGCCTAGTGACCGATTTTCAGGGGCGCTGAGGCTCCCCCGATTCCACTGGGCTCACCAGGAGCTGACAATGCTCAACAGCTCTGAAAATCAGGCCTGGCTATCTCCCATTGGACTGCAAATCAGCAGCCACTTGAGAAATTGTCGCAGTGGGGTAGCCTGTCCCTTCCAGGGCCAAAGAGCACAGCCAGCCAGCATGTACCATTGACACATCGGGGTGGGGTGCAGGGTCTAATTTGTAGAGCCAGCGGGCTCTGGAGAAGCTAATTTTCCTATAAAGAGGGGCAGGAAGCTGCAGCGAGTGCAGATGGTCAGGGAGAAAGACTGCAGTGGACTCCAGCAGGGAGCCCTGAGTTTTCAGGGAGAGGCTCTAGGCAGGGAACGCCCTGGAGACCCCCAGCAGGAAGAGTGAGAGCAGGGATTTGATGGGGGTTCGAGAACCTTTTATTTGGAATGTTTTATTACGTTGCTACATCCAGACCCAGAGAGCAGTGCTGCTGCACTGGAGACGACTTGTTTTGATTGAGAGAAAAGTGGGGAAATGGAGGCAGAACTGCTGTGGAATCTCTTTAGGCCACAAGGGGGCACCTGGGAGGCACCCTGATATTGCCATACCTGTCAGTGATTGGTGCCAGAGGAGCATGCCTCACAGGGGCCCTGCTTCAGCAAAGCATTTCAGCACCTGCTTAACTTTCAGCACTGGCGTAGTTCTGCCCATATTCAGTGAGGGGTTGAAGGGTGGGACTTGTGACGCATTGGCCCTGGAGATTCCCCACCTCCCTGCCTTTCGCAGAGTTCATAGTGCAAAGTGAGGTGAAGGTCTGCACAGGTCCAGGGTGCTGGTGAATCGTGCCCATTAACGTCAAAGGACCGTGAGCAAGTGCTCTCTATTGAGCCTGGCCGTATGCCCTGTGCTGGAGAGGGAGAGGATCGCTTGCAGCTTGCACACCTGAAGTGCCCCTACATCAGAAGGCCGAGATGCTCCGCCCACGTGCAAGACGCTGTGATTGCGAAGAGGGCCCCTGGAAGTCATTTGAACGTTCTCTGAGCACTTCCGTGTGTCCCTGCTCCAAGGACCGGGAGGCCACAGATACAGAAGTACCAGCTGTGTAGACGGAGACGGACGGGTTAAACGTGGTTCCCCTTTGAGTCTCGGCGCAGTGGTGTGTCGTGGGTCTCCTTTGAGGAGCCAACACTCCCTCTGCATGGCTGGAAGTTTTGAAAGCAGCTTCCCACACGGCTTTTAGAGGTCACCCTCCCACCCCCACCCGCACTGACGCTCAGCCCGCATCCGATGGTGGAAGGTCTCTGGGAAGGAGAGTGATCCATTTCCAAAGCCATCGTTATTTTCTGCCTGTCAGACTGGGGTCTCCTGGACCGTCCCTGTGAGCCAGCCCGGATGGCTGGAGGTGTCTGGCACAGACCTGCAACAGCTGTGTTAGTGAAGGATTCCCACGGAGGGGCAGGAGGGCACGCTCCATGATTACTGGCCATGGGACCTTTTCAAGATGGAAGTCACTCCCATTTGTTTTGCCCCCTTTAGCTCCGTTCCCTGGATGCTGGTGGCTGGCTCTGGGGCAGCACAGGAGGTACATTAGGCACAGATCAAAGGTTTGGGTTTACCAGCAGAGGGAGGCTGGGAAGAAAAAGTTGACAGATGGTTGTGATCCCTGTAAGTGGGTAGCTGCAGAGAAAGCTCTTCCTGGCTGATTGGAGCAGATCTTGCTGCACAGCCCTGCACTCAGAAGGTCAGCGTGATTAGCTCAGCAGGCCCATTTTTGGCAGAGATGGGAACTCCAGGTCAGGTTCCTTAGCCCTGACGAAGAAGGTCTGAAACACACTGACCATGGTGCAAAGGACGAGGCTGTTGGCAGGGGGTTGGGGCAGAGAAGTGGGTTGATGCCTTGCTGGTGGGCTTGGTAGGGGATACGGGGGCAGTGCCTCAGCTGGTAGAAATAGGTGCTGCCCCAGTTCCAGCCCATTGTCTTTTCCTCTTGGATTGGGCCAGATTGCTTATGTCAAATACAAACATGCCCATGAAAACCAAATCTGGTATTGAGAAAGAAAAGTCCACCTGCCTCCAAGCAATAGGTTAGTCTCAGCAAATGCCCGTGGCTCCCTTGGGATGCAGGGAAGGTTTGGTGGACTTTGGAAGCCCTTGAAACTGAGGGCTTGAGTCTCCACTGCTTTCTACCATATGCATCCCTGCAAAGTGGAGCTCCAGTGTAGGTGAATGGAGAAATCAGATCTGGTAGCATTGCACACCCCCTTTGACACTGTCCAAGACAGCAGAGGGTCCGGTTCTGATGTTCTTTGGGTTTTCACTCAGATTTCTCTGAGGAATAGGAAAAAACCTAGGAAATGAGAAGCAAAAGAGTTTTGTGAATGCAACAGTCAGCAACATGGGGCCAATGTCCTTTACAAAATGATGGCAAGTGTTTGTTTGAATCCGTGAACTCATTTGCTTCAGCTGCAGCTTTTGTTTGTCCTGCAGACGTTCCACATGGAAAGGGTCACGTGTGGAGAACAGCGCATTCCGAGCTTCAACCGGCATCGATTGCCAGTTTGCTCTCCACTATGCCATTGAAAATTCAAGCAGTGGTTAACCATTAGTTGCCTAAAATGCAAGTCATAGAACAGAAATGATACCAGGTGATTTACACAACAAACTTGCCTAGCACAGATTTTGAATGCTTGCAATTAATTCTTCGCTAGCAATTCGTAGGCCAGGAATGTCCAGAAGAGGGGTTTGGTGGCCTCTGCTTTGTTTGTTCCAAATTCTATCCATCTGGTTACTTACATGGCCCATCCCTGTAGTACACAAGCACCTCATGCTCATCAACAGATCTGATCGTCACCAGAACTCTGAGAGGCGTTATCCCATGGGGAAGCGACACATGGCAAGACTATGGCCCAGATTTGTAAAAGGAATTTAGGTGCCTAACTCTCATGGGAATCAGACACTTAAATACCTTTAAAAATCTGGCCCTAAGTGACTCTCCCAACATCACCCAGCAAGTCTTTGGCTGGGCCAGAAATGGAACCAGCTCAATTCTATCCCGGTGCCCAGCCCACACCACCATCCTTCCAACGTGCTGCTCAGGAGTGTGGGCAGCCCTTCCTGTGCCTGAGCCCCTCAGCCCCTGCTGGGACACTGACCACCAGATTGCCAAAGGAGCTCAGTGGCCACTGTGCAGAGAGCTTTCTCTGGCCATCACCGTCACAGTGGGAGTCCTGGGTGATGACCGCTCTGACTGTGAGCACGGAGCGGTTCCACATCTAGCGCTGAGCTCTTGCGAAGGCAGCCCCCCTCCTTCCGGTGGGTGCAAACAGCGCCGCCCAGGGGGCCCACCCAGAATCCAAACGACAGTCCTCAGCAGGATGGTTTTTTCTTCTCTCCCTACAGCTTTTTCTCCCTGCCTATTTCATCTTATTTTACATTTCCTTGCCAGTGACTCCACCAAGTACCCATCCGTGTTCCTCCAGACTGAGACATAGACCTTTCCCTGAGCATTTCAGGCATTGGCTGCTTGCATTTGCTCTGAAATATCCCTCTTAGATGAGGTAAGGAAGACGTGATGAGCTGCCAGATTTAAGCTGTATGGGGTCGAGTCTTGCCCTGGGCTGGCCGGAGGGAGGGGGTGGCTAGTGACTGTGTCAGAAATACTGATGTGAACGCTTGCAGGTGAGCTTGGCACGGAGGGGGCTCAATTATTCTCTGGGCTTCTCCTGCACATGGTAAGTATCTCGCTGGCTGGCAGCTTTGCAGAAGGGGAAGGTAATGCGAGTGGAGAAAGAGGCCCTGCAAACAAGCAGCAGGAGCTGACGGCTGGATTGCAGCTTGGCTCGGTAGGTTGGATTGCAGCTTGGCTAGGTAGTGTTGCAAGGCAGGGTTTCTCCCAAAAGTTGGGAACTCCCATCACATTGGGCCAGTGAGTGCCCTGTTGAAGCCAATGGAGTGACTTCGGTTTACACCCACTGGGGGTAGGTCTACACTGCTGGCAAAATTCGGCAGCAGTTGACAGGAGTAACACAAGCTACACAGAGCTCCCATGGACTTTGTAACTCCCCGTTAGCATGCCATCACTACTGCACTGGGCCAACAGGAAACACGTACCCGTAGATGCAGTACTATGCTTTTTGGGAAGGCGGTTTTATTATTTGACTTCTGGATCAGTTGAGCGGGTCTTTACTGCTGCTCAACCACACTGGAAAAATCGATCTGCCGCTGTCAATGTGTACATAGTCCTAGGGTCTGACCCTTTCTATTGCTTAGCACTGGGGCTTGAAGGAAGAGAAGTGGGAGCTGTCATACGTGGGGGTCTCTCTTTCCAGAGTCCTGGCTAGGGCACTGGAACAACCAGCCCAGAGTATCCAGCTCTGGTTTTACATTGAGCTCAGCACATGCTGGGACACAGCTTTGGGAGCGGTGTTCAGGCCATGGGCATGCCAGGCACTGGAGACGTGCTCAGTAAAGCTCACAGCAATCGACCTCTCTGCTGAGCTTCGGTGCCTTGATTCTAGGGGCCCCCCAGAAATGGACAACACATTCAGAGCACACAGAGCTCTCAAAAGAAACCAAAGGAAAAGGGGGATTGGGAAAGAGAGAGAGAAGGTGGAAGAGAAAGCAAGATTAACCTCCCAGATTTTTTCTCCCCAGCACTGATGCCTTTTGGAATCAGCATGAGTCTGTTAGCAAATATTTGCTCTTTGAGGCACTATGCACAGCTCCCTTCACTTCCCTCCTCATACACTGACCTAGGCTTCACTGAAGGGGGGAGCCTGTAACTCCAGCATCAGGTCTGCAATATTAACACTCCTTGGAACCAGTGGGCTTCTCTTGCTTTGTGTGGAAAAGGGTTTCCTTTGGTCAGATCCGAAAAAGTTCAAAGAAAAGGGATTCTCTCACAATGCGTGATTAGCCTGTGGAACTCACTGCCAGAGGAAGTCATCAAGGACTAGAATTTAATAAGATTCAAAGAATTGGGCTTTTTTTTTTTAATAGATAACAAGAATATCCAGAGTTACCAGAGTTTTACAAAAATGGGTTTTGGAACAGCAAATAAAAACCTCCTGCTTCAGGAAACAAGCCAGTTTCTTGCTGTTAGAGATCAGGAGGAGATGGACTCAGTGGGGGAGATTATCCCACACCTGCTGCTGTGCAGTTTTTACCTCTTCCCTGCAGCATCAGGGCTGGATGGACCGTGCGTCTGGTACAGTGTGACGAGCCCTGCATTCCTTCTAGTTTCCTCTTCAGCAACCACGGGAAGCAGTTGTCGGAATTGTTTCCGCTAAGCAGATTTTCCCTCCTACCTCCATGAGAACAGTGCATAAATGCCCAGGCTGACCCACGAGAGCCCCGCTTGCTCTTGCTTTTCATCCTGCTGTATTATAAGCCCCACGTGCTCATGCAGCTGCTGAGACACTCTGCTGTTTCCCTGACTTGAAAATGTACTTTCTAGGAAATTGGATTTGTGGCGCTCAGCAGCATTAATCTTTCTAGCTGCTGCTTGTATCCATTTTCTGTTGTGCAAATAGACTTAATCTGCTGCAGTTCACTCAGCAACTGACCCAGACGAGGTTTTGTTATTGAAAGAACCAGAGCTTTGTAGGGCTTTTTAAGAAATTGTGAAATTACTTTGCTGTGACGTAGGTGGAAGTATGTGTTCTAATAGATAGGGGCCGTCA
The DNA here is from genome assembly GCA_007922155.1 of Mesoclemmys tuberculata. Classification (NCBI taxonomy): domain Eukaryota; kingdom Metazoa; phylum Chordata; order Testudines; family Chelidae; genus Mesoclemmys; species Mesoclemmys tuberculata. The sequence goes on from ML675621.1 coordinate 13,894,595, forward strand.
GGCTTCCTGAGACCAGTCCGCAATCCAAAAGTCTCCAGACTCTAGCTCTGGGCTTTATAGTATTCCTGGATTTGCCTGAAGACTTGCATTCAATTAATAAGCAATCCAAGTCATTATGTGGGTCAGCTGGTGCAAGTCAACATTGCGCTGACTTCTATGGATCTGCCCAGACTGACACCAGCCAGGGCACATTGAATTCTGCCTGTCTTCTCACGTCCATCCCCAGCCCTTATTAGGGTTGGCACGTGACAATCTCATAGACTCATAGACTCATAGACTCATAGGTCAGAAGGGA
>ML675621.1:13899889-13911403 GCA_007922155.1 Mesoclemmys tuberculata
GAGTTGTAATGGATTTATCCGCGCAACACCCCTGGGAGGCCGGGCAGTGCTGTTGTTCCCTTTGTGCAGAGGGAGAATTGAGACACGGAAGACCAAGGGCCCAGATTCTCGGTGGGAGTTAAACTTGTAAATACCTGAGAGACAGGGTGGGCAAGGAAATATCTTTTATCAGGCCAGCCTCTGTCTGTGAAAGAGACGCGCTTGAGAGCTTACACAGAGCTCCTTTCTAGGTCTGCAGCTTTGGGATCTGGGCACAAGTGATTTGGCCAACACCTTACAGGAAGTTGGTAGCAGAACAGCGATTCGAACTCAGATCTCCCAAGCCTAGCACCCTAGCCACCGTACCATGCTTCCTCTCTAGCAGCCTTCTGCAGCAGTCGGGGCCCACCTCACCCTTCCCAGGATTTCACAGTGGCCACATTGACTGAATCTTTCACCACCTGCAATCACATTGGAGAGCTAAGGTGAGTACCTCCAGCCCCCAAACCACAAGCCACTGCTCCCTGAGCTACAGGATTTCCCTTTGGTTGTAAGCAGCGCCTGTGGCAGCTCTCTTGCCTTCTGTTTGCCTCAGAGGAAGGATAACGTCACAGACACACAGCATCCGTGCCTCACAGCGCGTTGGCCAGAATGCGCCACGTCCCGGGGCAGTGGCGTGTTTCACAGGGCCTGTTGGCTCCGCAGTGCTGTGCTACCAAGCCCTGGATCTGTGAGGGAAGGGGAGAAAGCTCAGGACAGCCGACGGGCCGTGCCTTACAGTCACTACTCTGCCTCCACCCGCAATGTGCTTACCTTGCAGTTCACTCCATCCTACTTACGTCTTTGCTGTTCTGCTGTGACGGCTCCAGGCGCTCAGGGAAGGCTGATGGCGCGCTCTGATTCAAAGGTCTGGGTTCGATTCCCAGTACTGCTTCTTGGAAAAGGCAGTTTGGCTCAGCTCCTCCAGAGATTTAGGCCCCACTGATTTCCATGGGAGTTAGGTGCCTACAGGTGAAAGTGGGTCACTGTATGCATGTGCCAGGGTGCCAGGTAGACTTTGAAGCTGAAATCTAACAAACTGGGTTTGCCAATATATGTAATAGAATCCAATACGCTGACCCCTCGCCCGACTCCACGGAGCAGTCGTTTTCTAGTTTTAAGGGTTCTTTTCAAGTCGACTTTTAACTTGAACAGTATTTTTCAAATCAGGACACTTGCTTATTCCTAACCCACCACCCACAGTTTATTAATTCACCCAGACCCCAGCGTACAATCAACACTTCCGCACTCAAATGAAGATACAAGTGGCTGGGTGTACTCGACACGCATTAGTCTTGAAAGCAATTCTCAAGCTCAGCCGCTATATCATGGAACAATGCAAATGCAAGATCCATTATTACACGCACTCACGATCATACATTCTCCATTCCTAACACATGTACCCCACTTCCAAGGCTGTTCTTGTCTTTCAGGCACTTGAAGACTGTGGTTACTTCTCTTCAGCCGGATTGGGCCAAAAGGACACGTTTAGAATATGTAAAGCAATCGCTAAAACAATTCTTTCCAAGCTCTCTTAGGCCAATTTGCTTGGACATATGAAGGAGTTCAAATCTAAAGCATGGTTGCTTGAGGTCTCACTAGAAATTATAGAATCAGCGAGATAACCTCCAGCAATTTGTAGTAAAGAATAGAAGGGGAAACACAATCTCTGCAATGAACCCTCACCACTTCTTTCCTTCTTAATGCTGGTCTGGGGCAGGTCCAGGTGTCGCTCACACTTCGTGTTCTGCAGCTTCTTGTGCTGGTTCACTCAACTCTCGCCCTAATTTCAGGGTTCGTGCTTGGGGGCCATCCTTTGATTTCCATTGGACCCCTGCCAAGTGAGTGATTAGGTTTTAGCTCTTTCAGTTCCTTTGATGCTTCCGTGGGTACCAGAAGATGAGGGGTGAGGTATAACAAACCAGGAGGAGTGGCCACCTACCCCGGAAGGGAAACAAAGGACTGGGGAGGGACTAGGGGATGTGTTTGGGGGTGGCTGGGGGAAATAGGCCAGTCCCTCATGGTCCCCAGTCCCCTGGTGGTCATTGCTGTAACTTCTAGTTAAGCTGCTAGCAAAGTCCTATGCTGTGATCCTGAGAACTAATAAACCTTTCTGACTTCCACACTGGCTGTGAGTTGCTTCTGACTGCGGAGGTGGGTGCCTGGCCTGTTGGGGGGCATAGGGGTCCCCAGAGTCTTGGTGAAGGGGGCTCATAGGGGCAACTCCGGCAGAGCAGGGGGGCTCAGCCCTCCGAGGCCAGATGTAGGAGATGACTGCACTGGTGTGTGGAGACCCGGGGGACAGACTCAGAAGCACTAGAGTCCTGTCAGCTGTGCTGAGACTCCGTCACAGCTGATTACAAGTGGAGTGCCCCAGGGGTCGGTCCTTGGGCCAGTTTTGTTCAACATCTTCATTAATGATCTGGAGGATGGGTAGATTGCACCCTTTGCAAGTTTGCAAATCACACTAAGCTAGGAGGAGTGGTAGATACCCTGGAAGGTAGGGATAGGATACAGAGTGACTTAGAGAAATTGGAGGATTGGGCCAAAAGAAACCTGATGAGGTTCAACAAAGACAAGTGCAGAGTCCTGCACTTAGGATGGAAAAAATCCTACGCACAGCTACAGACTGCAGAAAAGGACCTGGGGGTTACTGTGGGTAAGAAGCTGGATATAAGGCAACACTGTGTCCTTATTGCCAAGAAGGCTAATGGCACATTGGGCTGCATTAGTAGGAGCATTGCCAGCAGATCGAGGGAAGTGATTATTTCCCTGTATTCGGCATTGGTGAGGCCACATTTAGAATATTGTGTCCAGTTTTGGACCCCCCACTACAGAAAGGATGGAGACAAGTTGGAAAGAGTCCAGCGGAGGGTAACGAAAATGATTAGGGGGCTGGGGCACAAGACTGATAAGGAGAGGCTGAGGGAACTACGTTTGTTTAGTCTGCAGAAGGGCAGAGTGTGGGGAGAGGGGATTTGATAGTAGCCTTTAACTACCTGAAAGGTAGCCTAGTTCAAGTAGCCTTTAACTACCAGGGAGGATGGAGCTAGACTGTTCTCAGTGGTGGCAGATGACAGAACAAGGAGCAATGGTCTCAAGCTGCAGGGGGGGGGTCTAGGTTGGACATTAGGAAAAAGCTTTTCACTAGGAGGGTGGTGAAGCACTGGAATGGGTGACCTAGGGAGTGGTGGAATCTCCATCTTTAGAGGTTTTTAAACTGTGTCTGGAAAAAGCCCTGGCTGGGATGATTTAGTTGGGCTTGGGTCTTCTTTGAGCAGGGCATTGTGCTAGATACCGCCTGAAGTCACCTCCAGCCTTCATCTTCTATGGTTCTATAATAGTGTAAGGAAGGTTTTAGTGGAACTCCCCCTCCTCAGACAGTCTGAGTGGCGCTCTCTCCTGCTCAGTCAGCTGAAAGGAGGGGGGTACTTTGTTTGCATGGGCTTTGTATTTGCATGAGTACAATTAAGTATTGAGCATAATGTCACTGTCTATGGATAAGCACACCTAGGTGCTGAGCATAATGGGCAATGGTTAGCGTGGCTGGTTTTGGGCTACAAACCACTTTTGTCTTCACCGCTGGGGTAATGAAATGTTGTCCTTCAATTGTATGAACGGATGTCAGCAAAACTGTGCTTAGCCTGTTATGATAAAATACTTTACCCTAAACTAAACAGAGTGCCACGAGGGTGGCTGATGGATGTTTCAGCATTGTAAAGGGGGGGAGAGAGATGAGGAATCCCCTACTGGGATTGTACCAGCCCTGGGACAGGGCTGCTCCCAGGCATGGAGTGATGATCTCCTCCCATTGTTAAAAGGTAGAATTAACGACTTCGCTTGGAGTCTTTTGTTCAGTTTTTTTTGCTTCAGTGTCAGCAGAAGGTTTACCCATGAGCTGAAAGTCACTAAGAGCTGAATCACTGGAGGACCTGGAAAACCTTGCCTGACAACTGACAGAGCTGAGTCAGCAATGGTCAGCAGGAGCCTGGGATGGTCGGCGTCAGCGGGAGCCTGGCGCAGTCGGCGCCAGCCAGGTGCAGTTAGCAGGAGTCCAGTGCAGTTGGCACCAGCGGTCAACGGGAGCCCGGTGTGGCTGGTACCAGTGATCGGTGGGAACCAGGCGTGGTTGGCGCCAGTGATCAGCAGGAGCCTGGCATGTTCAGTGCCAGCCAGGTGCAATTAGCGGGAGTCTGGTGCATTCGGCGTCAGCGGGAGCTGGGCACGGTCCGTGCCAGCCTGGTGAGGCCAGCGGTCGGCAGGAGCCAGGTGCGGTCAGCGGTTGGGGACTCGGCAAGACCCGGAGGTGGTAGGAGACAGCAACGGAGGAGGCCTGGTCAAGCCTGCGGCCAGCGGGAGTTGCAGAGGGGCAAGCTGAGCCCCAACCGGACATTGCCACTACGATGGTCAGTCCAGGGGAAGGCACGAAGGGGGAGGCGAAGGACACACCCCGTACTCTGGGGTGGGTTTGGCTCAGTGAGTTCATGAATTCTGTGTGCTCTGTTCCCCAAACCCGTGCTGGGTTCTCTCTCTTCTGTTATTAAAAGGTCACTTTCCACACTCAGACTCTGTGCTTGCGAGAGGGGAAGTGTTGCCCTTTGGGGTACCCAGGGGATAGTGGGTGATTCCCCAGGTGACTGGGTGGGGGCTTGCGCCAGTTTGGTGTTGTATCATTGACAGGGACCCCTAGATACAGAACCCGGCCCCTGCTGCTGCCGACTCTGGCAGAAGGGTTACACTAGTCTCATTTAGCCATTTTAGTGTGTATTCTTGGGGAAGGGAATGCCTGACCATGGCTGATCTGTGAGTTCTTAGACAAACTGCCTCACTTGATGAGAACCATTTTCTTACTGCAGACTTTGGTGGATCCTGTTTTGGGACAGAGAGGTGTATAGTCTTCTAGCCATTAGTTATTCATCATTCAAGGCATATCTGCTCTATATATCCCTTACACAGGATCGGGCACTCCTCTGTGCGTCAGTCCCCATGCGTAGCTCGGGGGTAACAGTTCCTCTTTGTCTGTCTTGTCCATTTAGAGTGTAAACCCTTCCAGGCAAGTATCCCTCTTGTTATATGGACAGCAGCCGGCCCAGCGGAGCCCTCATCTTCCAGCATAATGAGCCTGGCCGTTGGGCAGAAGTTCTGCAGCAGAAAGTCCATCTGCCAGGGCTGCCACTGCCGCCAGTCCCAGCAGAGAACAGACTTGGCTGCCGCCCACCTGCCCCCAAGTTCCCCACCGGGCCAGCGGAGGCTGGAGACCTGATGCAGTGGAAGGGCTTAGTGACATGTGGCGAAGGCACAGTGCTATTTTTAAGTGCTGTGTGCTGCCAACTGCCCCAGTTGCCTCTGAGCAAGCCTGGCACAGCCCCTGATGGGCGAGCACCAGCCAGGCCATGCCACACAACAGCCAGCGAGGTAGCAGCACAGGCTATCTGCGTAACAGCAGAGGAAGACAGCAGTGCAGAGGGAGCGAGGGAGCGGGGAGGATCATACAGAGGAGTCAACTGGAAGCAGGCTTTGGCAGGGGCTCTCATCCTCCAGGGCAGGCTGAGTTTTCCGTTCTCAGGCTCAGGAAAGAGGGCTGGCCAGCGTAGCGTGGAGTCGGCCAGCTGGCGGGATCAGGCAGGCTGCGTTTCCCTGGACGTCGGCCGGATGTCCTTGTCCCGGGTGGATGAGTGCCTGCTTTTCCACCTGAGATCAGACAGGCTTGAATCCCACCCTCCTGCCAGGGGAATGGGAACTCTCCACACATTGGGCTCTGCCCTTTGGGAACATGGCTTTAAAGGGAAACGGCAGGGGTAACCTCTACCCGAGTCCGCAGTTACCTGGGGACCAGGCACTGACGGGACTAGAAAGCAACCCAGTGAGGTGATAGATTCCATCACACGTCTTAACTTGGAGGTAGCAAACTGGGCTCAGGAGGGGGCACTCAGGCTTTTGGGCTTTATGGCTCGACAAGAAGGGGGCTTCTGAATCTTGTACCATTCTCAGGCCAGCTGGGAGAAAGTCCTGGGTCAGCCTCGTGGCCTCCTCCCAGTGGGACATTCCTGGTATAGCCCCCAAGGAAGCCTACCAGGGGGCACCCTTATCGGCTGACTCCTCTCGATCCAGAGAAATGGCGGCGCCACTCCAAGTTTCTCCCAAATCGCCGAGCCCCACACCTATCTTGGACTGTCAGCCCCACCACCCGGAGAGAAACCTGATTTCCACTGCTTGTGCCTGCAATCTCGTTCTCAGTCAGCACCCAGCGTTCACGACCAAGGTGAGAATGGGGATGGAGATGGACATGTAACCCGAGAACTTCGCCCAAAAACTCAGCTCCCGCTTCACCCCCACTGAGCAGTACACCGCCCACAACACCACTGTCACTGCGCTAGTCCTCCGGTCTGTCTTCTGCTCCCGCTTACCATCACCCATGAACAAGACCCCTAGATACTTAAACTCTTCCACTGAGGGCAGCTGCTCCCCTTTTCCCTGGAGAGAACATTCTCCCTCCCCCCTGCAGCCAGACAGAAGGAGTCCTCCCTGGTTTCCCGTCCCCCTGACTGCAGCAGGGAAAGCACACACGTCCTGTAGTCCCATGCGCTCCAGCTGGATCCCTAGGCAGTGGCTCCTTCTATAGCCAGGGGGACAGGAGATCAGTGCCCCCTCCCTCTGGCTCCAGCAGGGACCCAGCACCTAGGGCCCCAGGCGGAGCGCTTTGCTGTGCTCCCTGCTACAGCCAGGGCTGTGCTGCTTTCCCATCCCCTTGGTGCAGCAAGGCGCTTGCACCCACAACGTGCTCGGCCTGGTCCTTAGGCAGTGGCTCCCTTCTGAAGCCAGCAGGAGGGGAGGCATGGGCCACTTTTGGCCCCTGGGCCACAGGTTGGGATCCACTGCCTTAACATGTCAGCTCTGGTGTGGGCAACCCCCATTAGCTCATTGGGTTTCCCTGTGGAGGGCCCTGTCTAGCCCAGGGGCTGTGGTGATGGATGGGAATGCTGGGGAATGAAAACCAGGTCCCTGCTCCTCAACCACTGGCTGACAGCAATCCCCACCGCTTGTACTGGCCCAAGGGCACCTGGTCGCCACACCTGGGGCTTGGATTCAAAGCACCCTAAACCCCGGCTGCTACCCGCGCCAGATCCACCCACCTTCTCCCCCAGCCAGCGTCTGTTCCTGGCGCTGCAGTGTCTGGGGGCAAGTCACGTCCCTGCTGGGTCTGTTGCTCAGTGATCACTGGGTGCCTAAGGCCTGGGGGCAGGCAATTAACCTTAGACCTGCACCTGGAGGGGAGCCAGGGCCGGATGGGGAGGGGGCTAATGGCAGATGACGCCCAGCGGGGAGGGGCTGGGATCCATGTGTAAAGCCAGGGAGGGAGAGCAGGAGGAGGCTGCAGAGCCCTCCGTAATCACTGCTAGAGGGAAAGGCACTGGTCCAGGGGCAAGGAGGCATGAGCCGTGAGGCCATGCCCTGCCCTGTTCTGCTCTAGGGACTCAGGGAGGGAGGGAGGGCCAGGGTGCTAGCAACTGATGCAAGGAGGCACCAGCTGGGCTGAGAGCCAGTCCCTTGTCCTCACCACAAGGAGGTGAGTGAGCCCCGCTGCGATCTGCTGTCAGCGTCTGGCTCCCACTGAGTGTGCGTAACGAACAAGGACAGCTGCCCTGCGGCCTGCCCAGCCCGTGTCTGGGCGCTCAGCCCGTAGAGACACGGTCCCCAGAACCACGCTGTGTGCCACGGCTTTTCCTCCCCCAAACAACGTTTCCATGCACTTGGCAAGGCAGCGCGTCAAAGGTGCCCCTCAGCGTCTTGGGGGGAGGTGGGCGTGGGGGCAGGTCTCTGACCCTGCCCGCTCGAAGCACTGGACCTCTGGCCGTTGCTGTGCTGCAATCAGAGTGAAGTGACTTGCCCAAGACCTGTGGCAGAGTTCGGCACTGACTGGCCCAGCTCCGCCTGGTCCCACGAGACTCTCCTGTTTCCCCCGTGGCCCTCACTGCAGAGCTGGTGCCTGGCCCCGGAGGAGATGATGCTCACTCTCGTTATGTTCCACCCACCTGGCCGTGTCCCTGCTGCTCCCAGGTCATGCAATAAGCCCCCCATCCCCACCCCCGCTTGCCACGCATACACCATCCCCTCTCCAGGCCTGAGATCCTGCAAGCACTTTGCCTGTCTTTAACATGAACCTTCCTGGAGGTAGCTAGCCCTGCATGGGGCGAGGAGCAGGGGAGGGGACGGAGCAGAGGAGCAAAGGAAAAGAGCCTCAGGTAATTACAGCCACTTCACAGGCGGAAACCACAGACATAGCCTGATCTGGGGCAGGCTTCCTGCAGCCAGGCTCCCTGTCTCTTCTAGTGCCACACACCCTCATCTTGGAGAGCTGTGGGATTTGCACACCCTCATGCCACAGCATCCCATCTGCATAAGGCGGGAACACCAGAGCCATCTCCTGTGAGGCGATGCATCCGTTTAGTTGCTCGGCTCCTGTTCCTTTCCCCAGCTCACCTGCTGAGACAAGAAACAATTGTTTGCATTATGGCAGCAGCCACCGGCCCCAAATGAGCCTGGGACCCCTTTGTGCCTCAAAGCACGTGCAATGGAGAGGGACAGGACTGTAGTTAAGCCACGCTCCTGTGCGTCATCTGTGCTGTCCGTTGGCTTGTGAGCTCTCCGGGCCCAGGCGGTCTCTGACTGGTCTCTAGCTGCTAGCATATTTCACTGGGGAGATCAGACCTTAAAATCGCTGACTCTAAGATCTCTGACTGGTGAGGATAAGATGACTGTGTTTGGAACACATGCCTCAGGGTGTGCGTGGATCCCCAGGGAGGCAGGCAGAAATGGGTCTGGCACAGGGGCGTTGCTGGGGAGAGGGAGCGCTGTGCTGTGCTGGCCTCTGACATCAGCCACTAGCGGCTGGACACAAAGTACAGGACCAGATGCTTCAAATGAGCTACACTCAGCTGGCCATGCCTGGGCTGGCTTCTCTCCCGAGTAAATGGTGCCTTCCCTTTCCTGTCTGAGCCGTCTCCTGCCTGAGCGCAGCTCTGCCTCTGCCCAGTGCTGGGACCGTGTTAATGTAACCCAGCTAACACAGGGAGGCTCTTGGCTCCTCGTCAGTGGCTGGACCAGGCAGAGATCCTGTTTTCCTCTAGTCCTAACCCTTTTTCAGCCGCACTCCCATTCAATCCCGAGCTGCAGCACCTGCTGTTCCCGCCTAAGGCTCCTCTTACCCAGCTCTAGAAGTGCACCTCCAACCTAGCCGCACCCCTGTGCTGTTTGACTCGTGGGCCCCACACGCACAGCAGTCCTGGCCTGGGGCCCTACTCTTCCAGTCCTGGGCTCCCCACACATCTGGGTCACCTTTAGTCCTGAAATTGATGAGGAAATGTCCCTGTCACCTCTCAGCTCTGCCAGTGCTCCTCAGTGCTGCTGTTAGTCCCTCCCTCGCACTGTGCCGCACCAGGTATGTCTGCACTGTGATAAACCTGCAGCACGAACTCCCCGAGAGCGGGTCAACTGACTCAGGATTGCAGTGTAGACACTCGAGCTGGAGCCTGGGCTCCTGGACCTACCCCTTTGTGGAGTCTCAGAACCCAGGTTCCAGCCTGAACCGTGATGTCTACCCTGCAACGTAATAGCCCCACAGCCCGAGCCCCCTGTGAGCGTGAACCAGCTGACCCGGACAAGCCGTGGGTCTTTCATCTTGGTGTAGTCAGACCCACAGAGCCCTGCGGAGGTCTCTCAACCCTGACTGTAGGAGCCCTTCCTAGTCCAGTTCTGGGCATCTCCTAAGTGGACACAGCCCCATTTGGGCTCCCTCCCTTGTAGCTCTGCCAAAGCACCTTGGTCCCAAAGCTCCTCTTTGCATTCTACTCCTGGGCCTCTGTGCTGAGGCGGCCTCCCTGGGCTTTGTGGGGCAGACACACATGCCCCCCAGGGAGGGCGATTTTGCTCTAGCTATCTCTCTGCTTTCACAAAGCTGCTAAAATGGAAGCTTAGCTATGCTGATTTGATTCTGGTTACTTGCTTTTGTGCTCAGCAAGCGGCCAAGTGATAGCTCCTTCCTTTATGACTGGATATTAGCTGGGTTTCATTTCAAGGGAGAAATCCCCATGTCCTTTGTGTTTGACTGCAGCAGAACGTCGGGTTAATTTCCATGCATCTTCCAGCTGCTAGAGGTTGCAGGATGTGCGGAAAAGGCTCAGATTATTGGTCTCTGACTGCCTGAGATTTTCTGCTGTGACCTAGCTGGCTCTACTAAACATGGCAGGGATTGCTCTCTGTTCTCCTGCCTTCTATAACAGGGGAATAAGGGCAACCTGGAGAATGACGGACCAGTCAGCTTCAGTACCTGGAAAGATAATGGAGCAACTAATTAAGCAATCAATTTGCAAACACCTAGAGCATAATAAGATAAGAAACAGTCAGCATGTATTTGTCAAGAAAACCGTGTGTCAGACCAAGCTGATAGCTTTCTTAGACAGGGTAACAAGCCTTTTGGATCCGAGGGAAGCGGTAGATGTGACATATCTTGACTTCACTAAGGCTTTTGATACTGTCTCGCGTGACCTTCTCATAAACAAACTAGGGAAATGCAACGTATGTAGAGCTAATATAAAGTGAGTGCAGAACTGGTTGGAAAACCATTCCCAGAGAGTAGTTATCAGTGGCTCACAGTCAAGCTGGGCATATCAAGTGGGGTCCTGCAGGGATCAGTCCTGCCTCCAGTTCTGTTCAATGGCTTCATCAATGATTTAGATAATACATAGGGAGCACACTTAAATTTGCAGATGATACCAAGCTGGGAGGGGTTGCAAGTGCTTTGGAGGACAGGATTAAAATTCAAAATGATCTGGACAAACTGGAGAAATGGTCTGAAGTAAATAGGATGAAATTCAATAAGGACAAATGCAAAGTACTCCACTTGGGAAGGAACAATCAGTTGCGCACATACAAAATGGGAAATTGTCTAGGAAGGAGTCCTTTGGAAAGGGATCGGAGGGTCAGCGTGGGTCACAAGCTAAATATGAGTCATCAGTGTAACACTGTTGCAGAAAAAGCAAACACCATTCTGGGATGTATTAGCAGGAGTGTTGTAAGCAAGACACGGGATCTAATTCTTCCGCTCTACTGTGTGCTAATAAGCTCTCAGCTGGAGTATTGTGTCCAGTTCTGGGCACCACATTTCAGGAAGGATGTGGACAAATTGGAGAAAGTCCAGAGAAGAGTAACAAAAATGATTAAAGGGCTAGAAAAACTGACCCATGAGAGAAGATTGAAAAAAAAAATGATTTGTTTAGTCTGGAGAAGAGAAGACTGAGGGAACATTAGGACAGTTTTCAAGTACATGAAAAGTGGTCACAAGGAGGAGGGAGAAAAATTGTTCCCGTGAACCTCTTGAGAATAAGACAAGAAGCAATTGGCTTAAATTGCAGCATGGGCAGTTTAGGTCGGACTTTAGGAAAAGCTTCCTAACTGTCTCATAGACTCATAGACTCATAGACTCATAGGTCAGAAGGG
>ML675621.1:13925815-13944657 GCA_007922155.1 Mesoclemmys tuberculata
AGATGATCATATTGGTCCCTTCTGACCTATGAGTCTATGAGTCTTATAGACCACCAGACCAGGAGGATGAGGTAGATGAGGCTTTCTTCCGTCAACTAGGGACACTTTCCCATTCACAGGTCCTGATTCTCATGAGGAAGAGCAATACAGCAGAGCACAAACAATTCAGGAAGTTTTTGGACTGTGTCCTGGATAACTTCCTGGTGCAAGTGCTGGAACAACCAACTAGGGGCCGTGCTGCTCTTGACCTGCTGATCACAAACAGGGAAGATTTGGTAGGGGAAGTAGCAGTCGATGGCAACCTAGGCAGCAGTGACCACAAGATGGTCGAGTTCAGGATCCTGACAAAAGGAAGAAAGGAGAACAGCAGGATACAGACCATGGACTTCAGAAAAGCAGACTGACTCCCTCAGGGAGCTGATGGGAGGATCCCCTGGGAGGTTAATATGAGGGAGGAAAGGAATCCAAGAGGGCTGGCTTTGTTTTAAAGAAACCTTACTGAGGGCACAGGAACAAACCATCCCGATGTGCAGAAAGAATAGCAAGTGTGGTAGGCGACCAGCTTGGCTTAACAAAGAAGTCATTGGTGAACTTAAACACAAAAAAGAAGCTTACAAGAAGTGGAAGTTTGGTCAGATGACTATGGAGACTTATAAAAATACTGCTTGAACATGCAGGAATGAAATTAGGGAGGCCAAAGCACAATTGGAGTTGCAGATAGCAAGGGATGTGAAGGGGAACAAGAAGGGTTTCTACAGACATGTTAGCAACAAGAGGAAGATCAGGGAAAGTGTGGGCCCCTTACAGAACGGGGGAGGCAACTTAGTGACAGAGGATGTGGAGAAAGCTGAGGTACTCCAAACCTTTTTTGCCTCTATCTTCACAGACAAGGTCAGCTCCCAGACTACTGCACTGTGAGGCACAGAATGGGGAGGAGGTGAAGTGCTGAAGGAAAAGGTCCAAGACTATTTAAAAAGATTGAGCATACACAAGTCCACGGGGCCAGATGCAATGCACCCAAGGGCGCTGAGGGAGTTAGCTGATGTGATTTCAGAGCCATTGGCTATTATCTTTGAAAGCACGTGGCAATTGGGGGATGTCCCTGATGACTGTAAAATGGCAAATATAGTGCCCATATGCATGAAAGGGAATAAAGAAGATCCAGGGAACTACAGACTGGTCAGCCTCACCTCAGTCCCTGGAACAATCATGGAGCAGGTCCTCAAGGAATCCGTTTTAAGGCACTTGGAAGAGAGGAAGGTGATCAGGAGCAGTCAACATGGTTTCACCAAGGGCAAGTCATGCCTGACCAATCTGATTGCCTTCTATGAAGAGGTGACTCGTTCTGTGGATATGGGGAAAGTGGTGGACGTGATACACCTTGACTTTAGCAAAGCTTTTGATACGATCCCCCACAGTATTCTTATCAGCAAGTTAAAGAAGTATGGGCTGGATGAATGGACTATAAAATAGATAGAGAACTGGCTAGAGCATAGGGCTCAACGAGTAGTGATCAATGGCTCCATGTCTAGCTGGCAGCCGGTGACAAGCGGAGTCCCCAGAGGTCGGTACTGTGGCTGGTTTATTCAACATCTTCATTAATGATCTAGAGAATGGGGTAGATTGCACCCTCAGCAAGTTTGCAGATGACACTAAGGTAGGGGGAGTGGTAGATAACCTGGAAGGGAGGAATAGGATACAGAAGGACCTAAACAAATTGGAGGATTGGGCCAAAAGAAATCTGATGAGGTTCAACAAGGACAAGTGCAGAGTCCTGCACTTAAGACAGAAGAATCCCATGCACAGCTACAGACTGGGGACTGGTGAGCTAGGCAGCAGTTCTTCAGAAAAAGACCTGGGGGTTACAGTGGATAAGAAGCTGGATATGAGTCAGCAGTGTGCCCTGGTTGCCAAGAAGGCTAATGGCATATTGGGCTGCATTAGTAAGAGCATTGCCAACAGATCGTGGGAAGTGATTATTCCCCTCTATTAGGCACTGATGAGGCCTCATTTGGAGTATTGTTTCCAGTTTTGGGCCCCCTCACTACAGAAAGGAGGTGGACAAGTTGGAGAGAGTCCAGTGGAGGGCAACAAAAATAATCAGGGGGCTGGAGCACAAGACTTATGAGGAGAGGCTGAAAGAACTAGGCTTGTTTAGTCTACAGAAGAGAAGAATGAGGGGGGATTTGATAGCAGCCTTTAACTACCTGAAAGGGGCTTCTAGGGATGATGGAGCTAGGCTGGTTTCAGTGGTGGCAGATGAATGAACAAGGAGCAACTGTCTCAAGTTGCAGTGGGGGAGGGCTAGGTTGGACATTAGGAAAGCGTTTTTCCCTAGGAGGGTGGTGAAGCACTGGAATGGGTTACCTAGGGAGTGGTGGAATCTCCATTTTAGAGGTTTTTAAGCTGCAGCTTGACAAAGCCCTGGCTGGGATGATATAGCTGAGGTTAGTCCTGCTTTGAGCTGTGGGTTGGACTAGATACCTCCTGAGGTCCTTCCAACTCTAATATTCTGTGATTCTATGATTCTAAGCTTTCACTGGATCCCGTGGCTCAGCTGGCTAGTTGAAGAGACAGTAAGACTGAGTCCTGCCTTGGCAAGGCTTAGCACTTACCTAACAGAAAATACAGCAATCAAAGGAGCAGCTTGCTGCCCAGCAGGGCAACAGCCTATGTCCTGCCATCGGCCAGGCTCTGAGAGTTCTTTGAATGGAAAATATGCTGCGTGTGTCTAAGAAAACACAAAAGGAACTTGGAATTTCTGTTTCGTGGGAAATTCCCACATTTTGAAATATATTTTCATTGCAGATCAGAAGGAAAATAATACTTATGAATTTTCCTGGCAGTTGTAAAAATTCATCTCAAAATAAAATTTGAAATTTTTCCCAAAATGGAATTTTCTAAAAAGAAAACTTTTTCGCTTAGAATTTTTTTCTGGAATTGTCAGAATTGAGACAATTCAGATTTCATTGTAAACAGCTTTTTCTGATGGGAACACTATTTCAATGAAAATTTTCCAACCAGCTCTAAGTGGGATAATCACAGTCATTCTGGAATGGATAAAGTTTTGTGCGTGCTCTGGGATCTTTGGATAAATGCCTGTGATTGTTAATGTTATGAGCGTCTATTGGCCAACTGCACTGTGTATTTGCAGGCGCATCTGTGTTTACAGCACAACCCTGCTTCTTACAAGGGTTTCAGGAACCCTAAACTCTTATGGATAAATGGGGTTTGAAGGGAACGGTGGCTGCTGCAGAATGAGCGCTAGGCCTGCGTGATCCAACAAAACATTCTTTAA
Source organism: Mesoclemmys tuberculata (assembly GCA_007922155.1). Classification (NCBI taxonomy): domain Eukaryota; kingdom Metazoa; phylum Chordata; order Testudines; family Chelidae; genus Mesoclemmys; species Mesoclemmys tuberculata. The sequence goes on from ML675621.1 coordinate 13,929,114, forward strand.
CCAGGATCTGGAACAATGGGGTTAAATCGTGTATTCCCTTGCCCTAGCTATCGTCTGGGCATTACCCCTCATTGAACGGAATCAGAACTGATCAACTGTGTGTCAGAGGCCCTATAATTCTAAACTCATCTGTTGATTCTCCTTCATGCAGCTGGAGGCTGTGCTTTTGGAGGAGGAGGATCTGAGTTCTCGTCCGACTACTGTCAGAAAGTGTCAGATGGCCAGGTTGTGCAGCACAGTGACATCCAGGAAGTCCTAGCTGACAATGGATTTCTTGCCAGGAATTTTGTGCGATCCATTTCCCATGGCTGTGTCTGATTTGGAACTTGAAATTGGGTTTCCTCAGGTCAGGCCAGTAACAAAATCCATCGAGGACACTCAACATCCAGTCAGTATATGTGTCCAATGCTTTCCATCTATCTCTGATCTTGCTGCGGGAAGCCTAAGGATCAAGCTCTTATTTTCCTCTCCATCGCTCTAAGGAACCAAACCTGACCTACAGAAAAGAATTGCTTCTCTTGTCTCCTCTCGGCTGGGCTTCTGCACTTTCTTTGGCTTTTATTTGTTTCCTCAGCCATGCACAATGATTGTACACAGATGTCTTGTTGCTTTTAAATTGCAAGGTGTTTGCTCTGTGAGCGCTGCCAAATGGCGCAGGCCGCTGCCAGCAATCAATAGGCCGTGTCTTCTGATTGACAGCTGGGCCAGGCAGCTGATGCTGGGAGCAATTGGCGGAGCAGCTGCTGGAAGGGGGAGCGATCCCAGGCATGTCATGCTGCTGGCTGGCTGTGCAGGCAGGAATCCCAGCGGCTGAGGCTTTCCCAACAGACGCCAGCCTGAAGTACCACAGTCACGCTAGCGCCGGGGATGGAAAGAGTTGGTGTCGTGGGCCATTGCTCTCCCCTGCCCTGGATGGGGACAGACCGTTCCCACTGAACAAGCGTGTGATGAGGTATGAATTGGCGCGTCCCTGACAGTCAGCAGAGACAGCTGAGTGCTGCAGTGCGTCTGGGCAGGTGGCTCCCGCATGGCAAGTCCCTGAAGCGAATGGCACATCCGTGGAAGGTGCCGTCTCAGCCCGGTGCTCGGTGCCAGTGCTCAGGTCTCTAAAGCTCCTGCTCCCCAGGCGTGCTGGACTCTCACGCTACGCGGCAGCACTGTGTGAAACCCAGCTCCCCTGCACTCAGGCTGGCTCTTGTGAGCGCTATTGGGCATGGCCCTCTGCCCAGAAACAGCTTCGGGCCCCACGCGTAGGGTGACTAGAGAGCAAGTGTGAAAATGCTGGAAGCATGAGCCTGGGCATGGACGCAGGGAGGCGACCCCCAAGCGAGATGTGGGAGCACACGTAAGGGCTGAATTTGCGGGTGTGGGGTTAGGGGACAGAGCTCATTGGTGCTGTGATCCTGGGTGCCAGGTTGCAATGCTACACACTCAGACTTGGCCCATCCACCCCTTCATCTCCCCCTGTCATGATGGCTGGGCGGGAGGGCCAGACCCCCTGGCACTGAGACCCCATAGTTGCCTAGGGCCCAGCGATGGGGTCATCTGGCCTTGGTAAGCTCGCAGCCAGAGCTGTTTGGACTGGCCTGAACATCCCAGGAGCAGAAAGACGGCACGTCAGCCAAAGAGCGCGCAGCCCTTTGGAGAACAATTGTGACGGGAGGACAAGGGGAACAAGCCCCCGGGCCATGATGCCACGTTGAGGAAACATTATTAGCAGCTGGCAGAAAACATGAGAGCAGGAGTTCCAGAGGGGTAGCCATGTTAGTCTGTATACAGCAAACAACGAGAGTCCTGGGGCACTTTGAAGACTAACACATTTAATTTCTGCAGGCATAAGCTTTTGTGGGCTGGAACCCACTTCGCCAAATGCAGGGAATGGAAATCATATAGGGGGTGTATATATACAGCCACGGGGAAGAAACAACAACGGCGGGGTAGGTAATGATCCCTTCCACCCATGAGAAGGGAGAGGGGCTGGATAAGACAGTCCAGCCGAGAAGGCTGTGTGAGCAAGGAGAGGACATGAAGCTCCGGGAGAAAGTGGAGCAGTTGCCAGCTTGGGCCACAGCCACCAAGCAGAGCTGGCCAGAGGGAAGTGTGAGCAGAGCACTAAACATTGCACTGCAGCAGCAAGCATGACTTCAAGCCATCTGCCCACGAGTTTACCCCTTGGTGTCCACTTCACTACACAGCCAGTGGGGTTTGTACCAAGATAATAGCACAAGGGCCCAGACGTTGGCTGCTTTGGAAGAGGCCAGGCAGCTGGCCCTGCAAGAAAGAGTAGTTACTGTGCGTGGGCGAAGGCGAGAGAAAGCTTGCCACAGGACTAGCAAGCTCTGGGGCAGAGGGACTGTCTTGGGGTTCCTGGCCTTTTAAGGAGAAGTGGGCCTTAGGTGACATCCTTAGCTCTCTTGCTCAGGGGAGGGTTGGGTCATGTGGCTCAGTTAGGCTCCGGGGGTAAATAAGGGGCGTGTGGGAAACCTCCAGGGAAGCCTAGACAAGGACTCAGAGAGCAGCAAGGGGCAGACCCTGCGATAGCAGAGCAGGGCGGGAGAGAAGACAGCCCAGGGAGAGTTTTGGATCCTCTCCAGGGGGCAGAAACTGTGGAGCACCAAAAAGGACAGATCCTCAGGGAGGAGGGACTGGGTCCAGCAGGGGAGTGGCTGTTCGAGCCATTCGTGGAGTTTCTTGTGGACCTAGGCTGCCTGTAGCCCTGCAAGCGTGCATGTGCCGGAGCTGGCGCTCGGGAGCTGGCGCTGGGCTCAGGGAGCTAGGGGTGCTGGCGCTCAGGGAGCTAGGGGTGCTGGCGCTCAGGGAGCTAGGGGCGCTGGCATGGGGGTCAGTCGCAGCACTGCCACGGCAGCCTGGGTAGTGGTAGCGGAGGGTGTGGCTGGGCTGTGCCAAGTCCACACCCGCCTGACGCTGGTGGCTTCGTACTCAGGGCAGCTGAGCTGCCACGGCTTCCGTGGCCCGCGCTATCGTGGTCACGCTGCTCCACGAGACCTAGTGCAAGTGCGTGTGCGGGAGTAGGGAATCACAGCCCCGCTCAGCACGTGGACATAGCCTTAGTGGGACGGCCAGGCCATTGCAGAAGTCCCTGCAGCTGCTGAAACAGAATGAGAAGGGGAAACTGAGGCAAAGCTGCTGCAGAGACACCACAGGCCACGCCAGGTTAGTCTGGAGATGGCAGCCCTGTAATAGGGCTGATGTGCAGGTTCCTGGAAGTGTTAATAGCCAGAAACAAGGATAACCCCCAGTGAGAAAAGAGAACAGAGCAAACCTCTGCCTAGAAGCTAATGTTGGACAAGTTCTAGTCAGACAGGTCCCATCTAGACCATTCTCCCAGTAACCAGTGCAGGATTGTTCCAGACTGGACCTGGGTGATTTGTCCTGTCTTCTTTAGACTGTCCCAAGGGACAAAACATCCCAGACTTCTTGGAGATGTGCCCTATTGTTAAGGGGCTGCACATGGTGCCCCATATGCCATTGGTTCTGAACTCTAGCATTCCTAACCACTTCCTGCTTACCAGTGCCAGGGTGTGATTCAGCAATGCACTTATCACGTTCTTATGTGTGAGCATGTATCTAAGTCCATCTCTTACGCTTTATTGGCTTAGTTCCTATTGATGTCCATGGAGTGCAAGCACACTCTTCAAGTTCAGCATGTACTTTAGTACTTTGCTAGATCACGTCTGATACTTTAGACTTTTTTGACTGGATTTCTAGGCTCATTTTTTCATCTATCCTCTTAGGTGCTTTAGAAATACCTAAATTCTTATCTCTGTGAGATCTAAAATCCAAGTGTTTAATAGCCTTTGTTCTGAGCTCTAGCGCACTGTCACTACCCTAAGTGTCCACCTTAGTGGCATTAGCTGTCAGGGTTACGAATGATGAGGTGAGAGATGAAAAGGGCCCAGCTTGACTCTCAGATCCCAAGCTGAGTTGGCAGTTAAAAAACTCATCAACAGCTTTTATTGTTTGTAAACTGAACACACTGGATGTGAAATCTAACAAACTTGGAACACGAATGCACAAACACAATGTCAACTTTACAGAATCATTGATCCAATTGCATTAAAAGTATTTATTAAGGCCCTGATTTACAAAACCATGTGCTTAATTATAGGCACATGATCTCATGGGACTAAAGCATGTACTTGAAGTTGAACAGATGCTCAGTGGCTTTTCAGAACAGGATGCTTTCCTGAATTAGGGCTATAACTAGTCAGAAAATAGGTGATGTGGTTGACTGGGTTTTTTTCTTTTCTTCCCCATGAAAAATTCTACTGGAAAAAAATATTTTGGTTTTCTTCAAAATTTTCAGGCAAAGATTATAGTAAATTTCAGATGTGAACTTCTGAAAATCAGTAACTTCCAATTTTTGATTTCTGGTGGAAAAAAATGGAAATTTTATGTGGAAAGTAGACACTTCCCATGAAAAATGCTATTTAGGTGAAAACCCAATTTTTTATCAAAGAATGTTAAGGGAAACTTTTGACCAGGTTTACCTGGTATCTAAGCTTTTAAGATGCTGAGACATGATGGTGATCAGTCCCTATAAGTAAAGCCAGGAAGGAATTTTTCATTGAAACTCCTTTGGCCAAAAAGCGTGAATTTATTGACACTGTAACTGTTCGTGAAAGAAGTGTCAGGTTTGATGAAACACCTGGGTCAAAACATTTTTGTTTTGTTTTTTTAAAGTTGAGCTTCTCAAATGAGAACGCTTCAGCCTCCAAGTCTACAATACCTTTTGTTCTGAAATCGTAGTAATGTTACACTAAACAGCTTTTTTAAAAGGTCAGCATTGAAATAAAACATCTTGAAATTATCAAAAAAATGTTTCAAAAGACCCAAATCCAAATTATTTTTGCTGCAAAAGCTTTTGAAATTTTTAATTTTTCATTCGAGACAGAAAGCTGTTCTGGAATGTTGAAATTCTTGTGGGACTAGTCCCACTTGTAGGACTCAAGTCCTAGCCACTGAACCATCCTTCTTCTGTCTAGACTGTGTGGATAAATATCACTTTCTTCTCCAGGGCTGTCAGCTTGGCACCTTTCACCAGCACTGAATGTCCTGCCTGCCAGGCAGCATGGTACATTTCCCTGCAATTACACAACTTACACTGGCACCAGTACTTCAGTGGGTAGTTTGAGAAAGATTGGCCTCTAATGAGACCATTTCCCTGCTTCCTTCCCTCCCATTACGAGAATGTCTGTGACTAGCAGGGGCACTCAACCACCGCTAAGCCAGCTGCTTCTCTGCACTTTGCCACACATTATTTAATGTGCAGCAATTCTGCCTAATGGAAAAGAAATGCAAGCAGTGATGGGCTGTGACACTGGCCTGACGGTGAGAGTGGAAAATCTCCACCCTTCCCTGAGCCGGCTGGGGAGTCACTCGCTGGCAGGGCACTCCTCACACCCATCAGTTCTTGCCAGCGAGGTTGAAGGAAATGTGTGATCTTGATGGCTTGAATGCTGAATGCATCCTGATACACACGCACACAGAGCTTTGCAGAGAGCGTGGTGCTAGTGTTCGGGACACAGCAGATCAGGGAACTCGGTCAGGAAGGGAGAGGACAGGTTCTAGCCGTCGATCAGCTTGATGAGATCCAGACAATGCTGTTCTCACTGAGTCAGCGCTGACCTGAAGTGCTACCTGCACTTCCAAGCTAGGGCTTCTCTGGAGCACAGACAAGCAGCACTGGTGATGTCCAAGCGTTCTCCACAGAGCTCTGCTAAGAGCTTTCAAGCCTGGCCAGCAGCATGGCCCCCTGCCCTTCTAAAGCAAGATTCCCACGTGGCTGTATCAGATCATCTCAATCCTGAGCTACAGCTCTCTGCAATTCTCATGCTGGTCCCCACACAGCTAATTCTGCTAATACCTCTCAATCAAGGCTTCCTTAGCTCTTCCAATGTCGCCCTGGAGCTCGCTCTGCAGACAGCCTTGCCAAATCCACCCAGGCCCCGTGCACACACCTTCCATCGCTAGCTCTCCCTTTCTCTCTGGGGTTGGAGACATAAAGAAATATATGTTTCCCAAACAGTTTTCTAAACACCTATGACCCAGTTCTTTGACCAAGGAGAGCAGGGTGCACACCAAGAAGGGGCAGGGAGTGGGAAACGATGAGAGGGAGGTCGTTTTAAATTATGCCAGCTACCAATAGAACAATCAAGGGTTGCAATCTGCTGGCAATGCTCCTACTAATGCAGCCCAATATGCCGTCAGCCTTCTTGGCAATAAGGGCACACAGTTGGCTCATATCAAGCTTCTTGTCCACTGTAACCTCCAGGTCCTTTTCTGCAGAACTGCTGCCTAGCCCTTCAGTCCCCAGCAGTAGCAATGCATGGGATTCTTCCGTCATAAGTGGAGGACTCTGTACCTGTCCTTGCTGAACCTCATCAGATTTCTTTTGGCCCAATCCTCCAATTTGTCCAGGTTTCCAGGGACATTACAGCACCCCCGATCCATCTGCCCCTGATGTTCAATGCCTCTCTGACCTGAGTGAGGAAAGCACCAAGGTTTTCACAAACCAAAATCTGAAGACAGAGATAAATATTCACAATGGTGGCTTGTCTGAAATGAGACTCTGTGTGTCCATCTGCTCTTCACTGGGCAAGTATCTACAGCACCAGAGCTGCCACTTATCTTTGAAAGCTCGTGGCAACAGTGGGATGTCCCAGATGACTGGAAAAACGCAAATATAGTGCCCATCTTCAAGAAAGGGAAAAAAAAGGATCCAGGGAACTATAGGTCGGTCAGCCTCACCTCAATCCCTGGAAAAATCATGGAGCAGGTCCTCAAGGAATCCATTTTAAGTCACTTAAAAGAGAGGAAGGTGATCAGGAGCAGTCAACATGAATTCACCAAGGGAAAGTTGTGCCTGACCAACCTGATTGCTTTCTATGAAGAGGTGACTGGTTCTGTGGCTGAAGGGAAAGCGGTGGATGTGATATACCTTGACTTTAGCAAAGCTTTTGATACGGTCTCCCACAGTAGTCTTATCAGCAAGTTAAAAAAGTATGGGTTGGATGAGTGGACTACAAAATGGATAGAGAATTGGCTAGAGCACAGGGATCAACAAGTAGTGATCAATGGCTCCATGTCTAACTGACAGCCGGTCACAAGTGGAGTGCCCCAGGGGTCGGTCCTGGAGCTGGTTTTGTTCAACATCTTCATTAATGCTCTGGAGGATGGGGTAGATTGCACCCTCAGCAAGTTTGCAGATGACACTAAGCTAGGGGGAGTGGTAGATACCCTGGAAGGTAGGGATAGGATACAGAAGGACCTAAACAAATTGGAGGATTGGGCCAAAAGAAATCTGATGAGGTTCAACAAGGACAAGTGCAGAGTCCTGCACTTAAGACAGAAGAATCCCATGAACAGCTACAGACTGGGGACCGACGAGCTAGGCAGCAGTTCTGCAGAAAAGGATCTGGGGGTTACAGTGGATAAAAATCTGGATATGAGTCAGCAGTGTGCCCTGGTTGCCAAGAAGGCTAATGGCATATTGGGCTGCATTAGTAAGAGTATTGCCAGGATATCGCGGGAAGTGATTATTCCCCTCTATTCGGCATTGGTGAGGCTGCATTTGGAGTATTGTTTCCAGTTTTGGGCCCCCCACTACAAAAAGGATGTGGACAAGTTGGAGAGAGTCCAGCAGAGGGCAACGAAAATGATCAGGGGGCTGGAGCACAAGACTTATGAGGAGAGACTGAAAGAACTAGGCCTGTTTAGTCTGCAGAAGAGAAGAAGGAGGAGGGATTTGATAGCAGCCTTTAACTACCTGAAAGGGGCTTCCAGGGAGGATGGAGCTAGGCTGGTTTCAGTGGTGGCAGATGACAGAACAAGGAGCAACTTTCTCAAGTTGCAGTTGTGGAGGTCTAGGTTGGACATTAGGAAAAAGCTTTTCACTAGGAGGGTGGTGAAGCATTGGAATGGGTTACCTAGGGAGGTGGTGGCATCTCCATCTTTAGAGGTTTTTAAGCTGAGGCTTGACAAAACCCTCACTGGATTGATTTAGCTGAGGATAGTCCTGCTTTGAGCTGTGGGTTGGACTAGATACCTCCTGAGGTCCCTTCCAACTCTAATATTCTATGATTCTATGCCACTTCCAGTATGAGTCCCAGCAGAGCAGCCAAGGCCTGAGGAGTAGAGTTGGGTGGGAAACAGTTGTCCTCATCCAATGGAAGTTTTTATGATTTTGAAACATTTTCCCATGCCAATCAGGGTGAAGATTGGAAATCTCGAAATTTTTCACATTTCATGATTTAATCCAAAAAAATGTTTGGATCAGGCCAATTGAAACAGTACGTTTTGATCTTTTCAAAGGGTTCCTTTTCTATTTTGACCTTTTTCATATTTTTAACCTTTTTAAAAATAAATTAACTACAATTTCTGAATGAAAAGTGGTTTTGAATCGAAAAACAAAACTTTCATTTTGAAAACGTCAAAACGGGACATTATGACAATTTTCAAAACTTTTATTTTCCACTCAAAATTTGTCTCCAAGTGTGACATTTGTCAAAAACCAGCCCTTTCCGACAAACAGGTTTGGCGTCAATGAACTGATGTTTTCTTACCCCAAAAAATATTTTTGTCAAAAACTTCTGATCAGCTCTACTGAGAAGGCCTGAGGGAGCAAACTCCCCCTGCCATTCTTAGGACAGGTCTATATTTAATCTGGGAGGTGTGATTCTCAGCTCACATGGACGTCCCCGTGCTATCTCTGCTCAAGCAAGTGCCTAAAAATAGCAGTGTGTCAGCAGCAGGCTGGGCAACGGCTGGCTGGGGGAGTCATACGCAGGGGCGCAGTGGAACTGTAGACCTAAGTGCTGCCCTTTCTGTCATGGACATGCTGCCATTTTCAGGGCTAGCTTGAGCACAGCAAATGTGGGTGTGCCTGTGTGAGCTGGAATCACATCTCCCAGCTCAAAGGTAGATGCCCTTTAGAGATGATCCATTCATATGAGAGCGGACACACACGGGGGGGAGGCAGAATGGAGCCAGCTCAGATGTGAAATCCCCCCCTTCCTGACAATTAGCACAGCTCTGTTTGTAGGGACACAATGTGGTGGCCCCATATACCGGGAGCTGACGCATTGGCAAATGGATGTTTATTGGTGACCCCTGCAAGTCATTTGACTGGCTAACAACAAACACACTGATCTAAGACATGGTCCTCAGTGATGTAATTTGGCGTATATCTCCTTTAATTTGATAGAGCAACCCAATTTACACCCACTGAGGATCTAGCCCACAATGTACAAGTAACCAAAATCTCCAGACGTGAGGGACGAAGGGGCTCAGGCAGAAATATGGCTAGGAGCAGAACCATTTTTTCTGTAAGCAACCAGCCCAGAAAGCTGTATTTGCAGCTACAGCGCCACATTCACCTGGGTTTTGGCCAGCACTGGCAGTTCTGAGGATCACTCCGGTGGTCTGACATCCCAGGTCGATGCTGCAGTGGTGGCCTGTTGGTCTGTTCGGCACCATGCTAAGACCGGATGCAGGCTGCCTGGGGCTGTGTTTTGAAAAATAGGTTGCTGACATCAGGGGAAAAGCAGCTCATTAGAGCTCCACCCAAGGGCCCCAGCTTTCATCAGTTGCTTTGCTACTTAAAAACTTCCCAGCGCACTAACGCCGGGGCAGCTGATTTGAGACATTCACACATCTGGCTGGAAAAAGCTTTTCACAAGGACAAAGAAAAGAACCTTGTGAAAGTGGCAACAGATGCGAAAAGTCACCTGGAGACGAGTCTGGAGAGATTCCTGGATTCATAGATCCCATGGCCAGACGGGATCTCTATGTCATTTAATCTGACCTCCCGTATAACACAGGCTCAAAACCTGCTCCCAATAATCCCTAGAACATGTCTCTTAGAAAACCATCCACCCTTGATATGAAAATTGCTGGAATTGGAGAAGCCACCATGACCCTTGGACGTTATTCCGATGGTTATTTACACTGACTGTCAAACCGTGATACCTTATTTCCAGTTGAATGTGTTACTTTCTCAGGAACAGCTTGAAGGCTGCCAGTCTGAAGCATCTGAGGACAGAAGATTAGGTAGTTTGTTTCTGCTGTTGCAATCCGCAGGACTAACTGATGGCCTTTCCCCATAGGGGCACTGTGCCTGCCTGCGAAGCCTGAAAGACTGCATTCCCTCCTTGGTGTGAGGGAGGGGGCCTGGCTCCTGGTGAGCCTTGAAACTTTTTTCTTGTTTGTTCGGACTGTTTTTACAACCCCCTCCGCTTCCAGCTCTCACAGAACGGGGTGGACTTGCTAGGAGAGAAACTAGAAGGCTACACCCCATGCACCAAGACCAGGTGACAGAACTGCTGTCCTCCAGGGAATGAAGTATGATTCCTGTCTCCATTCCCTTGTGGTGTGACCTTGGGACAGCCTTGAATGGATAACATGGACATTCCATAGCACGTCGCAGAGAGTAAGATCTTGCCTTCTTCAGAAGTTTGCCCTTGTTCCAGCAATCGGGGCCCAGGTGTGGATGTATCTGTACTAGTGCAAACCATTATTGCAAACAAGCAGGTCCATGATTGCTCATCCTTGCTTGAAACCAGGCTTAGCGCCACTCTCCCTGTCCACACTTGGGGCTTGCGCTGGTGCAACTACATCAATGGCTGGCCATCCTCACTAAAGACAAGGCCAAATATTCAGAGAGGGCTAGATTCCCTCCTGACCCTAACCTGTGATCAAGTTATGGCCTGAAGCATAAAGATCAGCAGCTCTTCTTAGCTTGATCCAAGCTAATGAGGCTGATTCATCTAACTGTCTCTTCAGTTCTTCAAAGACAGAAAAAACGGTATCAGTCATAACTGCACCAGTGAGTTCAACAGGTTAACTCTGTGGGGTTTGTGAAAAGGCATTTCCTTTGGTCAATTTTAAATGTTTTGACTTTTCCTTTAGTTACATTTCCACAACTACTTCCCACTCCCTTTTTTTGTTTTTGTAAATTCAGGACCAGATTCTGATACAAGCTGGTTGTGTTGCATCTTCCCAGTGTTACGAAATGGTCTTGAGCCCAGCCGCAGCCATGTTTACAGCTATTATGCATTACCAGACAGGTAATGATTTTGATCTTTATATGTTAACCCTTATTTCTTTGTATTACCCTTGGAGCTCACCTGCCTAAGAGCTAGCAAGTTGCCATTGGGTAGATCCTTTGGGTCTGGCTGGCTGGGAGGACGGAGCAGTTCTTCACTTTGATTGGGATGGTTTGTGAAGGTTCACTGCACAGCATTTAGAAGCCTTATAAATGGATGAAATGATAAATATTTAATTACCCCAGTGCTGGGCAGCAAGCTTGTAAACTGCGAATTAATTCCCAACCTGTTCAGACGAGTGAAATGTACAATTACAGTGTGCAACAATAACAACAACACAGCCATGGAAAGTTGAGCTGAAGTGCAGAACACTTATGCTGTGTTGACACAGACAGTGTGGCCCAGTGGCTAGGGTCTGGGTTCTACTTCTGGCATGTTTTGCGATCAGCAGGGGTGCATTTTCAAACACAGCATCTCAGAGTGGGCCCAAAATGTGACATCCATACATTTGCTGTTGAGGATGTATCCATTTTTCTAGACAAATGGATACCTGACTATGTGACGCGGAACATAGACATGCCAAACTGGATCAGGCCTGTGGTCAACCAAACAATGTGTGTTTTAATATGGCTAACTGTAAATGTATTCATCTCAGAACAAAGAATGTAAACCATGCTTACAGCACAGAGCACTCTATCCTGGGAAACAGTGACTCTGACAAAGATTTGTGGGTCATGATGGATAATTAGTTAAACATGAACTCCCAGTGCAATGCTTTGGCCAGAAGGGTTAATGAGATCCTGGGATGCATAAACAAGGAAATCTGGAGTAGGAGTAGAGAAGTTATTTTACCTCTGTTTATTTTGCATTGATGAGACTGCTGCTGGAATATTGTATCTGTTTCTGGTATCCACAATTCAACAAGGATGTTGATAAATTAGATAGGGTTCAGAGAAGAGCCATGAGAACGATTAAAGGATTGGAAACATGCCTTATAGTGATAGATTTAAAGAGCTCAATTTATTTAGCTCATCAAAGAGAAGGTGAAGGGGTGACATGAGCACAGTTTATGCATATCTACTTGGGGAAAAATCTTCGGTAAAGGGCTTTTCAGTCTAGCCAACAAAGGTATAACATGAGGCATTGTCTGGAAACTGAAGCTAGACAAATTCAGACTGTACAAATTCAGATGTAAATTGTTAACAGTGAGTGTAGTTAACGATTGGAGCAATTTACCTAGGGATGTGGTGGATTCTCCATCCCTGGCAACTTTTTAATCAAGATGAGATGTTTATATAGGAGAGATGTTCTAGGCATTATTTTGGGTCAGTTCTATGGCCTGTGTTATACAGAAGGTGAGACGAGATAATCAGAATGGTACCTCTGAGCCTGCAAATCTATTAATCTATGACTGCAAAGTACATGTAGTCACAGTGAGTGACACAGGAGAAGACATGCTGCCTGTATTGAAAATGAACGCCTGTGAAAAAAGATCCTACACTATCATCCTAAAGAACAGAAGCCATACTGGGTCAGACCAATGGCCCATCTAGCCCATTATCCTGTCTTCCATCAGTGGCCAATGACACATGCTTCAGAAAGAATGAACAGAACACACAATCATCAAGGGATCCATCCCGTCACCCATTCCCAGCTTCTGGCAAACAAAAGCTAGGGACACTTGAGAGCATGGTTTTGCATCCCTGCTCATCATGGCTAATAGCCTTGATGGGTCTATCCTCCAGGAACATATCTAGTTCTTTTTTGAACCCCATTATAGTCTTGCTCTTCACAACATCCTCTGGCAGAGTTCCGCAGGGTGCATTGTATGAAGAAATACTTCCTTTTGTTCATTTTGCTGCCTGTTAATTACTTTTGGTGACCCCTAGTTCTTGTGTAATGAAGAGGAGTAAATAACACTTCCTTATTTACTTTCTCCACACCATTCATGATTTTATAGACCTCTATTATAGCCCCCCTTAGTCGTCTCTTTTACAAACTGAAAAGTCCCAGTCTTATTAATCTCCACTCATATAGAAATTTTCCATAGCCCTATTAATTTTTGTTGCCCTTTTCTCTATCTTTTCCAATTCCAATATATCTTTTTTGGGGTGGGGCTACCAGAATTGCAGGCCATATTCATGATATGGGCGTACCATGGATATATAAAGGATAATACAATATTTTCTGTCTTATCTATTGTTTTCCTAATTCATCCCAGCAGGTTGTTGGCTTTTTTGACTGTCGCTGCACATTGAGTGGACATCAAGATCTCTTTCTTAAGTGGTAAAAGCTAATTTAGACCCCATCATTTTATATATATATTTAGAATTTTGTTTTCCAATGTGCATTACTTTGCATATATCATCATTGAATTTCATCTGCCATTTTGTTGTCCCGTCACCCAGTTTTGTGAGATCCCTTTGTAGCTCTTCACAGTCTGATTTGGATTTAACTATCTTGAGTAGTTTTGTATCATCTGCAAATTTTGCCACCTCACTGTTTTCCCCTTTTTCCAGATAATTTATGAATCCTTGTGGATTCAGAACTCTTGGGGGACACCACTATTTATCTCTCCATTCTGAAAACGGACTCTTTATTCCTACCCTTTGTTTCCTATCTTTTAACCAGTTACAGATCCAGGAGAGGACCTTCCCTCTTACCCCATTACGGCTTACTTTGCTTAAGAGCCTTTGGTGAGGACCTTGTCAAAGGCTTTCTGAAAATCCAAGTACACTATGTCCACTGGATCACCCTTGTCCCCTTGCTTGTTGACCCCCTCAAAGAATTTTAGTAGATTAGTGAGGCATGATTTCCCTTTATAGAAACCTTGTTGACTCTTCCCCAACAAATCCCTGTTCATCTATGCATCTGATCATTCGCTTCTTTACTATAGTTTTAACCATTTTGCTTGGTAGGGAAATTAGGTTTACCAGCCTGTAATTGCTGGGATCGCCTCTGGAGCCTTTTTTAAAAATCAGTGCCACATTAGCTATCCTCCAGTCATCTAGTACAGAGGCTGATTTAAATGGTAAGTTACATATCCCAGTTAGTAGTTCTTCAATTTCACATTTGAGTTCCTTTAGAACTCTTGGGTGGATACCCTTTGGTCCTGATGACTTATTACTGTTTAATTAATCAATTTGTTCCAAAACCTGCTCTAATGACACCTCAGTGTGAGACAATCATCCTTCAGTCTTTACAGTGTAAAGAGACTAGAGCAATGGGAAATGGGTGCTAATACGGCTGATCGTAGGCAGCAGTTGTGCAAATGCACTTGGGAGCATTTTTGTTTTGTTGGGTCATGTTTTGTTGGGTCATGCTGCAGTTGGGTCATCTAACACAGACTGGAATGCCACATGGGCACAGGGTGCTAATAGATTGCAGGATTGGGACCTGTGAGATGGATGTGCCTGTCTTGGAACATCTTATGACTAAGCCCCAGAGCATTATTTTCTATACTTCACTAAATTTTCCCCTCCCCACCTTTTATGTTAGCATGTCTGTTGATTGCATTAGAACAGATTGGTGACAAGGCTAGAAGAGAATATGAAAGATTAATGGAGCTTTGTCTCAAAAGACTGAAAATTAGGCTGTTCCAGAATTTTAACTTTTCCACCATCTCTACTGCTGATGTGGCACATTAAATGGAAAAAGAACTTGCTTCCCATGCATATTCCACAGCGAAAGAAACTGCAGCAGCCTCAGCAGGGGATTTAGCATCTGAGTCCGAAAACACTTGACAGAGTGTTAGCTTTCAGGGTGCCGCTATACATACACGGAATGCAGATAGCCTTGACATAACCCTTCCTTCTTTCTTTTGTGTTAGAGACAGAAAAGAATCAACCCTAAAATAAAGTTTTAACACCAACACAACCACTTCATTAACACCCCAATACACAGGACTGCACATTGTAGGGTTACAATACAAAAGAAGATGGGAAAGATGCCCCAATATAATCTAAGGTGTGAATTTAAACAAATATAATTGAACTGGTGCAAACCCCTGTGTGGATGCCTTGATCTTGATTTGAGTTGGCTTTCTTCATTTTGCTCAAGTCAATTAGAAGCAGTTTTAAGTTCACCCCAAATAAGCTTCTCTTAATCCAAAACCAGAGTAGCTACACATGTGTTTGGACAGGTTTAACTACTATGTCAGTTTAAAAACCAATTTAAATTCAGCCAGTGTTGTTTTTTTATGTGGACAAGGTCTAGACCAGTGATTCACAGTAGAGTTGTCTGAATGAGCAAAGTTTTGGTTTGCTAACCAGACTGGGGACAGGGGATCTCAGGGCTGACGTGAAACAATCCTGTGAATTTTTGGCAAGCCAAAAAAGTTGGAAAAAATTCATTTTGGAGCAAACAAAATATTTTGTTTTAAAGGGTGTTTTATCTTTTAAAAAATCTAAAATTGAAATCAAATTAGAAACTCATAGACTCATAGACACATAGACTCATAGGTCAGAAGGGACCAATAT
>ML675621.1:13945057-13978683 GCA_007922155.1 Mesoclemmys tuberculata
AAATTTTTTCCAAGACCTTACACACGACAGACGTCAAGCTAACAAGTTTGAAACAAGTTGTTTCAAACTGGAAAATCAAAATGTTTTGCTATGAAAATGTCAAAATGAAATATTTAAAATTTTTTGTTGGGCAGGCAGTTTCAACCAAAATAATTTGGTGACTTTGACATAAATTCACAAAATATTTTGGCCAACCCAAACTTGTATTTTTAAGTGAAAAGCAATTATACCCAAAAAATTTCACCCAGCTCTAGTTCTGAGCCATTTCCACATTGTTGCAGGGCCACTTGATTCAGCCAGGTCACTGCGGCCTATCCTTGGGTCCCGACTCCGGGGGAGGCCACAGCGCTTTCCTAAATGGGGAATAGTTAGTGTCTGGGTGCGGGTCACCGGCCGTGTTCCCAGACCAGGCGAGCGGCCCAGCAGTTCAGTGTTCTGACACTCAGGGCTGAGCAGGCACGTAAGCGGTCTAGCGCCCCGGCCCTCTGGCAGGGCGGGCGAGTAAGCAGTCTAATGCCTTGGTCTCTCAAGTAGGGTGAGGTAGACAATGGATCTGCTCGGTAGCAGGAGGAAACAGCACGTCCTCCTGGGGTGGCTAGAGAAAGGGGGAAGGGGGATGCAGGCCCACTCGTCTCCACTGCGTCCCAGCCCAGGGCCCTAGTAGTGGCAAAGGCGGTGCCACCAAGTCGGCGGGGATCCTGCCTCAACATGATGATGGGGCTGGGCCCCTAACTCAGCCATGAGTTCGGGTTTTCCCTGGGCCACTTCCTCCCCATGTCCCCAGGTCGCTGTCTCCACTGGGTCGAAGAGGTACTCGGCCCACGGCTGGCTCACCAGTCCCTCCTCGTCCACGGGCAGCAAGGCGGGGAGCTCCTCAGCCAGAGGCAGCTCCTCGAGGTCGCAGGGCTTCTGGGGGCCTTCAGTATCAGGTAGCTCATCCAGTTCCGGTCCAGTCTGTGGGGGCTCAGCGTCAGGCAGCTCATCCAGGCCTCTGGGGGGAATCTCCCATCTGGGTTGCTCCAGCTCCTCGGTCCAGTCCCGGAGGTCAGGTAACTTGGTCCAATCACTGGGGGCCTGTGGGCCTGGTCCAGCCACCAGGACCCGGAGCCCTTACCCACTCCCTGTGTCAGGGTAGGTCGGGAAGCCGGTGGGGCCTCTGCTCAGGGTGGCAGGTGCCTCTCTCATCGGGCTCCAATCTGGCCCAGTTTTGTTCACCATCTTCATTAATGATCTGGAGGATGGGGTAGATTGCACCCTCAGCAAGTTTGCAGATTGCACTAAGGTAAGGGGAGTGGTAAATACCCTGGAAGGGAGGGAGAGGATACAGAAGGACCAAAACAAATTGGAGGATTGGGCCAAAAGATGTCTGGTGAGGTTCAACAAGGACAAGTGCAGAGTCCTGCACTTCGGACGAAAGAAACCCATGCACAGATACAGACTGGGGACCGATGAGTTAGGAAGCAGTTCTGCAGAAAAGGATCTAGGTGTTACAGTGGATAAGAAGCTGGATATGAGTCAGCAGTGTGCCCTGGTTGCCAAGAAGGCTAATGGCATATCGGGCTACATTAGTAAGAGCATTGCCAGCAGATCGCGGGAAGTGATTAATCCCCTCTATTCGGCATTGGTGAGGCCACATTTGGAGTACTGTGTCCAGTTTTGGGCCCCCCACTACAAAAAGGATGTGGACAAGTTGGAGAGAGTCCAGCGGAGGGCAACAAAAATGATTAGGGGGCTGGAACACAAGACTGATGAGGAGAGGCTGAGGGAGCTAGGCTTGTTTAGCCTGCAGAAGTGAAGAATGAGGGGGGATTTGATAGCAGCCTTTAACTACCTGAAAGGGAGTTCCAGGGAGGATGGAGCTAGACTCTTCTCAGTGGTGGCAGATGACAGAACAAGGAGCAACGGTCTCAAGTTGCAGTGGAGGAGGTCTAGGTTGTACATTAGGAAAAATTTCTTCCCTAGGAGGGTGGTGTACCACTGGAATGGGTTACCTAGGGAGGTGGTGGCATCTCCATCTTTAGAGGTTTTTAAACTGTGGCTTGACAAAGCCCTGGCTGGATGATTTAGCTGAGGTTAGTCCTGCTTTGAGCAGGGGGTTGGACTAGATACCTCCTGAGGTCCCTTCCAACTCCAATATTCTATGATTCTATGATTTGCAACCCGCAGCCTCTGGACTAGAACATGCAAAGAATTCATGAGAGCAGAGCCAAAGCCCATTGAAATGAATGTCCACTGGCTTCGGTGGACATTGGATCAGGTCTGGATTTGGTTATACTCCACCATTGAATCCAGTGTGGGGGCACTGGATGATGTCAAGGTCAATAATAATGTGACCTAATGGTTGAAGGGCTGCATTTAGCACCATATTTCTATATCCTTTGTCTCCTGGTTATTCCCACTGTTGCATGTGCCTGAGAAGTTTGAGGAATTAGTATTAATTTGATTTTTACTGCACTGACATAAAATGTGGATTTTACTTCGGTTTCTTTTATGGACAAAAGCAAATTGACTTGGTTGTTGATGGGGAAATGACTCAATAAAAATGCTTTTTAAATTTATTGGAGATATGAAAGAAAATAATATGGACAAATGTGGAGTCCTCAGAAATGGCACACTCGGTGTTCTTATTGGCGCTGTCTGAATACTTGCAAAGTAGCGGCTACAGATATTTGCTCAGCTACCCAATCACTGATTAATACTAAGCAAATAATGAATTTTCAACTAGAGGCCAAACCAGAAAAAGCTGAAAAAATGCAGTTCAATTTGATTTGAAACACATTGTTGAAAATTTTCATTGAATCAGAAAACTAAAAAATTACATTTTGAAAAGACTGAAATATTTCTAGTTGACTCAAATTTATTTGTTTCAAGTCTTTTTTGTTTAGATTCAACCATTTCAGGTGTTTTTCCCCTTTTTACTTTAATTGGCCAAATTTGAAATAAAAACACCATTTTGAAACAAAAAAGGCTACGTGAAATGTTTTGACTCATTTGACTTTTATTTAACCAAAAGCATTCATCAAATTCAACCCAAAATGAACAAATGGCTTCAGGGCCCCCAAAAGACATTTTTAGATTAAAAACAATGTGTCAAAAAATATTCCCCAGTTCTACCACTGATTGATTTGACCATATTTCTGTATCTGCATTGGTTGCTATTTGCAGGAGTTTGCACAAACACATTTTTGTTCATCTGGTCATTCAGGGAATAGCTATTTCTCATGCAAACACCCAAATCACAAGGGTACTCATAGGAACACAGGACAGGAAGGGACCTTTTGGGTCACAGTCCAGTCCCCTGATCCCTTGTTTATGACCAAGAATATTGACTGTTTGCTGTTGGCTACTTTCCATTATCAAAGACCATTCTCCATTCTGGAAGCAGGGGCAACATCAGAGATCAGATTTTCAAATGCATGTCAGATTACATTTTCAAAGGCCCATTTGTTGTTTAAGCCTTAAATAAAGGCCAGAGTTTTAATAGATGGATCCCACCGTGATGTGCATGGCCAGATTTTCAAAGATCTCTGCACCTAACTTGCTCAACTCGTTTGAAAATGTAGCCACTTATTTTGATTGATATCCTGAGCTGAAATTCCTCTGGAGGGAAAAAGGATGAGCCAGTGGCTCATGCCCCAGTCTGGGACTCAGGAGGCGTTAGTTCTCATCCCGGCTTAGCGACTGACACTTTGCTCAAGCTGGGCCAGTCATAGAAGGCATGTTCATGCTGCAGCTGGAAGCAAGCCTCCCAGCCCAGATACACAGATGCAGCCAGTGGGGCTGAAAAGTAGTGCAGGCTCTCAAGCCATCTTGACCTCTCGGCTTGAAATCATGGGACTAGCCTGAGCCCCGACACCCACACTGCTATGTTTAGTGCAATAGCTCAAGTCCCAGTAGCATGAGCCTGTCTATCTGGACTGAGCGGCTCATTCCTGGCTGCAATGTAGACAGACTCTTATGGAGAGATTGTAAAGGTATTTAGGCACCTAACACCCATTGATTTAAATGAGGGTTATGCACCTAAATACCATTACAAATCTGGCCCTTCATCTACCTGTGCCTTAGTTCCCAATTCGTTCAATGGGGATTAACACTTCTCTACACCCAGGAGGGTTGTGAAGCTGAAATCTATTAATGATTATGAAGATATGAAAATCTGAGCCCTTATGAGTAATCAAAGGAAAACATTTGCCAACATCTCCTAGGTTGAAAATGGCTCCTTAGTGAATAATCTTGAAGAAATTCTGATCCATGTTCAAGAAATATCATTCAGAATTTGAGCTGGTTGGATTTTTTTTTTTTTAAAGAAAATGTTTTCCTTTTTGGAAAACGTGGTTTTGTCAGACTAGTATATTAGAAATTGTACTATGAGAAGGGGTGAGGAGCAGCACCTAATTTACCTTCTCTGTTCCATTCATTATTTTGTATTCTTTTATCATGTCTTTTCTTATTAATCTAACCATTAGAGAAGTGAAGTTCTGGAACGGCCTCCAAGGGCAGCAGTGGGGGCAAAACACCGAAGTGGTTTCAAGACTGAGTGTTGGACAGTTGCCCTATCCGACCGGGGTGCCACGACCCTTCCTCGGGCTCAGGCTCCGAGGAAGTCCCTTGTGCCTGCTTGATGGGGAAAACAGTTAGTGTCTATTCCAGGTCTGGGGCCACAGTCTGGGGACTGGTGACCCATGGCATCTGGCACATATGTAGGGTGTGGCCGGTAGTCAGTCAGCTGCCTCCAACCCGGGGGCCAGGAGAGGCTCAAGCGGGTTCTGGCCTTCACCCCTTGAGCAGGAGTGAGGCAGGCAGGCAGTTTATCGCCTCTCACCCTTAGGCAGGGGGATGCCGTAAGGCAGTCTATGGCCTCCAACCCTCAAGTCGGGGTGAGGCATGAAGGCCGTGTGTCACCTCTGACCCTGGGGCAGGGTGAGGCGCGGAAGCAGTTTATCACCTCCGAGGGGAAGGGGGGATGGAGACACGGGCCTGCCCATCTCCTCTGCGTCCCGGCCCATGGCCCTAGCAGTGGCAAAGCAGTGCCACTGAATCAGCAGGGCTCCAGCCACAACACGCTGATGGGGGTTTTGCCCCTGACTCGGCTGCTGCCTAGACGGCCGTCCCTGGGCCACTTCCTCCCCCTGGTCCCTGAGTGTCCTCTGCTTCCTTGGGCTTGCTGGGTGCGCGGCCCTGGCAGGCCCACCAGTCCTTGCTCATCGACCGACAGCAAGTCCGGGAGCTCCTCAGCATCAGGCAGCTCCTCCAGGTCCGTGCCGGTCTACGGGGGTACCTCCCACCCTCGGGTGCTGGGGGGCTCAGTCCAGCTGTTCAGGCTCGGCAGCCCCCTCCGGTCACCAGGGTTGGGTGGCTCGGTCCAGTCCCTTGGGCTTGGTAGCCCGGCCCAATCACTTGGGCCTGGGGGCCCTATCCAGTCCCTGGGGCCTGACGATTCAGGCAGGTTTGGGGGCTCCCGCTCAAGGAGGCGGTCCCTCCCTGGGGCAGGTTGGCCGGGGTCTCACCTCAGGCGCACTTGGCGGTAAGGCACGTCAATCTCCAGCGGCAGCCCTTCCCCTTCTGAGCTGCCGGGCCTACCTTTTATACTTCCTGTTCCTATGGAAGCTCCGCCCCTTTGTTGCCGGGCAGATTGGGTGGCTGGTTGACCTATCCGGCCCCGCGCTGTGACCCTTCCTAAGGCCCAGGCTCCATGGAAGGCAACTGTGCCTCCTTATACTGAGTTTAATAAGTTTATGGAGGGATTGGTATGATGAGGTTGCCTACAATGGCATGTGGCTCATCTGTGACTGCTATAGTAAATATCTCTAATGGCTGGAGATGGGGCATTAGCTGGAGACGGCTCTGAGTTACACAGACAATATTTCCCAGGTGTCTGGCTGAAGGGTCTTGCCCACATGCTCAGGGTCTAACTGATCACCATACTTGGGTTCGGGAAGAAATTTTCCCTCAGGTCAGAATGGCAAAGGCCCTGGGTTTTTCACCTACCTCTGCAGCATGGAGCATGGGTCACTTGTAGGTTTAAACTAGTGCAAATGGCAGATTCTCTGTAACATCTTTAAACCATGACATGAAGTCTTCAATAACTCAGCCAGAGGTTCTGGGTCTATTACAGGAGTGGGTGAGTGAGGTTCTCTGGCCTGTGATGGCAGGAGGTCAGATTAGATGATATCGATGGTTCCTTCTGGCCTTAAAGTCTGTGTCTCGTCTAAGGATGAAGTAACGAGCTCCAATCTCTCATCATAAGGCAGTCTTTTCATGCTTGTACTCTTTTTCATCTCCTCTCTGTATATTTCTGCTGTTTCATCTTCTCATCAAATTAAATTGAAAATATCCACATGACCAACATTATCTAACAGGCTTGGGTTATGTAGAAGGTTGGTGCGTGGACTAGTGCTTAAAGCCCAAGGTTGGAACGCGAGAGATTTGAGTTGTTTTCCAAACTTTGCCAGTTGGCTTATAGGTTAAAGGGAACAAATGGTGCTTTCTTACCTTCCATGGACGTGATGAGACATAATAGGCCAGATCTTCAGGTGGCATGCACCTGTATTGCTCCTTGGATGAAACCACACTGATTTACACCTACTGAAGTTCTTGCTCAGTAGGTGTAAAGTGCTTCAAGATCTCAAACAGAAAATACTTCTGAAAAGCCTAGCATCATATACATTGAATAGCTCATAGTCTTGCTGGAAATACTAGATTTATTTACATGTGTTCATGGGGTGGGGAGAACCCGTGACTGTGTTTTTGTCAATTCATAGCACTGTTCCATTCCACTGCTGATGAGGCATGCAAATGTTTGCTGAAAAATCTTTGAGTTCAAGTAGGCAAGGTGATATTACTTTCCTTTATGCTTTGCAAATAAAATATAGCCCCCTTCAAGCATGCAGGAATATGATTACCTATGTTTCCCATCTGTTGCACCTCAGGTTGATTTTTATTTCATTTCAACTTGACTGCAAATGGTATCTGCGAAACAGACACATCAGAGCTGACGCCAGGCATCCTCCCTCGGTGACTGCACTGGTAGCTCACGCAGGGAAGCAGAAGACCAGCAGTGATTGAAGGGCTCACTCAGATTGCATCACGATTATTGACGAGCTGTGCTGTTTGACAGAAGGCAAAGGGGGCTCGGTAGATCTGCGTAGATGTCAGACACAGGGAGTGGATGGGGGAATCTCCCTGGGAGTATTTCAATGAGCTGCCCGAGAAATTGCACTTGTCAGATATCAGCCTTTATTACAATGACAACTTTATTAGAAAGAGGAGGACTCGGGGGTTGCAAAGTGCTTCCTCTCTTCTTTTTTCTCCCACACTTTCTTTCCCAGGAAGACCTGATCTTCACTAAGAAATTCAATCAAGATCAGGCCCTATTGTTCCTGGTGATGTGCAGACATCGAATGAGAGACAGACCTGATTCTGAAATGCTTGCAGTCTGAATAGACATCAGAGACAAAGGAAACAGAGGCCCAGAGAGGTGGAGTGACATGCCCAGGGTCACCGTTAAAGCCTGGAAGAGAACTCAGGTCTCCTAGTTTGTTGTCCAGTCCCTTGCTCATTAGCTGACCCTGCCAACTCATTGTTTAGTGAGCCAATTAATAGCATGGTGCTGAGTAAGAACAGGTCGTGCTTTGTATGCTAGCTAGTGATGGGTTATGCCAACCAGGTGCCACAACAGGTTGGTGCCTTGCTGCGCCTGAGATGTGCTTGTACACCCTCGTCGGTCAGCCGTGGTCTGGGCCAGGTCACCTAGCTTGAAGGTTAGAAACCAGGATTAAACGTGATTATGTTTCCTAGGGCGAGCAAAGCCCTGAGATTTTCCACATTTCTGTTCTATATATTGGGGGAGGGTAGCTTCAATTTGTCCCACCTAATCACAGGACCCCGAAAGCAGGGCCTTTAAGAAAAACACCAAATATTGAAAGACTTGTGATAAAATCACAAGAGATGGCAAGTGGCCTGTCCCAGACTGAAACTTTCTTCAGAGACGCCACCTTGTGGGAAAAGAGGTCTCCGAGTTTGGCTGGACAAAGTCCATTATGCAGCTCCTCCATGAGTTCTGGCACCTCCTCAATGAGGCAGACGTCCAGCCACTGTCATCACACTGATTAATTAGAGGCCAATGGGATGAGCCAATGCTAGCCAGAGTGATGGGGTAACACACCATGGCACATTTCACCCTCACTGACTTGCAGTCTTTTCAAACCCTCAGTTTTCTCAGGTGAGAAGCATCTGGTGTATGTTTAGTGTGCCAGCTCTTTGGGGCATGGGTTGTGTTGTTGTTCTGTGGCACAAATGGGGTCCCAGTCCATGATTATGGCTCCTAGGTGTTACCACAATACAAACAAATAACCGTAAGGAGGGCCAGATTCTCATACCCTCAGCACCACACATAGCAGCGTACTCCATAAGAAGCCCTGTTGACTTCTGGTGAAATAAAGAGGTAATCAACATGGATAAGATTATCAGAATCCAGCCTATACATAGCACTGTTGTCATCTCCCCTCCACCTTTCATCCCAGCCTTGCTGGACTGCAGAGATGTAAATCGCACTAAATCTAACCTGACTGGACCTTACTGTTTCAAGGCAAGGGTGGGACATGCAACTTGCTGATGAGGTAGCTGGAAATTCCTAGGCTAGGCGTACACTAGGCGCCCTTGCCAGGATAGCTACAGCGGCTGCTATACCAGCAGAGCGCTCCTAGTAGCAAATGGTGCTTGCTGGAATCGTTTATCCCCCTGCAGTTTTGCTGTGATAAGCTGTGTCTAAACTAGGAGGCTTTTGCCAGCACAGCTATATGAGTGCGGGCTCATGCCTCTTCACGCCCCTTCCTGACAAAGCCGTGCTGGCAGAACTGTGTCGTGTTGACCTAGCCCTCGTCCCCAGTGCAATTCAACTTGTAATGACCTGACGGCTGGAGACACCACTTGCTAGTCACAAAGGTCAAATCTATTTCAGGCGATTCCTGTCAAGAGTGGGGAGTGACAGAGCCTGCTCTTGTGGAGATGGGCTGGGAAGTGATGGCTGCATTCAGTTTGTGTCATCATCTCTTGCCTGCAGCAGACAGACCCGGGCACATGCTAAGGAAGATGGGTTGTCACTTTGGGGGGATGCTACTGAGTTGTCAAATATTTGGGGAACATCAGACGGCTACACTCATACAGCAGCCACTGCTGGCATGGTCCCGGTCACTGTGGATCTATAGGACCCCATTGTACTGACTCTGGCACTCGGCAGTGAGATGCAGGCACTGAGGAAGGCTGACGAGCACCAGATGGATGTTTTCGTTCTACTTTCCATCAGCACGACTTGTTCTCCACAGCTTTCTTGATGTGTATATATTATTAGGGTGGAAGACCAAGGGAGCTCACTAGCAGGCCAGCAATCACATGGGCACCAAAAGCTTCAGTGGCGTGATAAGACTGCCAGGGATGGCTGTTGAGTGAACTTCCAGATCATCTTAAGGGCCTGGCTACAGATCGAGCCTGGTGGTGCTAGATCTGCGAGGAGGTTACATCCTCTGGGACGTGCCATGAGGATGATGTAATTGAGTTGTCTCCCCGCTTTATGTGCAAAACAGCTCAACCTGCAGCTGACCCCTCCATAGCTAATCTCCCTGGTTTCAATGCGCAGGGACTAGTTCATACCGTTTTTCCATTGTGGTCAACATAAATTCACATTTCCTAGGCTTCACTTTAAGGGCAAGACCCTCTGGGGGTATAAATTGGCCTAGCTCCATGGCAGTGAGTATGAAGCTCAGCTGTCGGCTGGAACGAGCTCCACTGAAGTTAGGGAGTTAGGGCAGCCGAGAACTTGGCCCTTCACTTTGCGGAGCATGTGCAGCCCCAGAGAACCCCAGGAGTCACAGCTTTGGGGGCCTCTCTCCAGCTTCGTTTTTCTTTGTTAAATAGCTGAGAAAGTGCATTATTTTTGCATTAAAAATTCATTTTGGTGCAGCCCAGTTTCACAGCATGTAATTAACGGCGTTCTTCATCTCCATTAGCCATCCCTAGAGTTTGCAGGAATCTTACACTTCTCTTTTCTTCTTCATTTCACTCCCTCGACCCTTCTGCAACTTGCTCTGGCATCTCGAGAGCCGTGGTGGTGAAACTCAGCCTCGCTCTGCAGAAACCAGGAGAGCTATGCTGATTTGCAGCAGCTGAAGATCTGGATCAGATATTTCATCTGACAGCTGAAGGGGGAGGGAACAGATAGCTTCCTCTTCTCTCCAAGTACTCCCCTCCGCACAGCACGCACATTTCTCAGCTCTGTCCTGGAGACATCTCTGTGGCTCTAGGGTGGAAGGGATGCCTGTATCCATGCCCCATGCAGTCCTCTGCCCCTCTGGCTACATAGGAGACAATAACTGGTCCATCCATAGGCCATCTAAATTCCTCACCAGTGCCAGTAGCATGCAGGTGTAAACTGGGGAATGAGCCCCTTATTGTGGGGAACTTTCCTGGCTCATGCATGGCCCCAGTGTAGGTGGCTAGCAAAAGTATCTGCGTCCCTGCTCCCACTCTCTTTACCCAGAAGCTGCCCTGACCTCAAGGGCTCCCCTCCCACTCTCCTGTGCGGTGGGGTCCCTGTAACCCCGATGTCTGTCAGTACCCCAATGATTGGGCAGTTTGCACCTTTGAGATCTGTTTCAGGCTTCCTGCAGACTTAGGCAAACATCATTGCAGGAATTTACGTTCCTTTCACCGTTGGAAGGTTAGTTTTGTAACTGTAAGTGTGGAGACACAATTATTTTTGTTGTAATCGTCAGATTAATTGAGGTTTATTTTCTTTAATTAAGATCTGTGACAGATCAGATGAGATGGTACCGGAGAGTGCTAGAAGGCCAATATATCAGCCCCAGGCTCAGCAAGTCCCTTTTCCCCTGGTAGCTGATCAGGGGTTTCTCCAGGTTAATTAACACACCTGGAGTCAATCAAGGCCCCCCAGGACTTGTTAAAGAAAGGGTGTGGCTGGATTGTGAGTGAGGCGAGCTACTACAGCGAGAGCAGACAAGATGCTGTCAAGAGCCAGGAGGGTTGAGGAGAAGGAGCAGAACGCGGGCAGGAGAGAACCCAGGAGAGAACAAAGACTGGGGAAGGGAAAATCCCTGCCCAAAGAGGCTGGGAAAAGACCCTGCCAGAAGGGAAAGATCGAACTGGACATATGGTTCAGCACTTCACGCCCAATGGGGCTGACAGAAGTCAAGACCCTCCCCTGGCAAGGAAGGGCATCTGTCCAAGCAGGGTACGGACATTAAATCAGGGGCCTGGGGAAGTAACTCAGAGAAGCTAGCAGCTTTCCTGAAGCCACAGCACAAGGCTGTTATTTTTAGGGTCCCTGGGTTGGGCTTGGAGTTGAGGGTGGGACTGACATCCCGCTCACACACCTCCACACCCCCACCGGCCATTCACTGTAGGGGCAAGACCCCAGCGAAGAGGCAAGGACCTGTGAGAATCAGAGGCAGGACTGGGACCCAGCAGGGAGCAGCTACCTTAGAGAGGCTGTATTACCCTGCCCCATCACTAGAGGGTGGAAGAACACTAAGGGGTGAAGCAGTTCCCTGCCCTGCTGATAGAAGGAAGCGCTGGGCCCCCCAAGGCAGAGGAAGAGCTTTGTCACAGAGCCTAGAGCCCAATGGTGCAGTGAATTCAAGAAGAACAATTCTGCTGCAATTCACACAGTCTCATAATCACATTATACATGGGATATCGCCTGAGACCTACTAGATCCATTGTAACCAGGTCATCAGCAACCCAGTAGAGGGTGACAAAGTCAGTCAGCACCACGTCCTTGACTGGGGTCTGACCTGAGCCAGTGTCTAGAGATGAGCTCTTATAGAATGTCCTTGTAGGGATCCATACTCACAAACCCTTTGTGATGAGTTCATCTCTATGACATCATGGCAACTATCAGCAACCAGCTCAGTCTGTTTCTGCTCCTGAAACAGGAAGCACCATCTCTACAGGACTTCTAGCGTGGGCAGAGAAAGGACAACCTTCTAAAGAAACTTACACTTACAATTTGGTTTCACATAGTATCCGTCTTGCAGGGCTCTAGTGGGAATTGCCGAGGGCAGGTGGAAAGGGCAATGGAAACCGTCTCCCCACAAGTGAGCGTTTCACTAATCAAATCATCTCTCTCGTCCCTACTGGTAAGTGTATTCTCATGTATTCAAATGGACTTCCATCTTTGGAGCACACATCCACAGCCCCATGAGGTCAATGCAAAGATTCCCAGTGACCGCAATGCCAGCCCCAGAAAACCAGCCATGATGTCACTAATAAAGATAGTTTAATAAAGAGGTCTAAAGGAAAGAGGCTCCCAGAATATTTTCCTCAGCCTGAAATAAACTTCAGGAGTCTGCTGAGAAGGTGTGTGGAGGATGAGGGGAACAGAGGAATCTATTCATTGAAACAAAAATGTTCTTATCAGCACAATCCAGCAGCACCAAGCCAACAAGCTTCAAGGAAGTGCTTACACTTTATTCCTGAAAACTGTCCGGAATATATTGCTGGCATAGCACAATGGTCAACAGCTGGCGAATGAAGCAGTGAAGGTGGAGGTAGAAGGGGACCTAGGATACCTTGGAGATGTCCTTGCCTGGGAAACATTTTTGGAAATACCAGGATCCTGGTGCATTTCTAAGGCAAACAAATGTGCTTTTCAGACATAGTTTCATCAGTCGGAGAGACTGAGCCAAATTCTCTGCTTCCCTCTCTCGAGGAACCCAAACTCAGGGATCCTTACTTACACGTCCGTTGCCCAGCAGATGGTCCAAATTAGCCAGACAGCAGGTTAGCAAAGTCAAAGTTTATTCTTTATATAAAGAAGGTGGCCTGATGGTCAAGAGTGACCCAAAGCATACATTTCTTAAAGCTTATATAGTCTTACACAAACAAGTCTATTTACGTCACAGTTTCCATGGCAATACTTTCATATTACCTCTGATATCAAAACTTCTCACCTCATCTAGGAATAAGTTTCCCTTCCCATTCCATTCCCGCCTACATCCTAGGCCAAATACCTTATCTTCTTATTGTCACACACTCAGGGTTAAACATCTGGTGTCGAAGCCTGAGCATTCTATCTCAGGGTCTGTTAGCCATATTACAAACTTGACCAAGGTGAGAAATAGACACTTCATCTTCTGTTTCCTTCCACATCTCATTTCACTGATGTTCAAGAAGTTGAGAATTTGGCTCACCATTTCTGTCAGGGATATAAACTGCATCCAGAGAAGGGATGAATGTGAAATCCCCTCTTGCTTCCCTTCATCTTGGTGTCAGCATTTTAACAGTGGTCTTACTTCTCTCCCACCCAACATACATGCTGTGGTGGGTGGGAGGTAATGCTAGGCTGGCGCCACTATCTGTCTGGTGCTCTCTTGGCATCATCTGGCTGGAGGTCCATTTCTGCATGGATGCTCCTGCACCTTGCAACTTACCACTTGATTGTTTGGTCTGTGGGATACAGACCCTCTGCCGTTCTAATGAGGTTTGCACTCTCGGCCTGGTTCTATGGATTTGAATTGCCTAATTTTTCCCCTTGGGTTGTTTCTAATTAACGGTTCCATCCTGCACCTTTTTTGCCCTTGGCCTTCAATGGGAGATAGATTGGATCTTAACTAAGGAGAACTTAGGCCTTGGTCACCATTTTCAAAAGCATCAAAGGGAATTAGACTCCTAAACCCCATTTCCACCAAGTCAATTGGAATTAGTTTCCTAAATCACATAGGCATTTCTATAACTGTTATCCCCTGTCTGCACTGGGGAAAGGTATCATATTCGATAATGTATTAATTAACTCAGTGTTAAAGACAGTTTAGCACCTAGTATAGGCAAGGACAGGAGGTTAAGTACAACTAGCTGGTGAAGGATGGTTCAGTGTATACGGTGCTCGATTGGCATTCAGGACACTGGGTTCAGCTGCTTGCTTTGCCCTGGACTTTCTGTATGGTCAAGACACTTCTACTCTCCAGGCATCAGTTTCCTGGCTCGAAACCAGAGATGATAACTCTGTTATAAGGGGGCCATGGGCGAATTGAGATTGAATGCAGTGTCATCACCAATAGTATCTATATGATACTTCTGACTATGTGGTCAGCGAAGAGGGAACTCCACATCTCTTGATCTCAAAGAATGAGCATAAAGCCAACATGCTGGGGATTGAACCAGGGACCTCCAGAGCTAAAAAGCATAAACGGCACCTGCTCGAGCTAGGGCTAGAACAGACACACCACCTCAAGGCAGTCAGGATACTTTCCAAATTCTTGACAAGAAGTACTTTACAGTCACTTCACCAGCTATTGAAGTACGGTCACCTCTAGGGTGAAACATGGAAGCTGTTTAGCAGCACAGAGCAACAGGACATAGCAATTCAGGATGGGGCATGAAGGATAATATCTTTCCAGCTGTAGTGCAGAGGGATTTAGGTAATCACAGTGCAATCTTCCAAGATGGACTTTGACCAGGACATTGGGCACCAATTTGGGAATTTTCCCTGAGTTTTTAACATCCACAGCGGCAGGGATCTGGATTAGAGATCCCCCTGGATAGATTTTTGAGGCCAGATGGGATCATTGTGATCAGCTAATTCTTGATTTGAATTAATTCTGAGCTCTCTCTCTGTCTCCAGGGGCTGAAGAAGGTGCCTATCGACAAGGCCGAGTGGGAAGGTTATTTTGATGAGAGTGGCCACCTTGTGAAATCTCGGGATTTTATTTCATCCAACATCCTGGACAGGGTGAGCAGGGCTTGCTCTGAAATGTGACAGAGAGCAGGGCTAGGCAGGGCAGGTATCTGACACAGAGGCTCTCGCTGCAGACAAGAAGCACTCAGGGTGGGCATAAAGGTGGCATCCAGACTCCTTTATCCTTCCACAATCCTGAGGCCATATTGGTGCGAGCCTGGACCCCTCCACCAGGGTAAGTCAGAACAACGTACTGCCAGTGAGAGACCCTCATTCGCACCTTTCCCCCAGGAACAGCTACACTGGCTCTATGTCCTCATGCTTCTCCCTAGGCACGGAGAACCCCAGGGAGTTAAGTAGCCTTTGGAGAGGCATGAACCTTCTCCAGCACAAGGAAGGGCCTGGCCTCTCTGGTGTTATTTCAGCAATGCCAAACTCCACCCAGGCATTAAGAGGATTTTAAGGAGCATTTGAGGGCAGCTAATCCACCTGACAATTGGTGATCCCTGTCGACCATCAGACCCCAGGAGGTATCGTGTGCTGAGGTTGCTGTGACAATTTGGAATCCAAGCATTGATTCATTTCACATTTGTGCAAGAAGCATCGCTGGCCAAATAATTCACTGTCAAATATATTAATTTATCACTGGTTTCCCAGGAAAGTACAGGAATTCCTGGTCGACTGGCGTTCCTTCAATCACAAATGCAGTTCATTATGGTTCCTTGGGTTTATATTCTGGGGTTTGTTAACAAGTGCATCACTTTTGCCCACTGAGAGAGAATGTATTTTATCACAAATAACCTGTTTTTTTAAAACCAGTAGAAATGGCTCTTTGTTTTCATGAACGCAGCCATGGGAACCTGAGCTGACCTCGGACAAGCCGGCACCGTTTCAGAGAACTGTGAAAATGCCTCAGTTCCCCTTCAACTTTGCCAGTAGTGAGAAATCTTAGTGCCCAGCCTTAAATGCAGGTAGTTCGTGCTTGTGCTGGCTCCTGCAGACACAACTCCTCCCTTGTGTGACTCCACTGACCGTGTGCATATTTTGCATTTGCTATGCTGCAAGACCTCCCTTTTTGACTCAAAAATCACCATGTCGGTGCTCTGAACTTTTGGTTATGCTTGTGCGCAGAGAAGGTTTATGGCTAGAACCAATAGGAAATGCCAATTAGTTTTCATGGAAAATTTCAAAAGAGAGTTGTTTTGAAATTCCTTGTGAAAATGTTTCAGTTTGCTTATAAAAAAACTGAGAGTGAAAACCGAGAAATGTTTGAGTTTACAACAGCATTTCCAGTAAAAATGATCAGTAACATTGTCCACAGGATTGTTTCTTGTACACCAAAGTTGTTTACCCCATTCCCCCTTCATTAAAATAAAAAAGTTTGTAAAAAAATTTTTAAAATGAGGCCAAAATCAAACTTCCTGCTAAAATTCTGTTTTCATCAAAAAGCTGTTTTCCGTCCAAAAAAACATTGGATGAAAAAAGGTGACCATCTCGATTTATGGCCATGAGGACTAAGGCAATATTCAAAGATTTGAGGCCCCAGGACTCAACTAACTTTCCACTGGCAGTGGGCCCCTAAACTGCCTCCTCATTCACCTCACTGTTCCTTTCAGGGCCTGGATCCATCCGTGAGATCAGAGGCCTGGAAGTTTCTCACTGGCTACTACTCCTGGAGGAGCTCTCACGACGAGAGGCTGACAGTTGACAGTATGAGGAGGTATGGATCTCTCTGTTCACAGCTGTCTCAACGTTTGCAGATGCAGCTGGTGGTTTCACAGGAGTCCCTGAGGACTTGAGGAGGAGGATTACGCTAGCAGCTGTGAACCCCAACAAAGGATCAAGGCCCCATTGTGCAGACAGGAAACAAAGAAGAGAGCTCACAACCCACATGCCAGACAGGGTGCCCACGAAGAGCTCCGCTCTGCACAGGCTAGGCAGGGAACGGTTCTGCCCCCTGGAAGCTGAGTGGTGTAAAATGGTCTTAGCATAGGTGCTCAGACTTGCGGCTCCATTACGGTTGGGTGGTGTATTTTTCACACCTTTCCATGCACTCAAGACCATCACTTTGTAGAGGTCAGGCATGGACTGGGGTGGAAACAGGTAAAGCAGCTGTGCCTCAGACCTTGCTGCGCTCTGTCCCTGAAATCCCTACTGAGTCACTGTGCCCACAGACGCCCTCCAGCCATCAGCTTCTTTGCATCTAAAATCCTCTCATCGTTAGCACCTGCCTTGGAAGAGACAGGAGGGAAAAGCCTAAATGTGTAAGCAGAGCACAGGGCTAAATGGCAGGTGAATTTTGCCATGGGTAGCGAATGTGGGGAGGAGTTATTGCCATGGCAAAAGAATTACAAAAAGTGAGGGGAAGAGACACCTGGGTTTCCATGCCACTGGCCGGGTCAGCAAAGGCAGGGAGCAAATCCAGGACTTCCTCTGCATGAGCAAAAAGAGCTGCCTTGGAGAACCAAGGCTGTAGCACGCTCAGCAGCCCCTATACCCATATGGCCCAGCCAGTAGTGGGGTGGACAGTGTGTCATTCTGAAAGGGTGTGGGTAATTGCCACTGAATTCCCCACAGCAGGAAGTGTGATTCGAATAAACTGGGGAGGGGCCAGTGTGTTGGCTTCCTTCGGTAACTCTAACCAGCCCTGCATGCGGCAGTCACCTTAAGAATTTCACTTTTGCAACATTTCCTGGAGTCTTCCCTTTTCCCTGCCAGATTGCAGCTGCTATGTGCTGAAGCCTGGCATTTTGCCCAAGTTGCTAGGGCGCACACCAGAATGTCTAGGAACTTCCCAGTGACAGCTGGGGAAGAGTCCAGCAGCCCCTCTCTTACCACTATAATAGTAAATATGCACATAGTGCTTGCACCCAAAGGTCCTCACCCAGAACAGAGCCCCAATGTGCTGGGTGCTATACAAATGTCGGAGAGAGACAATTCCTGACCTGAAGTCTATATTCGAAACGACTGACTTCCCGGACGCTATGCTGATATATACCCACTGCGGATGTGGCCCTGTTCTTCCTGCTCCTAATGCACGCACAGCCTTTTATCGCTTCAGCTAACAGAGAGGCTCTATCAGCTGTTAGCAGGAGAGGGCTTTGGGTGTCTAAACGATGCTCACACTGCCCTCCCTCGTGGTGACATGGCCCACTGGAGATTGCGCAGCCCGTGTCTCAGACAGCTAGCTGTTAGGTCAGGCTATAGAGGCTCATGTATTAAAATGCAGAGGTCCCAGGTTTGATCTCCACTGCCAGTGACCCACCAAAGGCTGTTGGCATGACAGATGTGAAGTTGAACATGGTAGTGCTCACACGTACCAGTTCACTGTGGTATTAGATAGACAACCCAATTCAGCTCTTCTTAACATTGCTTATTTTTGGCGACCTAGTAGCAAAGCTGGCCACAGTTTCTAAATAAAACAGATCGATTGACTCTTTCCTACCCCATGATTTCCTTCAGTGACTGAATCTTCATTCGCCAGCTTCTGCTTGGTGCAAAGCTCTTAGCAAAGCCCTTATGCCAGTATGCTCCATTCTCTCAATGCTACCTCCTTCATTCTTTCAGGAAAAATTACGAAGCCTTGTGCAACATGTACGACAGGATCCAACCGTTGTTGGAGACAGGACATAGGGACTTCGTGCATGTCCGCAGCTTCATCAGTAAGTTGTTAACAGGGGTTGAATTGCACGTTTCTGGGGTAGAGGAGCAGGAGCAGCAGATAGATGAGTCAGTGGTTTTGCCAGACCACGCGCCCCTGGCCACGTGGATCTCCCTAACCTCCAGGGATCACCCTTCACTGGAGGTTCTGATGTGAATAGCTCAAGTACTGGGCTCTGTTTGCCCTTCAGAAGCCTTAAGGACACCTGTAGTTTGCTTTCATCCTTCTATCTGCCCACAAGCCTTACTGACAAGCGATCGTTTTCCAGCTCATCAGTTATGCAGCATTGGCCCTAGCCTTATCTGGTGGCAGACCTCCAGATGCAGCCAAGACAATTATTTGTGTGATTCACTAGGCAGCGCTGCTCTTTCTATGTCATTAATGCTTTGAACCACCGCCCTGACACAATTTGAGGGGGCTCTGTACTGCCTTTCAAATGAGATGTAAAACAAAGGCCCTGATCACTGCTAGCCATTAACAGTCCCATGCCGCTACCGAGAAGAGCAGGAGAGTTAACCCTGGTGTCCTGGCCATATTCCAACTCAAGTAATTACATTGCTGCTTACCTACGTTCCCCCCCTACAGTTCCACTTTGTGACATTCTTCTAGCCCTGAACTGCAGTATTTGATTGCTTGAGCTGGTGAATTCCACCTCTTTGCCTGGAGCCACCAGCATTTCAGAGACTGGCCAAATGACTCAGGAAGAAAGAGTTATATAAAGAAAGCTCCTAGATAGAGATCCAGAAAGAGAGAGACTGGGAGCCTGGAAATCACCCCGGGGTCCTTTGCTTATGGATGAAAGGAACTACAAAGTGATTAGCGTTATTATATTCAGATTCCCATTTAGCCTTCTCCCAGTTGTACAACAAAAGGAATATTAAACGATATTGAAAATTAATGTTACACTCATTTGTAACCTGAATAAATCAACCCAGCTGGGACAGGAAGGTGCCTTAGTGCCTTGGTAGGATTGAATGGCATCTTTAGAAGCAATTAACTCTCCATGCTGGTGTGGGCCCTTAGAAAAGCCAGAGTCATAAAAATGTATGGGAAGGAATCATGAGAGATCATCTAGTGTAGCCCCCTGCACTGAGGCAGGACCAACCACACTTAGACCAGCCCTGACAGATTTTTGGCCAATCTGTTCTTAAAAACATCCAGTAACACGGATTCCACAACCTGCCTTGGAAGTTTATTCCAGAGTTTAACTGTCCTTATGGTTAGAAAGTTTTTACTAATATCCAACCTAAATCTCCCTTGCTGCAGAATAAGCCCATTATGTCTTGTCCTACCTTCAGTGGACATGGAAAGCAATCAATTCCCATCCTCTTTAGAACAGCCCTTCACATATTTGGAGACAGTTATTTAAGTTCCCTCCTGAGCCTCAGCTTAGACACAAGAGTGAGCATGGCCAGTTTTTTTACCTTTCCGCATAGCTCAGATTTTCTAAACCTTTGATCATTTTTGTTGCTCTGCTCTGGACTCTCTCCAATTTCATCACATCTTTCCAATAGTGTTGTGAACTGAGGCTTTACCAATGCTGAGCAGATCAGAACAGTTACCTCCTGTGTCTTACATACGACACTCCTGTTAATGCACCCCAGAATGTTATTAGCCTTTTCGCCAGTGCATCATTTTGTTGAGTCATATTCAATTTGTGATCCATTATAATCACCAGATCCTTTTCAGCAGTACCACCACCTAGACAATTAGTCCCGACTTTGTAGATGTCCATTTGCTTTTTCTTTCCTAAGTGAAGTAGTTTGCACTTGTCTTTACTGAATTTCATTTTGTTGATTCCAGACCAATTCTCTAATTTGTCAAGGTAGTTCTCAATTCTAATCCTTCTTCCATGATGCTGGCAATCTCTCCCAGCTTTGTGTCATCTGCAAATTTAATAAGCAGACTCTACACTCCATTATCCAGGTCATTAATGAAAATATCGAATAGTACCATACCTGGGGCTGTGGGACTCCCTTGATACACCCTCTGAGTTTGACAATGAACCACTGATAACTGTCATGCATCCAGCAGAATGTGTTTCATCTTGACTTATAATTGAGTGGGAAAGAAATCTCATTTTTCCTCTGCATAAACCAATATGTAATTAGATCGTGGATACCAACCACTGTCTCCTCCAGTGCAGCTCCCTTGTTCAGCTTGGCTTAAAATGTGTTTCTCAACATTTGGAGTTCCTAGGTTGCCACACCCACTGGGCCACTTTGCACCCAAACAGAAGGCCCCAGAGCCAGTAATTCATCTTGACGGGATGCAGAGCACTGACCTAAAGTAATATGCACATTGTCTGCCATTTGGCAAGTTATTAGCAGCTGGAGAGTTGTAGATTAGCAGCAGCTGGTGTTGCCATCCGAGCACTGGACCAGTGTATTCTTCCTGCAGAAAGGCATTTTGACATTTGGGTTTTACCTAGCAAAGATTTGGCCTGTTGGAGCAGGATTTCTCTTCTTTTTATTTCTTGGTGACTGTCCTTGCTACTAAGAAGGAGCTATAGCCCCCGGAGCTGCGCACGGCGTGCAGGTGGGAATGCAGCCTAATAAATTCCAAGGCTCACATTCAGGACGCACCACTTCCGGCACATTGGGAGCGAATGCCCTGCTGCTGACTGGCAGCTCTGAGCACTGAGTCGCTTCATACTGCTCACCTCTGCACAGCTGTTTTCCCACAGCATCCATTCTGTCTGTGGTAGGCGTTTCTAATACACCTATCACTGTGGTATCTAGGGCACAGGCCATTCACAAACAGCAAGAGCAAGGCAAGGGGCAGATTCTCTGCCTGTACATTTTCCACTCAGTGCAGCACGAGGGGGAGCTGATTATGTCTCCCTGATTCTCTGCTCACTCCTGGGGCAAGTTTGAGCATCCTAATGCTGCTCTGATCTGCACAGTCTAGCATCAGTCTTCTAAGGGCTGTCTGCCAGGTGAGGCTAGCCGGAGCGTAATGTGATCTGGACACATCCCCTCCCTGTCTTTGATATGTGCCCTGAACCAGAGGTGGCAGGACAGGGTGGAACAGAAGCCAGCTGTGCCAGTTGTATGCCCACTGGAGACTCCCTTCAACCAGGGAAATCCTCAGTACTGGAGACTGGGCCAGATCCCATACCCAGAGCAGAGCAAAGGGAACAGAGCAGAACAAAGAACCTGGCCCAGTATGGCCAGCCATGTTATCATGTGCATTTCCTTGGATAGTCCTGCAGCAAGTAGGCCAGGATAAAATAATGAGTCTGTAAGTTCCCCTTCACTGCAGAATCTGAGCCAGTGACACAATCTGCTTTGAGCACCCTGCTCCATGAGGGAAACATGGCTGTTTCTCCCCCAACAGACTCCGACCTGCAGAGACTGTACATCTGTGACGCACAAGGCAATGCCATGGTGGACAAGAAGCAGCTGGAGAAGATCCTTCTACTGAGCTACGTGTGCAACACCAAGGCTGGTGAGTGCTGGGGCAGCGGCAAAGGCTCGTTATCGCCTGGTGGAGGCGCGTTTCTGATAGAGGGAAGAGATGGTGGTTTCCACTGAGTGATGGCGGGACAGGTGAGGGCTGTGTGGAATGGCAGGGGGAACTACATATAGAAGAATAGGAGGTGGTGATTGGGCTGGGGAAACCATGGGACATGGAGTGAGTGGGAGGTAGTGGGGGATCATGGCAAGTGGGGTGCATAGGGGGCTGGTTGGTGGTGAAAGGGGCATGACTGTATCCACCACTTTCAGTTTTCTTATTCAAGCATGGCCCAAATCCCTCCTCCCAGACACTCCCCAACCAACTAGTGACATGCTCGGCATGCCTGTAATCACCCCTGGGACACACAGGTAACCCCCCTGCCCCCCCGATGACCAGCTAATCTCCCACAAGCTGAATCGGAACAAGATTCTGTTCTGTGCAAGAGCAGATCTTCCTGCGCGTTGGTGATCTGTGCAGGGTGCACTCACACAGGCTGCCTCACTGGAACTGAGCTCCCCTTTCTCCATGAGAGGTGCCCCCTCCCCGGCAGAGATGAGGCAGTGGAGTAGGGGAGGGGGTCAGCGATGGTATGGCTAAATAGAAGACTTTGATCGCCAGTATTGTCCATGTGACTCCTCCACATGGCAGTGGTTGTTGTCCAGGGCATTCTGGTCGGTGTCCCCCAGATTAGACCCAGTGACATGCACCCCAGGCCTGTGTTTCATTCCCCTGTGATCTGTTCATTGCTGGGACCCATGGCCCGTCCCTCACCAAAGCACATGTGGCCTTCCTTTGTCTTGGTGAGCTCTGCCCACAAATCCCCATTATCGTGTCAGAGGAGAGCTTCCATGAGCACGTTGAGCTAACCCCCAGTGACGTGCAGTTTCATAGTGTGTTTCCAGACTGCTGCACTTGGTTGTTTTCACATCCGTCTGTCTGTATGCATGGTGTGTCTGCATGTCTTCTCTCCTGACAGAGTACCAACAGGGATTCCACGAGATGCTCCTGCTATTCCAGTTCCTGGTGGAGAAGGAACATGAAGTCTACTGGCTGTTTCAGTTCTTCCTCCAGAAAACAGTAGGTCAGAGGGTTTGCAGGCCCTGGCTTTGTGCCCTCAGTGGGCCGCCCAGATGACCAGCCTGCAACGATTCTCCCTGAGGGCAATCTGCCTCACTTGCCCATCCACACCCAGCTCTGGCAGACACCCCAGAGACAAGAGGGCCAGCCTGCCCCGCTCCTGGCTTGCAAACCCGCCTACGTGTGCCCAGTGACAAGTCACCTGATTAAACTTTCCCTCCCAGCCACCCTGTGCCCTCCCCCCTCAAATGACAAACAGCATGGCCTGAACCATGTCCCGAGGCATGCACAGGAGGGAGATGGAGCCAGCCCTGCACCACATCCCTTGGCTGCGGGTGGAAGTTGGACAGTTGTGGAGGTGGCTACTTTATCAGAAAACCTTGAACAGAAATTTGGCAAAACATCCCTGTCAGTCAGAATGAGGGGTGGGAGGGCGGTCAGCTATTTCCTAGCTCCTAATGACCCAAGAGTCTGACCAGAGCCAAAGCCAAGAGTCTCATGGGTTTTGTAGTTTGGTGTCTTGCTGGTCCTGCTGTGAGCAAGGGGTTGGACTAGATACCTCCTGATGTCCCTTTCAACCCTCATCTTCTGTGATTCTATGAAACTCACCCCAGGAAAGCTGCAAGCAAACATGATGATGTCCTCACCTTGACTTCTCACCATACTTGTCAGGGTGTTTCAGTCCTCCGATTTGGCTTGCCAGAGTCATTACCTCCTGTCTGTCTCAGAAAAACAGACAACTCCAGATGCCACCCAGGCCAGGTGTCTATGAGCACTATGCAAGCAGAGATTATAGCTAATGCATGTTTAACTCTAGAAATGTGAGTGCATGCTTACAGAAACAGAGAAACACAAGCGACAGTATGCACTGAGTTTGTATCTAATGGCTGGTCTGCCAGAGGGTAACAGCCTACTGCTGCTACCAGCTAATGGGAGTATACCTTTTGCTTAAGCAGTAGCGATCTATATCAGAATTCAGAAAGTCCCAGTTTTAAACCCAGATGGTGACTCATGAAGGAGCTTGTTTCACATAGATTTGGGTAGTGTAAACCCCAGCCAGATCCATTCTGGGATAAGGCCAATGAAGTTATGGGAAGGATAAATTTGGCTTCATGGATTTAACAGGAGGCCATAGCCAAGCTGGGCCATCTGGTCTCTTCCTGTCCTCCAAGCCT
Organism: Mesoclemmys tuberculata; assembly: GCA_007922155.1. NCBI lineage: Eukaryota > Metazoa > Chordata > Testudines > Chelidae > Mesoclemmys > Mesoclemmys tuberculata. The sequence goes on from ML675621.1 coordinate 13,969,119, forward strand.
TCCTGAATTGTCTCTTCCAGGAGCACAGCTGCGTTGTGAACATTGGGGTCGGGAAAAATCTGATAATGCTGAAAGCTGTGATTGCATTTATGGATCCTGTCTTTGCAAAGCACCTGGGTAAGTCCTGCTATAACTCCCCAACCCTTCTCCCCCTTCTCCCCCCCCCGCCGAGAACCAAGAAGCAAATGCTACCAGAGCTCATAGACTCATAGACTCATAGACTCATAGGTCAGAAGGGACCAATATGATCATCTAGTCTGACCTCCTGCACAAGGCAGGCCACAAAACCCTACCCATACACATTTATAACAACCCCGAACCCATGACTGAGTTATTGAAATCCTCAAAAGTGAATTATCAGCACCGCATGTGTCCTGAGATCGCCCAGCTCCTCACTCCCCACATATACCAGGAGCTGGAGAACCATCCCTCTGTCCTCAAGTATGAAAACATCAAGGGAGTCTTATCTAATCTTTTCTTTGTGGAGCATGACTTCCCTGAACAAGAGATCCAGGAAGGGAAAAGCCATCAGAATCCACATGAGGCCCAGTTTGTGGTGGAGTTGTGCAAATACTTCTTGTGCCAGGACTACTTGCCCTCTCAAATCACCATCCTCACCACCTACACTGGGCAGCTCTTCTGTCTGCGCAAACTCATGCCTGCCAAGATCTTTGCAGGTGTGAAGGTTCATGTGGTGGATAAATATCAGGGTGAGGAGAACGACATTATCTTGTTGTCACTTGTACTCAGTAACAAGGAAGAGAGAGCTGGGTTCCTGCAGATTTCTAATCGGATCTGCGTTGCATTGTCCGGAGCTAAGAAAGGGCTCTATTGTATTGGGAATATGGGAATGCTTGGCAAGGTTCCTCTCTGGAGTAAGATCATTCACACCCTACGGGAGAAGGGACACATTGGCCGCTCACTGCTGCTGTGCTGTCAAAATCATCCTGACCCTAGGACTTTGGTGTCCAAGGGAGCAGACTTCTGCAAAGTTCCTGAAGGGGGCTGTAGTCGCCCCTGTGAATTCAGGCTGAGTTGTGGACATGTCTGCACTCGAGCGTGTCACCCGTATGACTTAGCTCAGATGGTGTAATTTCCAGGAGTTGGAAGAAAAACAAAGTAGCCATTTGCATGGTGACAGGCTGCACCTGGCTCTGCCAGATCCTGTGAGTGTGAGGTCTTGAGCAGAGTTCCCATATCCTGGATTTCCTGACACTGGGGCAGGGTGGTGACTCTCAGCCCTTCCCATCCTTTTTTCCTCCCCACTCTCTTGTGAATTTCCCATGGATCGGAAGGGATCCTCTGGCCTTTCATAGAATCATAGAACTGGGGGCTGGTAGGGACCATGAGATGTCATCAAGTCCAGCCCCCTGTGCTGTGGCAGGACCAAGTAACCCAAAACCAGCCCTGAGAGGTGTTTCTCTTTTAAGCCTCCCTTTCCTGTGCTGAGCTGCCCTTCCCTTAGACTAGAAAGACCAGACTTGGCTTTCTTAGGAATCTAGTGTTGTCACCATGGTGGACAATACAAGCTATTCCTTCCCCTCCAGATCCTACATGCACTGTAGCTTCATGCCACTCCCAGGGCCATTACATGGGTTTAACCAGGAGACGTGAGAATGACTGGGATTCCCAACATGTCCCAGGTTCCACGGGACAGTTCCAATGTTGACTCACATTCTACAAGTCATGGGGAAAGGCCTTCAGGAGCCTCGGTATCTTTTGGGGCTGTGCAGCATCCTCTTGTTATGAAATAGGATGGAGTTGTCATGACGACGCCTTGCTGTCGCATGGTGATGTAATGGCATCCCATTCTGCGACAGTGTTACTACGTGCTGATGCCACATTGCCTCGTGATGATGAGAGCTGGCAACATGGCAAGGCCGTGTCCAGACATTGCGAGAGGATGAATTTGCTCCAGGGAACAAACGTTTCAAGGTGGCATCCCAACATATACTGCAGTAAACAAAGCAACTGAGCAGAAAGCCCTAGCGTGAGACACCCAAACCCACACCTGCACAGGCTTGGCGGTGAGGGACGTCTCGGTCTGACCTGACTTTACTTTTCTCATCTCCTAGAAGGGAAGGGCAGAGTTGTACAGTCGCTATTCCCCTGGTTTTGCCTCTTCTTCCAGCGAGTCTTCAAATCCTTCGACGATGTCTGGAGACTGTGGGAGGTGAGACCTTTCTACCATGCTCTGGCTTTCCTGGTGCCTGAAGGCCTGATAGAAACTCTGCGTGACTTCCCTTCTCCCTACAGAGGGCAAAGATTCACAGCCAGAAAGGTGGCCTGTGTGACGTGCCAGAGTGGATGTGACTCCAGTCCAATGAACTAATAACCCCTTGAAGCATTTATGTGATTGAGGACTGATAATGTGTCTCACTGCAGAGTGGGACTGGAACTTCAAGCTGGTCACAAGTTTTCCCTCAAAATTGGTTTTTGATGTGGTTTTTGATTTTTTTTTTTTTGAAAGAACAAAACGTTTTGTGAAAAGTGGCTATTTGCTTTGAAAAATTGGGATTTTTGTTGTTGAAAAACCAATCTCCTGGAAACTGAAATATTTCCTAGATTCCAAGGCCAGAAGGGACCATTGCAATAACCTAGGCTGACCTCCCACATAACACAGGCCAGAGAACTTCCCCCAAACAATTCCTAGAGCATTTTGATTTGGTAATATGACCATGGTGGCTGTAGGTCTGTTTTTTCTTGTCCCTATTCTCTATGGGTCTACAACTCCCATAATGCACCATAGCCAGGGATTCCCATTATATACCACTCTTCCTCTGTAAGAGGGAAAACTGTGATTCATCATGGGAGATGCTGGCTGCCTAGCCAGCCTGGCCTATAGACAACACTGGACAGGGACTTTGGAGGCATAGGCTCTATTTTAGGCTTTTGCCACTAGCCTGCTAGGTGATGTTGGGCAAGTGTGCCTCTGTTTCCCCATCTGCAAAATGGAGGTAAGAGTACTGACCTCATTTGTAAAGCACTTTGAGATGCGCTGATGAAAAGCGCCCAGAGATGATGATGATTTTCAGACTGGGACAAAGAGCCAGCTGAATTACAGCTTCCATGAGGAACCAGCAGCAGCATTTCCAAGAAGAAATATTTTGAGTTTTGGCTGAAAAGTTTCAGTTTGGGCCAAAATTTATCAGTGTTCAGATTTCCATTAAAAACATGAAATGTTCTGTGAAATGAAACCCTATTTCCTGAGCCGTTCTGCTGGAAACTCCAGGGGAGTGGAAGACTTGAGGGTGGAGCTGGGCAAAATTCTCATAACGAGAGACTTGTTACAGCCTGGGACTTGGGCCAGGGGGCTAGGAAATGTGTGAACCTTCAGGTGAGCTTACATGAGACGTGAGTTGACATTTTCAAAGCTATGTTATTTTTATTTTCATAAAGTTTAAGGCCAGAAGCAACCACTGTGGACATCTAATCTGAGCTGCTGGATCTCACTGGCTAGAAAATCTTGCCCAGTGAGTCCACACTCAATAGGGAATGATCCTAGGTGGCTTTTGCACCTACAGCTGCAAGAGGCAGTTTCTTCTGGTATCTTCCAGCCAGATTGGGAGATGGAAATAACGGAAACCTCACTAGACAGCATAGCCTCTTGGGAGGTCCCTGGCCCAATTCTGTGGGCTGTGGAGGTTCAGATATTTTGAGTGAGTTTCTGAACCTGGGAGACTTTCTTATGGTTTGTCCACTGCCAGTCTTCACTCATGTAACTCCCTTCAGCTTGAAAGATGACAACATCTAGTGCTCTTCATCCATAGCTCTCAAAGTCTTCCCCAGAGGGGGCGAGGAGCAGTATCTCAAAGGGAGAAACTGAGGCACAGAGAGGGGCAACGATTTTCCCAAGTCTCCCCACAGGTTAGAACACAGATCTCCTGAGTCTTAGTCCAGTGCTCTAACCACTGGACCATGCTGCCTCATTGAAATCAGTAGCACTATGCTGATTTATACCAGAGGAGAATTTCCTGGTAGCTTTTACCCAAGTGACTATCCAAAACCCTGTGTGTGTGTCAGTTCCAAGGGGATGAGAGGGTTTTTGCTGCAGCAGGATTTTTGACCCACCAAACACAACCCTCTCACTTAGTATTCCCATTTCCTATCCCTCTCCCCGGTGGCTTTCATTATCTCAGTCCATATTTGCACCGAGTTCTCTCTCCATGCTCACCCTGCCTGCTGAGGTCTTCACGCAGCAGCCAGTTGCTCTAATTATTCTCAGGGCTGTGCCATGGGAGAGGAAACTCTGCCTGGGCAGGGGAGGAGGGTATCTTAACTCCCTGCGCAGACAATGCTGGCAGTCAGATTGATTTGGCCAAGCCAGCTGCCAAAAAAATTGCAAAACCCCTTTGCCCTTGTGAAAAACCCAGAATTCATCCCGCAGCAAATGCAGCTCAGACCGAAGTAGATGAGTTCATTGCAAGGTGAATGACCAGTGTTGAGAGATGGTTAATTTGCACTTGCTTCATATTTTGAAGTCTGTATAGCACCAGCACCCCGGTTTGGAGCAAGCTGGGGGGCTTTGTTGGAGGTGCCACGTTTTGGCTGAGATGTCAGGCTCTGGGCCTAGGCACTTGTTCTAAAGACATCCTATCACGCATTTTGCAAAAATAGGAGCATTAGCTCCAGTGTTGTTGGCCAAGATCAGGGCCCTATTGTGCTAGGTGTTGTATATACAGCCAGAGACAGCACCTATCCCCTAAGAGCTTATTCTCTGAATAGGCAAAGGGAGGGTGTTTGTCCCTGCTTTATATTCAGATGGGAAGCTGGGGGTCAGAGAGAATAAAGGAATCAGGGTATTGAATCCAGCCCTTCTGAGTCCCATTCATGTGCCTAAACCTCCCAAGGAGTTGCTGTTCCCCTCCCTAAAATTGCTGCTCTAATTTCATGGGCCGCAACTGTTTCTTCATTTCCCCTATTTAGTTGTGTTGTGGTGCTGCATGGTGTGAAATAGCTGCCTTGTTCCACCCCAGAGCTGGCTGCATTTCAGTGGCAGATGACTCATCTCAAAGTTATAGTCTGCAAAAAGCTCTGGGATCCTCCAGCAGGAAAGGTGCTTTAGGCTGCTAGTGCAGTTGGTTCCTCAGGCAAAAGGTTCAGATTCCACTGGGTTTGGATGGAATATGGAAATCGTCTCTGATGTTTTTCACTGATTCTGTCCTACGGTCGGTTTCTTCACAGGTATTCCTGACTGGGATGCCCTGCAGAAATTTCCAAGTGATCGTGGCCTACACCATGTTGCAGAGGGTCAGAGACCAAATCCTCCGGGAAAATATGGGTGGAGATGACATTTTAATTGTGAGCCAGCCAGCAGGAAACTGATGTGTAACACAGCCTGCCCCCTCATGGCCTCGCCCCTCCCCTAGGAAATCAGTAGATGAGGGAGGAAATGCAATGCACTTCATCTCCTCTCTAGAGGATGGGGTCAAATCCAGCCCTTCTCAACAGCAATAACTAGGGCCCTGCGCAGATACAAAAACGTGGATCCGCATCCACCAGAATTGATGGACATCCGACCTGCCATCCGCAGTCAATGTCTGCTAGGTCATCTGCACCTGTGTGCATCCGCAGCTCTGGGTCCCCAGTCAGCTCTTTGGAGGCCACCCCTGCTGCAGCTGCTGCCCTGCTTTGGAGGAGCCCTGCCTGAACAGGGCAGCCCTGCCTCAGCCCCCACCCCTGGATCTCCAAAGCAGGGACACTGCATTGAAGGCTATGAGCTGCAGACAGCTGCTTCCCTGCCTTTGAGATCTGCATCTGATCCCCTATCCCTGAAAAAGGGATATCTGCGGATTTTCGGGGCTCTAACAATAGAGGATTGTTGCCATCAACCAGCTGTTTGGTGCCCTGAGTGAGATGAGTTGGTGGTCTCAGGCCAGCTCCTAGTGGACAGTCAGCTACATCACCAGATACACCTTTGTGCTTGGTATGGACTGGCCCCCTTGCTGACAAGGATTGAATGTGATTGACAGGACACTCTCCCCCGCTGAGGTGGGCCTTCCTGCTCAGGGATGGGACACATGGGGAGGGGGGCATGCACCTCCACAGCAAGAACTCTGCCTGCCCTGTACTCCATGCCCCTGGGCAGGCAAGTGGCGCTTTCCCCAAGCACTCAGTTGCCTGTAACAAATGTGAGTTCAGTGATTTTAATGGAGGTGGGCCCAAACATGGACACAGGTTCCTAAAGCCCCTGAGTGTTGGGGATGTTCACACCAGGATCCAGATCCAAAGGCTGCAACTTGGTCCTCTCCTGACACCCAGAGCTTGAAAGAAGCTTGTCGTCAGATGTGATTCCTGGCCTGCCCTGTGTGAAGTGGTCCTATTTTGCATTTTTAGGACGTAATCTCTAAAAATGGATGGGGAAGGACAAAGAGGAGGGGGGAATTTTCCAGTCAAAAAAGGCCTGAAGAATCTAAAGCCCTGGTTCCTTCCTAATGCAGCAAATTAGTTCTTCAAAAGGACTTATGAGGACTTTTGCTTGAGCAGGGGATGGGACTAGATACCTCCTGAGGTCCCGTCCAACTCTAATATTCTCTGATTCTATGACAGATCTATTATAGGCAGAGCTAGAAGTGCTGCACGGAGTTAAGGTTACCCAACACTTTCTATTATATGATCCTGTTCACACTTGCTATAACTTTACCAAACTTTAACTATTCTGGCTGAAATTTCCCATGCTAGGTGTCAGCCTAAGGCTGATTATTTCTGGAGGTTTCTGCAAAATCAGTTCAGCCATTTCTGAGAACAAGATTAAGGAAATATACGGTGTTTTGCCCATGTTAAAAATTCTCTCACAACCATTTTGTTGAGGCTCTAGCACGCTGCCCCCTATGCTTTGGCACTGGGACTTGAAATCTGGTAGAGGGTGGGGGTCTCCTATTAAAAGAGGCAGGGTTCCTGTGGAAAAAATAGTATGTGATCACATAATAAAGACTGCATCATAATGCATACATGCGAGGGGGGGCCAATTAAGGTTGCACAGAAACCTTAGTTCTGGTGTGTCTTGACTTTGCAGTCTTCGCATTCTTTTAAGGGAGTTTTGCATGTGTAGTATAGGCCAGGGTCCCTGAAGAAAGAGTGGAAGAGGGCCAGGAGTGATGGTTGTGTTCAGTATTTAAAGATCTGAAATACCAATAAGGGAAAAGGATTGATTGGATGATCAAAAGAGGAATAAATAGGAGTAATTATCAGATGAAACCCAGCAAAGGAAAATGTCAGAGCAAATCTCCTGTCAGTGTGAGCTGTGAGGCTGTGGCGCGTCTCCTGTAGGAAGTGGTAGGTCTTTCAGTGGCACCGTCATTTGAAACAGGGATGGACAGTGAGAATAAAAAGTGATGCAAATGCATAGGGTTCAGATTTGGATGAAAATACAGGTGGCTCCTTGGAGCTGGGTCTCCCAGTCCTAGCAGCAGCATCTGATACCTACTGCCCTGGCTAGAACATTCAGCAGGTACGCCAGGAGCTCCGGATGGGGACAGCAGCAGAGCCAGGTTCTGAGCAGTAGCGGGGCTGGGGGGTGAGGGCGCCACCTTCAGTGATGCCTATTCCGGGGAACAGCCGACTGCCCCATATTCGCTCCACCCAGGTCGGGGCTGTCTCCTCTCTCCTTCTCACCCTGTAGGTTTGTGGGAACATCATAGACCTGGATGCAGATGAGCTGATTGCCAAAGCCTGCTCCACGTATGACCTGCTCATGGAACACAAGGACAAGGTAACGGACAGAGTCTTCTCTTGGCTTATGGCAGGATGGCATCGCTGGGGAGAAGCATCTCGTCAATGTCTCCCTTTTTCCCACAGGTCCCAGAAGAGCTGAAGCAGTTCTTCAGCCAGGGAGACCAATAGGAGCAGAAGGGAAGCTGCAAGGGTTAGCAATAAACATGCATGTGACCTGGAGAGATTGTTGTGGCAGAGGGCAAGGAAAAGGCATCCGATTCTGGCCCTGGGTACTATTCCATTCTGGCAATATAAATAGACCAAGGGACACGGCCTCCAGGGAATGCCATCAGTTCTGGGGTAACCTCAGCTGGTGTGAAAAGGGCTGCAGCAGCTAGTGGAGGAGGAGCTCATTGGCAAATGAAGGGAAGTCCCAGAGGCTGCTCTGATGCATGCACACGGGGCCACCTGTCCTAGATCAGCTCAGAATCCCGGAGGTGCAAGAGTGGCATAAAGCTACCTTGGTAACCCCTTGGGCTCCTGGGCCGTGCCCACCCCTTGTCCTGTGTGCCTGTGTGGCACCAGCAGTTCCCCCACGTCCCCCACAGACTGCAGCGGGCGATGGCTCTGTGCTGTGCAAATGCAACAGCTCTAGGCAGGGGAAAGTGATTCTGCTGGAGCCGGATCCTGTTAGTAACCTGGGCAAGCCAGGTGGTGGTGGTGTATGAGAGCCCTACAACTGGCCTCTGACCTGATGGGACCCAACTACAAGTGTCGGGTCCGGATGGGGGAAGGCAGCTGGACTGCCTAGGGCTCAGGGTGGGTCGGCGTGGCTGCTCTCTGCGCCCTGTGTGCTGTGCAGTGCGTGTGCCGGGGTGTGGCAGAGTTCTCAGCCCAGCGAGGCGCTGGCCAGCAGGAGCCAGGCACTCAGCCCTTGGTGCACGTGTCTACTGCCACCGCACCAACCCGCTGCACAGGAGGGGCAGAGATGGCCCCTGGGCAGGAGGCAGTGATTGTGCTGACTCGGGGCCAGGGGGATGGACTGAGGCCAAGTAGGGAGGGAAGGGGGGAGTCTATACATTAGGCCCAAACAGCCCTATAATTTCTATTGTGTAAATAGGCAACTTTAGGCCTTGCAGCGGTCCCTTCGAAGACCTGGGCTATCCATCCCCTGAATCCCTTTTCCCTCTGCCTGTTCAGGCAGTCGGTGAGCTTTCCTGCACCCTAGGCTTCCACTGGGATCTTCTGCTGCTTGTACTGGGCTCCCAGCAGGAGGCAGCAGCTTTGCTGTGTCTGCAGCCTGAGAACCATAGAATATCAGAGTTGGAAGGACCTCAGGAGGCGTCTAGTCCAACCCCCTGCTCAAAGCAGGACTAACCTCAGCTAAATCATCCCAGCCAGGGCTTTGTCAAGTCGCAGCTTAACAACCTCCAAAGATAGAGATGCCACCACCTCCCTAGGTAACCCATTCCAGTGCTTCACCACCCTCCTAGGGAAAAATCTTTTCATAATGTCCAACTTAGACCTCCCCAATGCAACTAGAGACCGTTGCTCCTTGTTCTGTCATCTACTACCATTGAGAACAGCCTAGCTCCATCCTCCCTGGAACCTCCTTTCAGGTAGTTAAAAGCTGCTATCAAATCCCCCGTCATTGTTCTCTTCTGCAGACTAAACAAGCCTAGTTCTCTCAGCCTTTCCTCATAAGTCTTATGCTCCAGCCCCCTAATCATTTTTGTTTCCCTCCGCTGGACTCTCTTCAACCTGTCCACATCATTTTTGTAGTGGGAGACCCAAAACTGGACACAATACTCCAAGTGTGACCTCACCAATGCCGAATAGAGGGGAATAATCACTGCTGTCCATCTGCTGGCAATGACTTATCTGGCTTTAAGACTAAGCTTGATAAGTATAT
>ML675621.1:13994303-14056053 GCA_007922155.1 Mesoclemmys tuberculata
AAGTCCCGCGCACCTGACTCGGTTGACCCAAGCTCTGAGACTCAGTGCCTTGAGTAGACATACTCTTAGTCCTGATCTGCAGCTCATCTCCTATCCCAGGCCTGAGCCCTCCCCCTCTGCTCTGCCAAGACACCCCACTGCAACATGAGACTATTGATCCTAGTTCTGTCATCTACCACCATTGAAAACAGCCTAGCTCCATCCTCCTTGGAACCCCCTTTCAGGTAGTTAAAAGCTGCTGTCAAATCCCTCCTCGTTCTTCTGTTCTGCAGACTAAACAGGCCTAGTTCCCTCAGCCTCTCCTCATTAGTCTTGTGCTCCAAACCCCTCATCATTTTTGTTGCCCTCCGCTGGACTTTCTCCAACTTATCCACAAACTTTTTGTAGTGGGAGGCCCAAAACTGGACACAGTACTCCAAATACAGCCTAACCAATGCCGAATACAGGGGAATAATCACTGCCCGCGATCTGCTGGTAGCCTTCCTGGGAACCAGGGCACACTGCTGACTCATATCCAGCTTCTGGTCCACGGTAATGCCCAGATACTTTTCTGCAGAACTGCTGCCTAGCTCGTCAGTCCCCAGTCTGTAGCTGTGCATGGGATTCTTCCATCCTAAGTACAGGACTCTGCACTTGTCCTTCTTGAACCTCATCATATTCCTTTTGGCCCAATCCTCCAATTTGTCTAGGTCACGCTGTATCCTATCCCTACCTTCCAGGGTATCTACCACTCCCCCTAGTTTAGTGTCATCTGCAAACTTGCTGAGGGTGCAATCTACCCCATCCTCCAGATCATTAATTAAGATGTTGAACAAAACCAGCCCAGGACCAATCCGTGGGGCACTCCACTTATGACCGGTTGCCAGCTAGACATGGAGCCTGATGATCTAGCCCAGGGGTCGGCAACCTTTACTATCAAAAGAGCCATTTTGCCCCCTCTTCCACTGACTAAAGAAAAATAGTCTGGAGCCGCAAAACATAGCTTACCGCGGCTGAAGAGCTGCATGCGGCTCTGGAGCAGCGGGTTGCCGACCCCTGATCTAGCCAGTTCTCTATCCATTTTATAGACCATTCATCCAACCCATACTTCTTTAACTTGCTGATAAGAATACTGTGGGAGACTTTATCAAAAGCTTTGCTAAAGTCAAGGTATATCACGTCCACCACTTTACCCACATCCACAGAACCAGTCACCTTTTCATAGAAAGCAATCAGGTTGGTCAGGCATGACTTGCCCTTAGTGAATCCATGTTGTCTGTTTCTGTTCATCTTCCTCTCTTTCAAGTGCTTTAAAATGGATTCTTTGAGGACCTGCTCCATGATTTTTTCAGGGATTGAGGTGAGGTGGCCCAGTCTGTAGTTCCCTGCATCCTCTTTCTTCCCTTTCTTGAAGATGGGCCCTATATTTGCCTTTTTCCAGCCATCAGGGACCTCTGCCAATTGCCACAAGCTTTCAAAGAGAATAGCCAATCGCTCTGAAACCACATCAGCTAACTCCCTCAGCACCCTCAGATGCATTGCATCTCGCCCCAGGGACGTGTATGTCCAATCTTTCTAAATAATCTTGAACCTGTTCCTTCAGCACTGAGGGATGTTCACCTCTTCCCCATTCTGTGCCACCCAGTGTCTGGGAGCTGACCTTGTCTGTGAAGACAGAGGCAAAAAAGGCACTGAGTACCTCAGCTTTCTCCAAATCCTCTGTCACTAGGTTGCCTCCCCCATTCTGTAAGGGGCCCACATGTTCTCTAATCTTCCACTTGTTGCTAACATACCTGTAGAAACCCTTCTTGTTCCCCTTCACATCCCTTGCTAGCTGCAACTCCAATTGCACTTTGGCCTTCCTGGTTTCATTCCTGCATGTTCGAGCAGTATTTTCATAATCCTCCCTAGTCATCTGACCAAGCTTCCACTTCTTGTAAGCTTCTTTTTTGTGTTTAAGTTCACCAAAGACTTCTTTGTTAAGCCAAGCTGGTCACCTGCCATATTTGCTATTCTTTCTGCACATCAGGATGGTTTGTTCCTGTGCCCTCAATAAGGTTTCTTTAAAATACAGCCAGCCCTCTTGGATTCCTTTCCCCCTCATATTAGCCTCCCAGGGGATCCTGCCCATCAGCTGCCTGAGGGAGTCAAAGTCACTTTTCTGAAGTCCATGGTCCATATCCTGCTGTTCTCCTTTCTTCCTTTTGTCAGGATCCTGAACTCGACCATCTCATGGTCATTGTTTCCTAGATTGCCACCCACCTCTACTTCCCCTACCAAATCTTTCCTGTTTGGAAGCAGCAGGTCAAGTTGAGTACGGACCCTAGTTGGTTGCTCCAGCATTTGCACCAGGAATTTTTCCACAACCCTCTCCAAAATCTTCCTGGATTGTTTGTGCTCTGCTGTGTTGCTCTTCCAGCAGATGTCAGGGTGATTGAAGTCCCCCATGAGAACCAGGTCTTGTGAACTGGAAACTTTCCCTAGTTGACGGAAGAAAGCCTCATTGACCTCATCCTCCTGGTCTGGTCTATAACAGACACCCACCACGACATCACCCTTATTGTTCTTGCTTCTAAGCTTAACCCAGAGACTGGCTTATCTCCAGTTTCACACTGGAGCTCAGAGCATAGTGCTCTCTTACACACAGTCCCTTTAGTCCCTGCCTGTCCTTCCTGAACAGTTTATACCCACCCACGACAGTGCTCCAGTCATGTGAGTTATTCCACCAAGTCTCAGGTATTCCAATCATGTCATAGTTTCTTGACTGTGACAGGACTTCCAATTCCTACTGCTTGTTTCCCAGGCTTCTTGCGTTTGTGTACAGGTACTTGAGATAACTAGCCAATTGCCCTACTTTCTCAGTATGAATCAGGAGGCCTCCCCTGTTGCGCCCTCCTCCTTCTGCTTCTTTGTGGTGTCCCACTTCCCCACTTACCTTCGGGCTTAGGTCTGCATCCCCCATTGAACCTAGTTTAAAGCCCTCCTCACTAGGTTAGCCAGCCTGTCTGAGAAGATACTCTTCCCTCTCTTCGTTAGGTGAATGCCGTCTCTTCCTAGTAATCCTTCTTCCTGGAACAACAGCCCATGATCGAAGAATCCAAAGCCCTCTCTCCACCACCTGCGCAACCACGCATTTACTTCTGCAATGCGACGGTCCCTACCTGGGACTTTTCCTTCAACAGGGAAGATGGGCGAGAACACCACTTGCACCTCAAACTCCTTTATCCTTCTTCCCAGAGCCACATAGTCTGTAGTGATCTGCTCAAGGTCATTCTTGGCAGTGTTATTGGTGCCCACGTGGAGAAGTAGGAAGGGGTAGCGGTCTAAGGGCTTGATGAGTCTCAGCAGTCTCTCCATCACATCCTGAATCCTAGCTCCAGGCAAGCAGCACACTTCTCTAGTTTCCCAGTCCGGACGTCAGATGGATGACTCCGTCCCCCTTAGAAGGGAGTCCCCGACCACCATCACCCTTCTCATCCTCTTGGGAGTGGTGGTTGTGGAACCCCCTCCCTAGGACAAGGCATCCCTTGCCTTCTGATCAACAGGGTCTCCTGATCCATTCCGTCAGATGAGTCCTGCAAATCGTTCTCTGCCATAGTGCCTGTGCAGAGAGCCTGAAAACAATTCCTTACCTCTATCTGCATGGTGGGTGTACAGGTTCTCTTTCTTTGGGAGGTCACATGTTGCCAGTTTTCTTCCCCGTTCTTCAGTCTCCCCTGCACTGTCTTCTCTGAATCTTCCTCACACTGTGCCTGCAGTAACAAATCATGTCTTCGATCGAGAAAGACACGCGCAACTAGTCCCAGGGAAGTGTTGGCTGTGCAGTCACTTATGCATCTGCTTGTTTATGGTTAGACGGTGGCAATCAAGTCACTATAGCTGTTGTGGGAAGCTACATTCAGATACATTTTCTTCCTCAAATGGATTATGCTCTGTCTTGTGCACCATTGACAAAACTACCAGTGCAGAGCTAATTCCAGCATCAACAGTGTGGGAGGTGATCCCCACACAGAAAGCACAGGCCTACATTCTCAGATGATACACCATTGCCAACCATCGGCTCTTGCTTCCACTTATAAAGCAAGCAGGTATGTGTGGTTCACACATCTACAAAGCTGGGATGACTTTTGCGTCCTGATAATGCATCTTTAAATGTCTACCAGCTCTCTTGGCCTGTCTATAGAAACCATTGCCACGCTGCTCTCAGAGCTTCAGCAGCCTGTGATGGAGAGGAGAACGAGACACACACACATGCTTCCTCTTGTTGGAGACTTTACTTTTGTACTTTCTTGTTGCTTTTCCTTAACCTAAATTAAGGGCTCTTTTAGGCTGCAAGTCTGTGGCTGCTCTTTGCATTTGGAGAAGATGGCAGCAGGGAGACAGCCATGGAGCCCAGGTTTCATTTGGGACATGCTGGGAAGTCATAGCTAGATACTCCTTTTCAATCTGCTTCAGGATATACACTAGAATGCGGGGCGAGGCACACCTGTGTGGGTACAGGACTGCTGTATGGAGCCCACGCCCATGCTCCGGGGGGTGGAATCACAGGCAGCGGTTGCTGAGCCTGCGACAGCCTGGCCAAACAGAGGGTTGTTCGCTCAAGCAGTAGCGGCTCGTGTGTAGTTCCCTGGTTCGATCTCCGTACAGGCCACCATTTCCAATGCCACACACCTGTTTAAACTGAGCTGTTGGGAGGAGAGAGAGACCGATCTGGGGAAACAGCTCAGCCTCGCCCATGTCTGCAGAAGGAAGTTACCTGAGTGTGCACCAGGGCACTGGGCGTGCGAATGGGCTCGTGCCACTGAACAATCCGGGCTCCCCGGTGTGGCAGGAAGTGGAGGCAGTTGAAGCAGGAATGAGAGGAAGGGAATGGGTGTCAGGAAACAGCACAGCCAGCATGCGGGCAGCCGAGGAGGAGAGCTGGCCTGTAGCAGGCTGTCCGATTGCCCACAGAGCTAAGCAGCCGGGCTCATAAGCCCAGCAGTGGGAACATGCCGCTGGATGCTCAAAGCGTTCTCCCCTGGGCCTTCTTGTTCCCAGTCCTGCCTCACGCTAGGTAACCCAGTTCTGAGCCTCTGCTCCAGTTCCTTGCCTTTGGCTTTGGCTCTGATGCCTGCCCTGACTCCTGCTTGAACCCGTGGGCCTGACCAGCCACATCCCAGTCACTGACGGTGGGTAGGTTAGGCCCATTTCCCGAGGAAAGCCCTGATATTGCCCTCACTGGTGCACAGGATGGGTGCCTCCTGCTGCACCCCGCAGAGGGACAGATGGATTGCCCCCTCCCCAACAGGGACAGGGAGGAAGAAAGAGTCTTTCCAATTGCCAAAGGACTGGTGTGGCATCGGTTCAGGGACAGGGGTGGAGATTTTACTTGACGCATGTAGAAAGTCCAGCAGCCCCTGGCCACCCTCCCTGATTTGATACCAGCCTTGTTTTGAACCACAGACCCAAATACTAAACCCAACCCCCTGGAGCTTTGGGAATGTTCAGATCCAAACCCAAACTTCTCCACTGGCTACTGGCTCCAGAATGGGCTAAAACAGAACCTTAGAACTGGGCCCCCACCCCAAGCTTTGGAGAGTTTGGGTCTGGAGCTGAACTCTTCAGCGCCCGGCCGTCTCTAATCCTACCAGGCAAGTGCTCAGCTGCTAGACTGATGGACTGACGTGGTGGCCAAGGGTTGGCAAGCAAACGGGTAGGTAGCTAAGGGAGCAGAGATTAGATAGACAGAACGCTGTCAATATATTGCCCACTGCTCATCACATACCAGGGAGAGGAATGGAGAGTGGAGCCACAGCAGATTTACATGGAAGGGCTTGGGGGAGGAGGCCCTTGCAGTTTTGGATGGAGCCAGGCATCCGGAAGCCAACTGCAGTGTGACGTCCTTGCAAAGGACATGTTGTCCCATCTTTTGCTCAGAAGCGGATTTCCCCAGTCAGCAGCGAAATCAAAGGAAGCTTCTTGTGAATGGCTGGAAACAATCTGTGCCCAGAAGTGTTAGGAACATCTGAGACCAGCTCAAAGCCAATCAAAGAGCTCTTGATGGGTTTGCAGAGCGGCCCCCCCAAGAGGGAGGGCGAGCAAGACACAGGAAAGGGCACAGCAGCCAAATCTCTGATGCACTGCCTGATGGAAAGCTCCCAGCGCTCTCACGTGCTTTGCTTTACACCCGGAAAGGGATTGTTCCATCTGGCAGCGTAAACTGGCCATTTTCCTTCGCTGATTGGCACTTTCAGCCAGCTCCCTGGTGGCAGTCACCTGCAGGGAGATCCTCATGTCTAGGTCTGTGGCTTGGAGTAAGGCCAGATTTCCCATGCGTGGGGCAGATCTGCTGGGGATGTGCATTCTCCGTGAAGTCAGTGGAGATAAGACAATTTACACTGGCCAAGGATCTGGCCATTGAGGCATTTTTCACACACACATGAATGAATTGTAACATGTTGCACCCTCTTGTATCGTACGGTTGTGACGGTCAGGGTCCAGCCACCCAGGGGGAGAGCAGAGAGTCTGAACTCCAAAGAACAAGCAGTGGGATCAACTGATTGTGCACAGTGTGTTATACTGTCACAGAGTACCGAGGAAGGTGTTTTCTGACAGCCAGTGACATGCTGCTGAGTGATGTTACTGAGTGACGCACGGTTAGCGTGGAAGCAGTTATTTGTGGTCCAAAACATGTTCAGACCAAGCAATCTGGGTAGAGCAGAGAACCAGGCTTGTCCTAGCCAAAGGAATGTGCATCGCCACTCTGCCAGGGTCAGGCCTAGGCACTGCAAGCAAATGACAATAGAAGGACATTTGCATCTAAGCTAAATAAAGTGATCAAGCTAATGAAAAAAGCACATTGCCCTGAAGGCGAAAGCAGGGGCTTGGCACAGGGGCTCTGAAGAACAAACTGTAGGGGGAGGAACTTTGGCTGGGCTTACTTCTCAAAGGGTTACTGGACTATAAAACGAGGGAGCGAGCACCCGAGTTACCCATCACTTAGGCCAGGGGGGAGGAACCCTCTACTTCCGTGAGTCAAACGGTCCTCTTGCCAGCCCTGCTGGAGATGCTGGTAATGATGGAAGCGAGGAAACTGCTTAGGCCAAGATTGTAACTTGCTAAAATGAAGTTTTAGACACTAGAAAGATGTTTTGGTTTGATTTGTAACCAGACTGATCTCTCTCTCTTGTTTAAGATCACTTAATTCTCGGCTTTTTACTAATAAACTTATTCTTAGTTTTACTATAAACCATCTCCGGGCTGTTACAGTGAACTAAGTGTGAGTTGTCAGTTTCACTACCTGGCTGCTGTGTGCACAGGGGGCAGCAAACTTCACCATCTCTGTGAGTGTCCGGTGAGAGGAGCTGGACGCTGCGCAGAGATGCTCTGGGTGAGCTTGGGAACTGGGGTTCTCTGACTGGCAAGGTAAGGGTCAGATTGGCAAACTTAAGGAGTTTGCTAGTGAAGCAAAGAGACAGGAGTGGCAGGGAGCTGATGTAGAGGCTAATCTCCAGAAGAGCTCTCTTTTGCTCAGGCAGAGAGGTAACACAGCGAGTCAGGCTGGAGAACATCACAAAAGTACTGTAAGGCCTTGCAATTATTGTCGGGAATATTTGTAACGCTCATTCATTATCTATCTAACACGTGCCACTCCCCAGAGGCGGGATGTTAGCTCTGTAACAAACTACAGCACCATACGATCACTTGAATTTATCATTCACCTCTGGCCACCTCACCAGCACCCCCGGCACCGGTGCGCCCCCCCACGATTTCGTCTACCGTTCTCAATCTTGCAGCTGCTTCAGGACATGGCTGTAATTTAAAACAACCTGCCAGCAAAATGTTTCCTCCTTCCTGCAAAATGTGGGACTGATCTCCATAAAACCATGTTGGCTGGAGCCCCAGGATGGTGAGATCACATAATCCCTTGGGCTAGAGGTGCTTTGTGGCATTAGAAAGAGATGCTCCGCTTTGGGATGGGATACACGGCAAGCCCGCGATGATCTGCCATGTTGGGACTAACATCCTGGCTCGTTGGGAAGAGGCAGCATCAAACACCAGAAGATCTGGAACAATGTTTCTAAATTGGTGGGTTGCGACCCCAAGGGTGAGGGACATGAAAGACAATGGGGGGGTCAGGAGGCATTGAAAATATTATTGCAATTGAAAAGCAAAGAAAATCACACTTCCCGAACTCCCTTCCCCTGCGAGATCAAGTGTTCACAGACTCACAGGCTGCAGGGCTGCCAGCATTGCAAAACACACGCACACTGTTACACACACAGCACTGTTGGCATTAATAGTTTTTTTCTCTTGCTTTTATAGTAAACTTAAGGGAGTCGCAACCATTTCTGTCTTTGACCAAGGAGCCACCACCCTGAAAAGGCTGCGAAATACTGATCTAGAGAGAAGCCACAATCCTGGGATGTGAGCCCCTCCACCCCCCACTCACTGGGTTTTAGAGCCCAGACTCCAGCCCAGCCCCAACATCTCTGCTGCTATTTTCAGCCCCACGAGCTGAGTCAGCTGACCTGGTCTCTGAGACTTGCTGCTGCAGGTGTTTCCGCAGTGTAGAAATACCCTGGCTGTCCTAGGAAAGACGGGCTGGCTTTTGCCACGCAGCTAATGGGTTAAGAAGAAAAAACAGCTTCTATGCGTCCTTTTTTCCCTCTAAATCCTATCAATTCCCCCTTCTTAAAATGCTGCCAATCTGCCTGCTGCTCTGGTTGCCTCATTCCAGGCCAATAAGGCACAAAGTGCTCTGCAGAATGGGTAATGAAGCGTGCGCCATCAGGACCTTTCATCAGGCTGGCATCGGCGTAAATCAAGACCATTGCAGGCAATTAAGCCGCAGAACATGTACAAAATGCAGTTAACAAAGTGTGCGCGGTCTGCTCTGCCCTGCATTGTTTAAGTTAGGCACGCGTGCTTGGAAAGAGTTCTCCAGAGCCATGGCCAAGCAGGCTGGGCTGAGAGACGCGGGTGGGGGAAGGCCTGATGGCACCGTGCTGCCATTGACTCTGCAGAGCTGCTAGCAAAGTGCGGTTCCCAGTTGGAAATCTCAGCAATAAGCAAAGGGCTGAGACCGCATCCAAACGGCTCTGAATCAGCCTTCGCCCCTTGATCCTGGCCCCATGGCCACGTTAGAGCAATGCGAGAGCTCTCTCGCTTCTGCCAGAGTGGTTCCCTGGGTACTGCTGCGCTGGAGCATGTCACGTCCTCCCCACCCCAGATACGCCCCTAATGAACACCCACCCAGGAGGACTCCACTCCTCAACTGCCCTGTCAGGGCTGTTTGACGTCCCTCTGGAGGCACAAAGGGACTGCAGGAGGCAGGGATCTGGCTCTAGCAGCAAAGTAGCAGCAGCTGATGCAGCAGTGAGAAAGGATAGCTAAGGTGTGACAATGGCGATCAGGAGATTTGAAGTCTAGTCTTGGCTCCGCCACAGACTTTTCATATGACCTTGGGCATGTTGCTTATGCTCTCTGTGCCTCAGTTTCCTGTCCATACAAGGGGATAACAGCACTTTCATTGACTATTTAGATTGTAAGCTTTTGTGGGGGTGGCTACACGGTCTTATTACTTCTCTCTATAGCACCTGGCGCAACAGGCTCCTGATCACAGTGGAGGCCTCTAGGTGCTACTGAAATACCACTTATAAACTTCGCTATCAATCCACTGCCTTTTAAAAAAATATATTGAAGAAGAAAAACCCCAGAAAGCAGCCTTGCAGTGCACGGAAAGGCCCCTTTAAATGGAAACCCCATTTTGCCCAGCTGTCTGTTACCTTATCTTCCATCCAGAGCATGCCTCTCTGAGAGTGCCTCCAGTTATCAGAACAATGGCGCCAAACATTTTGCATCAGCAGGGATATGCTGTGTGTCATACACCTGGAGTTAGCTTATGACTGTGACCTTGGCAAGTCACGGCGCCTTTCTGTGCCTCAGTTTCCCCATGTCAGATGATGTTAATATTTATCCATCTGGCTGCACACTTGAGATCTATGGATGACAAGCATTTGTTCAGTGTTACTATGAATGTAGTGGTCAGTCTGGCCTTTCCACAAACCCTCTGTGTAGAGCAGCCCAGGTTCCATTGCCCTGTGAGCAGATCAGGGTCCCTGAAGCCACAATCTGTTCTTGGTTTCATCCTCCCAAGGGAACATCCTAGGCAACAGCCCCGTGAACAGCGCCAGGTACAAACCCCAACAGGTTAGTGCAGCTGCCCCAGCTGATGCCTTGTGAGGGCGGAGAGAAGAATCTGCCTCTGGCATTACCGATGTGCCCCAGAGCCATGGCATGGGTAAGACAGTGGGCACAGAGCACAGTAGAGCAGGGACTGCCCCGCGGTCACCCAGTGAGCCCGTGGCAGAGCAGAGATGAGAAACCAGCTCACCTGGCTCCCAGTGAGCTGCCCCTCGACCATACTTCCTCAGGGTGTTCCAGCGCAGTGTCCCCAGGGAGTCTGGCCGGTGCCACACACCAGCATGGGCTGAGGCCTTGGGTCCCCCTGCCAGATCCGAATCGGGACCAGAAACAAACCTGCCTTCTGGAGAGGGGTGGGTGAAGCTTAGCAGCCTCTGCTACCCCTCCCCAGGCCTTCAGGGCGGGGAGCTCAGGGTGAGCAGCAGGGAGGGGTGCAGAGCTACAGGTGAGACCAGCTGGGAGTAGCCATCCAGGACTGAAATTCGGACTTGCCTGCATGCTTTCGCGCAAATGGAAACTACGGGCGCTGTGATCTGAGAGCCCCCTTCTGCACCTTCGGCCCCCTCAGCAAACAGAAGGAGGAGGCTAAAATGGAGTGGGCTAATGATGTTGCAGTCACTGGCATTCAGAAGCCCACGCCCCTCGCTGCCTGGCAGCTTTTGGCCTGCCAGTTATCCCTCCCCTAATGACTTGGTTGGCACCCAGGGGCACTCCATGCCCCCCAGTCACTGCCTCCGCACTGCTCCCTTTCCGTCCCGTTGCATTATTTGTGCTGTCTTTCTCCCCAAGCAGAGGAAGGAAAAAGCTTCTGGGTTTTAAATCGGGAGCCTGGTCACCATCTCATGCCCATTTGCCTGAGGCGGAGAGAAAATCATGACCCAGAGACCCGTGCCCAGGAAGCCTGCTTCCCCCTGGGCTGGAGAGAAACACCTTGGTTTGTCCTGTGCCCAGCTGAAAGATGCAGGAGCATGTCAATTTCCCTGGGTTTTTTTCTTTTTTGCTGCTCCCCCAGCTGTTCTGAGGTTCAGAAAATCCACTGTCCTGCATTCCATGTCTGATTTCAATGCAATACATATTTTCATGCCAAAACTGATGCCTGCAATTTTGCTGGGGGACGGCAAAAACTTATGTCCTGCCATAGCTCATTCCCCGTCACAACTGTCACTGCACTTACTGGGTCGTTTGCATCAGGGCTGGACTCTCCGGTTCCACGGAAACCCAAAGGGAGACCAGAGCAGCTGGACAAAGCCCAGTGTTTGTGCTAGCAGGTCACTTGAAGGAAAGTGGGCCAGTAGTTAGTGTGCTCGGTTAGGATTCTTAGCGCACCATGTTCAATTCTGTACTTTGCTGCCAACTTCCTCTGTGACCTCAAGGCAAATTGCCGGGGCCCAGCTCTGCAAAGGTATTTAAGCTTCTAACTTGCACTGAAATCGGTTTCCCTCCATGCAATTACAACTTGATCCTGTCAGTCAGAATCGCTTTTACTTCAGATGAAGGAAAATGAGGAAACAAGCAAGAATCAAGGTAAGATTTCAGGAGCTCTATGCATACAAGGGCTAGGTTACCGGCCAGATCATCTGTGTCAAACCTATAGCCTAGATCCAGCCTCCAGAAAGCTTGCAGCTTCCTCTGCAATCTTCCAGTGCATCTGGCCTACCTGCTTGCTGTGGCTGAAGAGGACTGGCTCTGGAATGGACGAGGTCAGCTTGTGTCTGCCTGGGCACAGACACCTTAACCCCCTCTCCTTCCTCTCCACATCCTGCTGCCAAGTTAGCGTCTCTGTGAGCAGGCCCTGCCACAACCCCTGTAGCTCCTGTGGGCCCGAAGGTAGAGAGGGCAGCTGGAGAGAAGCAAGCCCTGAAAAAGGCCAAACCCCTGTCGGATAGATGGGAGTCTAAGGGTCTAGCCTGAGAAGAGAGAGCTAAGGGGCAGGACTCCAGTGAAGAATCCCTGAGTATCTGCTGCTGGGGGAGGGGCTGGGAGCCAGCCCTGGGAGGCAGCGCTCTGTAAAAAGTGTGGGGAAGATGTCTGCAGTCTGGGGAGTGGGCGAGGGGTCTATAAAGGGTGACCTGGCTGGAGGGCCGTGTCCCTGCGGCAGAACATGGGTGCACAAAGGAGGCTATGGGGTGGAGTTGCTGCAATGCTGGCTCTTGCTGTGAGGGTGATGGAGTTTGATGCACCTGTTTCTTGAACATAAGACTGTTCTCCCTGCCCAGCTGCTCCATCCATCTGCCTCGCTGTCCCAGCACATCCTCCCTCAGTGCCAGCTGCCTGGGGAAATGGGTCAGGTGGACGAGATTCCCCTCCAGTCTGCCCTCTGGGGTAAGCAGCCCTCCCTCAGCTGGAGCCCAGAAATATGCCTGGGATCTAATTCTCCCCGCTGGGGACCTTCTCTTTCTTTAATCCGGCAGTAGTCGCTGGGCCAGCAGCTGTGTTTCTGCTGATTCCATGCTCCATGCGGGCTGAAACTGGAGCTCTGCTTGGAAACCACCTGGGAACCAACTGTGCATCTGCCTCCCATTGGCTGGGTGACAAAATAAACCCTGCATGTGCTCCCACTAGATCTGACAGCACGCACTGGTCTTCTCCCAGGGGGCAGTGAGAGACTGAGCCAGACAGCTCTCCCTCTCCACAGCTCTGCCAGCTTGCCCCAGTCTGACCCGGGAGCTGTTGCTACTGCTATGCCAGCCTGGGGCCCAGCTTTGCCAAGGCACCTCAATCCTGATCGGTAGGTGACAGATCTGGCAACTTCCTGCAATGCCTTTGGGAGATTCTCCTGTACTCAGATTATGTACTGCGGTGGGCCAGGGATGGCGGGTAATCCCATGAGGAAGGTGACCATGGCCCTTGCAGGAACTAAGAATGATGCGGGGTGGCTAGGCACATTCACTCAGGCTGTAATACCTCCAGAGAGGTAGCACTGCCTGGTCAGCCTCGTAGGTGCTGGTTCAAACTTGAGTCTCCAGGGACCATCAGACAAAGAAAGGACATTTGGTTACAGAGCCTGCGTTCAAACTGGTAAAGGACCTGCTTTCTCATCCCGCAAATGGCAGGACCTTGTGTCCAAGGCGGAAGAGGGACGATCTTTCCAGGGAATGGGTGGAAAGGTTTTGTCCTGTTGATGTCCCATAAGCCTAGGGGAGACCTCTGGGAAGCTCCTAGCAGGTGGACAGGAACTTTTTGTGGGTTTTTTATGTTTTCTCTCTAACACTCTTACATTAGGAATCAGTGTGCTTACTTAGAAAGGGCTGGGGAGTAACTAGTAAGTGCTGGCAATAATGCTTGTCATAGCCTCTGGAAAGTAAGCAAGGAGCAGCCGCTGGCCACGGTTAGGCCATCTGGCTTGCGGGGATTTCACAGTGTAGGCAGGGAGCTGTGCAGCCTAGAAAAAAAAACCTGGCCAGGAGGAGATAGAGGCAGGTCTCCACCCAAGAGAGATGTGATGTCTGGGGAGCTGGGAGCCGAGAGTGGGTGCTCTTGGTGTGGGAATACAGGTGCAGTTGCCCTGAACTGACATATAGCCTCCCTGCTACCCCAGTCCTGCCCCCCTCCTGATCTGCAGCCCCTCATTTTGATCCCAGACCTATATTGGCAACAGTAGTTGAAACAGTTTCTTGTGGTCTTTTGTAATCAGTAAAAATGGAAAAAGAAAAATCCTTTTTTCTCTGAGACACGAAATATGCAGCTGCTCTAGCACCATGTCACAAAATCCTAGGAAGTCCAATCCAAAGCCTACTGGAGCCAACAGAAGGCATCCTTTGATCACTGCCTCAGGCTCCTGGCTGGCGAAAAGGATGGTAGTGCTGGGGAAGGGGAGCGTGAGAGAGACAAGGAAAGGAAACTTTCATTCTCAGGTGGAGGGCACCTCACAGCAGAGTGCAACAGCAGCCTCAGCAGAAGCGTTTATTAGTAATAACAGAGATTATTTTCTCCCTTCCCTAATTAAAGAGCTGCAGATCCCAGATGAGAGGCAGAGAGAGCGTTTCCCATTAATCTCACCAAACCCAGCAGTGGACAGAAGCTGTTTCCTTAATGAAAGGTCTCAGTGCCTCTTTAAGGCTGGCTTAATGACTTGGCCTTGGGTGGCAGAGCTGCAGGGGTGGGAAAGCAGGTGTGGTCTGTGCCCAGGAGGTTGCATTTGGAAAGCATCCAGGCCTGAGCTGTTAACATGAACGCTGGTGTCATTAGACTCCATCCACAGTGCGTGAGGAGCTTGTAATTAAAACAAAGAAACTCAGGAAGTTGGTAGTTGCCTGCCACGTAACACTGGAGCCATTGAGCACTGTCTGTTCTGGTCCTGCACTGTGATGTCCTCTATGGGGCTGAGCTGGGAGCACATGGCTGTTCTTTCTGCGTGTGCGAAGCAGTCTAGCGTGACGGGCAAGCCCTCTGCACTGAGTGGTAGCGAGTCCCTGCCTCGAGATAGCACCTATCAGACAGCAGCACGTGGGCGATGGGGTTGCCCACCACAGGACACCTGACTCCAGTGACAGGAGTGAAGAGCGCTGGGCCAGCTTCGGCAGGAATTCAGGTAGCTGCGTAGCACCAACAATCTACTAGGGCATTGCAGACGGGCCCCTCGTTGTGCCCTATGATGCCCTAAATAGCTCCTGAAAGCGCAGAGCACCCGAGTCACATCATCCCCGCACTAACATACCAGGCTGTGCTCAACTCCGCACTGAGCAGAAGCTGGTTCTTCAGTGGCAGGTCTTTGGGGTCGGGGCGGGCCCGGCCCCGGCCTTTATTTGTTGATACACAAGGCCATGCCTGGTAGAGCAAGGGTGTGACTAATGGTGAGACTAGCTTGAGTGGCTCATTTATTTGTAGCGTAGTAGCACAGAGGAGCCCGAGTCATGGCTGAGGGCCCCATTGCAGTGCCAGGCACAATCAGAAAACAAGACAGCCGGCAGCAGGGAGCTTCTATCTGAGCGTCAGGCCGTGGGCGGGCACAAGCTTTTCCAAGGGTCAGTGGGAGGCAGCTGAGGAAGCTGGCAGGGAAGGAGGAACTTAGGAACAGCTGTAGAACTTGGGAGGGCTATAAAAGCTCCCGTGAAGGGGAAGTTGGGAAGGGCGAGTAGCTGCAGGAAGAGCACTTTGCTGACTAAGGGCTGCGTCTCTACGACCCCTGAGGCTGCGTGGAGCTGTGGTGGGTAGCCCACTGTCAATAAAGTGCAGTGATGGAGAACAACAGGAAGGTCTGGATGTGGTTTGTGGGGTCTGAGGACCTGACTAACAAGGGGGCCAGGTACAAACTGCTACACAGCCTTTGAGTCAAGGAGCTGCCAGGTAAAGCGTGAGACAACAAGCAGAGACAGATGGACGGATGAGAGCACAAAGATGCAGAAGTTGACTTATCGTTGTTGCTGAGCGGAGGTAGCAGGTCGAGTGTCAGGAGAACCTAGTTCTCCTGGGTGGCACCCGGAGGCGCAGGACTGTAAGCAGAGTCCAAGCTGTTATCTCCACACCAGAGAGCCATTCATCACTGGCCCTGCAGCATACCCCCACTTTCATTACTGCTGAGTGACAGAGCAGGCAGAGCTGTAGGGGAGAAGGGGAGAGGAGGGCTGTCTCTTGTTGACTTGCTAAGTTGGCATTACCACCCAGTGTCCGAGCCGCAGAGAGACTGTGTCATTCACCAACGAGCTGATTTTTCTCTGTGACGTAAGCTAACCTGTGTCTGTCTGTCTTCGTGTTGCAGAAGGCCCCATGGTGACTGACGCTTGTATCCAAGCTGTGAGCACTTCCTTGGCAGGTGAACCCTAACATCAGACATGCTTCATCCCATATTGCTGGGAGCTGGAGCCTGGTATGTGCCCATCTGGTACCATGAACGTGGTGGGTCCCTTTGTGGATCACCTAGTAAACTAAAAAGGCCTCTCCTCATCAGAGGGGAAGGACCAGAAAAAACACAAGGATCAGCTGATTGCAGGGACAAGAAATGAAAACTCCAAAGTGAGAGTGATGGACCGAGGTTTACAATCAGGTTCCGGGGAGGACGCTGAGCAGAGACCCCTAGACAGTGCCCACCACTCCCCTAACGAGTCCAAGGAGACAGCGGAGGCAGCCCAGGGGAACTCTGCCTGGAGACATGGATGGACATGTGCACAGAACTAACAGGGGTGTGCAGTCGTGGCACATGCGTGTGAGCTGAGGTTATGCACTGGGCCTACACCTCAACACAGAGCAAGGGTGACACTGTGGCCCCCTTCTCCATTCCTCACAAATGCTCTAGGTAAACCTGGGTAGGGTGTGGAACAGAGAATAGGCACATTTGATGCCTGGGCATCCTACATACAACTGGAGAGGACCTCCTGGGTCATCTAGTCCAGTTCCCTGCTATTGGAGGCAACCCTGCCATTCAGTCCTATACATGCACCTAGCAAGCTCCGTCTCAAAAGCAGCTATGTTGTTTGGTCCACTGCTCCTGGTTGGGGGCTGTTCCAGATGCTCACTCCTCTGATAGAAACCAGTCTCACTGTATTGCTGGCCAGTGAGACCCAGGTACCTCCTGATGCCAACTGGCAGCAGGGGATAAAGGTTACAGGAATTTCCTGGGTCTGGTAAGTACCTTCTCATTCCCCTCCAATAAAAGCCGGTCACACTGGGGGGAAGTCTGATTGCAAACACATGTACGGAGGCTGTGTAAGGAGTTCTGTGTATACCCGGGATACTGTGTTCACAGGTCTGCATCCAGGGATGGTCACCAGCAAGGATGAAAACCCATTTTCTTTGAGGCAAGGTGTGCTTATCTCTGTCTTTCTACATCTAAGTCCTGTATTGTGTGCTTTAGTGGGCCTCCGCTTCCCATTGTGAACCACGTGCTAATGGAGGGTTGTGACACCTTCAAAGACAGAAGAGTCACAGGAAGAGGTAAATGACCCAGGGGAGGAGGAGCATCCTACCTTGAGGTGAACATCAAAGGATTGCTCTGGTATATCTGGGAGACAACGAGGGCCCCCTGGCAGCCTTCACCTAGGCAGTAAACAGACATTGAGTTTGCTTCATAATGGAGAGAACATACAGTGAGAAGCTGCCTTAGACGGAGGAGAACTTGTCGGGATGAGTCTCTAGAAGGCATGTTCTAATTTTGTTTCAGACGTAACCATTTGTTTCCAATATTCTTACTCATTGTTCCTTGATGGCTCACTCAACGATGACCTGTTCTGTTCATTCCCTGTGAGGCACCTGGCACTGTGGGAAGTCAGGACACTGGGGTAGATGGACCAATGGTCAGAGCCAATATGGCTGTTCTTATGCTCTTGTGAACCTCTGCTCCTTGATGATAAACGTACTCTCGTCTCGCTATAAATATGTGTAAGTGCCATGTATTCAGCAGAGCTGTAGTCTACGGTCTGACTAGTTCACTGCAGCGCAGTGTTCCTCTGGGGACAGCAGGTGCATGATCAGTGGATAAGAGGCTGGACACTGCAGGGAACATGCAGGGCACTCAACAGTTGATGTGCACCTGTCGTTACTGTACAAAGCGAGGCCTGTGGAGGCCTGGAAGGCAGGTCTTGCGTTGCCAGGGGCTGGTGGTTCCAGGGAGCTGGGCCACAGCAGGCCGAGATAAGCCTCCCTCATGCTAAAGGCAGGTGTTGTTGAGGTGCCTCTCAACACTGGTGGTGTCAGGCATTGGCTGCATGTGTGTTCTTCCCATATGTAAGCTGTCCTGAGACACCAAGTCACGGTTGGATTATCCAATAAAACCAGAGATCCATTTCAGTAACGAAGGCACCCAGCCAGGTTTATTGTAGACAAAGCTTGTTACAATGGACCAGCTCAATAAACAGTGGGACTTTGTTTCCCCCTCGGCTGGACAAAGCCACTCCCTTTGAGATCCAATTTTATATGCTGATACAAACAAGTGGCACATTGCCCCTCTGACGTGTGTAGTTGTCACCCTTTACCTTGCACCGGATGGTTCAGTCAAAACCTCTCTCTAACCATCACATTCTCACTCTGAGGGGTCAGTAAGCCCTGATTATCTTTGGGGTATTGCGATGTTATGTGAGCGCTCTGTGCCTAGTGCTCATATAGAGTGCAATATCAGCTCTCTTCTTGCTCATTTCTATCATCTTACAGGCTTTCTAATGGCAGGGCTTGATTGTTACTTTAGCTCAGGTCTCAGACCTGGCCTAGTTATACTGGGCCTCACGTCTCAGATCCTCACTTTCTACTACAGCTGAACTACCAGTCTGTTCCCGTTTGTTCTCAAGTCACTCTTGTCCTTCAGCTTGTCACACGAGTGACGCGCTCGCCTCTCTCGCCTTTGTCAGGCAGGTGTAGCCTGACAGCTACATGGCAGCTTCCCCTCTCCATGAAGGACTGCTTCCCCTGTGTTTTGTGCCCATTACATTTTCCCTGCACTTACCTCTGTGCCTGTCTACTGCCTGGAGAAGCAGGTGGAACTACAAAAGGAAGAGATCTCTCTGCGCACAATCCTTGGTGATGGGGAAAAGACGACAATCAATCCTCTGTCACATCATCTTCTGTCTTGAACTTTGCCGGTGGTTGGGGACCCATCAGCTGCTGAAGACTGATCTGTTCCGAATGACCTCAGAGTAACCGCACACCCAGGGCTCCTCCAGGTCCCTGCTCCATGGCTGGGAAAAGCTTCCTTGGAAGCAAGGGCAGGTGAGTCCTGACAGTTTCACTGCAGCGTGTCCCTTGCAGTCAAACACTTGTTCTCTGGCTGGGTCTGGCTGTTGCTCACCTTCTCTTTCCCCTCCCATCTCTTCTTTTTAATAACAGAAGCTGGGAAAGCGGAAGATATACATGAAGTTGGATATGCACTTCCATCGGGAATTTACTAACATCATCAATGGGATCCTGCTTGGTTCTGATGTTCTCTGTTGGTTTCAGATGGGGTGGTGTGGACCCAGTCTGGTGCAGCTTACACAGGCTAAATTAAAGCACTTGGATAATTGGCCAGTGACCAACTGGGAGCTAATGCTGAGGTTATAACACTGGGGTCTTTTTGCTTTCTGATCCAGAGCTGCAAATGGACATCTGTTTCTGTGTTCCAGTCTCCTGCTTGCTTGGCAACCCTGGTAAGGGAGAGATGGCAAATTGCATCCCAGCATGGCATTCGTTCTCTCCTACAGAGCCCTGCTGGGGAAGCTGCATTACCTCTAACAGGTGTAGTGAGGCCCTGCTGGCAGAGGATTCCCAGTGCCTTGGCCCTGTCCCCTCCCTGACTGTCCTACCCAGTTTCTGGATGCATTAGCTGGCTCCTTGGTCTCTCTGGCTTCTTCTGGCACAGCCAGGAAGAAGGCCCAGGGAGTGCCCACCTATTCTCCCCACCAGCCATGTAACAGCCCTGCAGAGTAAAGGATTATTTTTTGACCCTTTCTTTGTTAGGTGTGCCTTCATGGGGGCTGCGCTCCAGGAACCTCAGGATGCCTGCAAACCTGACTGCAGATGCACGTCTCTCTCCCTTCTCTGGGTGCCAACCCCTCGGTGCCACTTGTTCAGTTGCCTTTGAGACACATCTCTATGCGCCGAATGAATAGCTTTTTCTACCAAAGTGTTTCCATCCCTCCCGCCTCACTCGACTCTCTCTTGCCATGGACTGGGTCCCAGTAGAAATCGCCAGCTGCTGACATTTCTTTCACAAAGTGTTTCTTTTCAGCGTGTCTCCCCGTAAAAAGCCATTTGCTGGGAAAATCCACCAGAATTTATGAAACTCTGACTTTAGCTTTTAGTGCTGACCATCTGTTAGCAAACGGCATTTCCTTCCCCACTCTCAGCCAGGAGATGCACCCGGATTCCTATTCAGCCTGCTGTCCTTCCTCTGCTCCCACTTGCCAGGCGCCCCCCATCATCTCAGCTCCTAGGCCAATTGCAGTGGCTCTATTTCCTTGGGAGCCTTGCCCTCCTAACGATGGCAGGGGGATCTGATGACCGAAAACAAGCCCTTTGGCTGAGGAATGGGACTGGGAGTGAAAGGTGGGTGCTGCTCCCACTACTGTCTCACTGGCTGATCTTCCACCCATCACTACAGGGCTCCATTTCCTCCCCTGCCAAATGGGGGTAAGGCTCATCTCTTGGCCAGGCTTGCTGTGGGGTTTTAATGTTGGGGATCTTTGTGCTGTGTGATCACAAGAGCATCTAGAGAGGCCTGGATTGAATTGACTCTATCTCAGAAGAGCCCAGACAAACCTTATGGAACTAAAATAAGCCTGGAGTTCAGTTAAACCCTGTTGAATTTGGTTTAACACCTCTTGGCTCCCTGCACTGAAAAGACGATGGTGTATGTGGTGGCATGGAACTGTAGGCACTTCTTTAACAGGGAGGGGGGTTACCTTTTAACCAGCAGCCTGTAACCACCCCGGCAGATATACATAGACTGGTTCAAACTGGGCTCTCCAGAGATCCACGGACAAATGACTTCTGAATAAAAAGCCTGAGTTTAGACTGACTCAGGGCCTTCTTCCTCCTCCAGCAAATGGACAGGACCCTGGGTCCTACCGACCCCCGTCCGTAGGGGGAGGGTTGGAAGGACTTGGCCTACTGAGGTCCCATAAGACTGGGTGCATGTTCTGGGCTGAAATGCTGAGGAATTAGAAACCACAAAGAAATCCCGAGTGTGGGATTGGAAGGACGGCCCCTGCCCCAGCCCCTGTGAGAGCTGGGATGAACGCAGGTAAGCGTGTAGGCTCTTTCCTTGCTTTTAATGTTCTCTCTGTAATGCTTTTCCGCTGAGGACTGAAGTAGGCTGGCTTAGAAGGAGCTGTGTGGTACTTTCTATCTGCAGCAACCCTCTTTTAGCAGTCTCCGATTCAAGCAGCTCTGGTTAGGCTCAGTCTGTGTGGCTGAGGGGTAGGAGGAAGGATTCAAAACACTAGCAGACCTCGATAGTGCTGCCCAGAACGACAGGTGACAGGCATGGTTCGGTGACAAAGGCACTTTGGGGTCACTGGGTGGATGTGAGATGATTGGAAGCGACTAACTCAGTCTTTCAGGATTTGTGCCTAATGTAAAGCAAGTCTTCTCAGCTGGGTTTCTTACCCTGCCCATGGCCACAGGGGAACAAGAATAAAGGGGAGGGACACAGAATATGATGACATGGGGGAAGGTGAGGGGTGGACACCAGCAGGACAGCATGGTGTTAGCGTATTCCTCCCCTAACTGAACATCCTGCCACCCTTGTGCTTGCACTGATGCCCTGTCAATATCTCTGGTACTCCCGGTGCTGCTGGCTGTACCTGTGCATGTATCTCGGGTGAGATCTAGGAACAGGCAGGCTCCTTAGCCCCTGATAGGCGGGTGAAGTCCCTCTAGGGAGGAATCTAACTGGGTACTAACACAAGACACGGGCGCTGCAGATCAGCACCTATCAGGTCGTGTGTGCATGTCACTTTCAGTATGGGGGGCATGGTGCAGTGAAATGGGAATATTGAGGACCCAGGGAAACTCCTGTTAACAAGGGTGGAGGGGTGTTGCAGCCATTGACCCAGGAACGATGCAGATAGAGCTGCTTTGCTGTTGTATGGAGCTGTGACACGGCAGCAGGTAGGTATGCTGTCGCAGAGACCACCCAGCGCAGGCAGAGTGGTCTCTCAACCACCGTCTGCAGTGGACACAGAGCTCTGACCATCGCTTCAGTGCATTGCAAGGTTCTGTAAAAGGCCTCACTGGATTTTCCTTTCTAGGACAATAACATAGTTGTCAATCAGCTGGTTTAAGTGCTTCGTTTGGGGGCTACAGCCTTCTCTTCTCCCCTGCGGTGTCTGGGCCCCGACTGTCACAGAGAGCGATGCCCAGCTCTTCCCTAGGGTTGCCAACAGACAGGCAGGAAGGAATCTCATACAGACCCCCCCCACCAAGCAGGGTATCTCCCCATGGCCATGGCTTGGGGCTCCAGGCCTGTGGGGCCTCTCAAAGCCACCAGGGAGCGTCACCAATGGCCCTTTTAAAGGCTTCTTAACTTTAGGAGTGGAGGCTGGGGAATGACTTACGTAGTGACGGGCGGGGAGAAGGGAAGTAAATGCATTTCTAGTGGGAACTGACTGGGGAATTGATAATAGGGGTGACTATCCTGGATATTCCTGAATATGTCCAAGGACCTTCATCTTCTATACCCTCCTCATCCCCTCACTCACCTCACCCCTCCTATTTCTCCTCTGACTCAGGCGCAGTTATTCTCAGTGGGGCGGCTCCTGAGCGGCTGGATACCAGACCCACTCCGCTGGCTGAAGTGCAGCTCAGCCAGTTACAGCTCTAGACCGGCGGGCATGCTGTCTGCCATCGCAGTCGAGAACCCACAGTATTAATGTGCAGATGGGAGCCAGATGTGTCCTGTAACTAACGTGACAGAGAGGCAGGACGCCTGGGTTCTGATCTTGGCCCTGCTGCTCTTTGTGGGGCTATGAATGGGGCCTGGATTTTAGCTGGGAGAGGGGCCTGTGTTTCTGGAGCGGACTGTGACGCGATCTGGCCTCCCCGAGGAAGGTGCTAGCGGGTCTCTGGCAGGCGTGTAGCAAGGACTGCCTGGCCACCTGTTACCCCAGATCACACGTCCTCCTGCAGTTAAGGCTGCCAACTGTAGCTCAGCAGACCTGGACTCAATTCCTGGCTCTGCTACGGGATTCCTGGGTGGGCAGGGTCAATTTTCCATCCCTTTCTCTGTCTTCAGATAAGGGACTGCTCTCACTCTGTGTGTCTGTGTACGTACAGCTCCTAGCACACTGGGCCACTGGTGCTGTTTGTAATGCAACTAACAAATGTGCCCTCCAACAAATATCTTAGCAGCATGTAACATCCCAGTGAAAGTCGGACTCTGGTAAGGTGAAAACTGCCCTTAAGGGCTCCCTGCTGTGTAGTTTCAAGCAGGCTTTTAGACAGGAATACCTCTTTACATGGCTGGCCTGCCCTGCAGAAAAGCAGCAGCTCGCTTCTGCATGAGATCGTGACAATTTACTTTGAAGCTGCAGAGCAGCACGGCCGAATCAGACCTATCACTGGTTCCCCTGCTTTCACGCCTCTCTCCAAGGCATCACCACCAGGCGCAAAAAAAGAAATGGCTGCAGCCTTGATCTGTCATTGTCAAGATCTGGTGTGTGCCTGGGCCCTTTAATTGGAGCCTCTGCCTACTGGACCCAGTCATGTACCTAGAAGGCAAGGTTGGCAAGTGGGGACTCCTGGTAACTAGAGCCAAGGGATGGGGTTGCGGATTTATTCCAGCACCAGCCCTGTGCAGAATCAGCCCGTTGGCATGAAGAGAAGCCACTTCACCCATGAACTGCAAACGAGGAGGCCCTCTGGGAAGGGGGGGATGTGTAAGAGGGAAATTTCCAGCCACAAGAAGTTCCTGGTTTCCAGCATATAGTGAGTGGCTCAGTTATGCCGTGTCATTACCCACACAGCAAGGGGGTATGTGTATGGTGTATTGCTAGATTGGCTTGTCAGTTACATACACACACGGGTATGTATCCATGGTGTGTGCTGCTGGATTAAGGCTTGTCAATCTTACACACGTGTTCATGCACACACGGAAACGTCAGCCTTCAATTGACCACTGTAGGGACCTGCGTAAACTGGTTGCTTAGCAAGAGTGGTGTGGCCTTCAAGCAAAAGTGGGCAAAATTGTACTCAAAGATGTATATCCTGGGTCCTGTTTCAC
This sequence comes from Mesoclemmys tuberculata, assembly GCA_007922155.1. Lineage (NCBI taxonomy): Eukaryota > Metazoa > Chordata > Testudines > Chelidae > Mesoclemmys > Mesoclemmys tuberculata. The sequence continues at coordinate 14,018,095 of ML675621.1, forward strand.
TGCTTTAGGCAGTTTTGCTAGCACACAGCAGCTGTTAATTCGGCAGATCCAACCCTGCACCTGGGAATCCTCCAGTGGCATAAAGCATCTGTAGCAGTTTCTACACCCTCCTTTCCCAGCAGCATTCCTGGGAGAAGGCCCATAGCATCATTGCCAGGTGGGGCTAGAAGAGACCTTGAAAGGCTACCCAGTCCAGCCCCCTGAGCTCGGACAGAGCCAAGTAAACCTAGCCTATCCCTGACAGGTGTTTATCTGACCTGTTCTTAAAAACCTGCAGTGATGGAGATTCCACTGCCTCTTTTGGAAACCTGATCCAGATCTCAATTACCCTTATTGTGAGACTTTTCCTAAATCTCTCTTGCTGCAGATTAAGCCCATCACCACTTGTCCTATCTTCAGTGGACTTGGAGAACACTTGATCCCTGTCCTCTTCATAACAGTTCTAAACAGATTTGAAGATTGTTATTACGCGCCCCCTTAGTCTTTTCTGAAAACTAAACATGACCAGGTTTTTTAGCCTTTCCTCATAGGTTGGGTTTTCTAAACCTTTCTCTCATTTTTATAGCTCTTCTCTGCGCTCCTCCGGTTTATCCGCAACCCTCCTGCAGTGCGGCACCCAGAACTGGACTCCGTACCCCTGCTGAGGCCTCACCACTGTGACATAAAGCAGGACTGTTCCCTCCTGCGTCTTACTTACAACCCTCCTTTAACGCCCTAAAACGCTGGCCTTTTCTGCAGCTGCATCCCACCGTTGACCAATATTCAGTTAATGATCCACTCTAACCCCCGATCCTTTCCAGCAGTGCTGTTACTGAGCTGCGTGTTCCCCATTTTGTAGATGTGCATTTGGTTTTTCCTCCTAGTGAAGTGCAAAGCACTTCACCTTTATTGGATTTCATCTTGTTGATTTCAGACCAACTCTTCAATTTGCCTAGGTAATGCTGAATTCTAATCCTGCCTTTCTAACTGCTTGAAACCCCTCCCCGTTTGGTCTCATTCACAAATTTTTATAAGCACTCCCCTTTCCAAGTCGGCATGGGAAATGACAGCAAACTATTGATAACTACTCTTTGAGGATGGTCTTTCAACCATGTGTATACCCACTTCATAATTTCATCTAGACCACATTTCTCTAGTTTGCTTATGAGAATGTCAAGCGGGCCTATCAAAAGCCTTCCTAAAACCAAAGCTGTCACTTCCCCCCACCCACTAGGCCAGTAACACTGTCAAGGAAGGAAATTAGGTTGGTATGCTATGATTGGTTCTTGACGAAGCCATGCTGGCTGGTCTGTATAACTCTACTACCCCAGGGTGCATAGAAATTGTGTAATAATTGTTCCAGTGCCTTTCCGTTACCAAAGCCAGGCTGACTGGTCAAGGTGCTAGGAATGAGAGAACCTGACTTCTGTTCCTGGCTCTGCCACTGACTTTTTTGCTGTGTGAACTTAGGAAAGTTACTAAAAATCTCTGCCTCCATTTCCTCTTTTATAAAATAGCAATAATAAGTTACTCTCCTGTGTGAAGTGTCAGGGCGGGCTGTGTACGTGTTACACTGTCAGGCATTGTTTATGTTAATGTACCACCTTGTGGCCTGGCTGAGATCAGGGCCACACCGTGCCAGGTGCTGTACAAACACCAGGTGTGTCTGTGGTGGAATCCTGGGCTGTGACTGCAGCTTGAGCCAATGCACCCCAGCTAGCGAGGTTCATACAGCCTGTGCTGGAGCACGTGTTGTAGTTTCACTGCCCTGAAACAAAACTAGCTCTCCTAAAGCTACCTCAGGTACGTCTACATGGGCTGGAAAGGCACCTGGACTGCAATAGGGACAGAGTGGTCTCTGTCCCAAGTGTAGGTAGCTGATGCAGATGAGGCAGACAGTGTGGGATGGGGAGTTTGGGGCATGGACAGATGAAGCGCCTCTCCAAGCTCCCCCAGCAGGGTAGTGGTGGTGCTGGACAAAGAACGCCAGTGTCCTGCTCCAGTGCTCTCACTCCTCCGTCCCTAAGAAGAAACAGAGGAAGATAGACAGAGGTCACTCACCCATGTCTAGGCCGTTGGGGCATAAAGCGCTAGCAGACTGCAACCTAGGCTGGGCCACTCAGGCACCATTCATGTGTCTGCAGCACTATCAACTCCAGCCCTGGAGAAGGGTCTGTGGAGTCCAGTGCCGACAATTTCCCCAGCCAGAGAATTGGAGGAGGAGGAGGAATTACAGGTGTCCTTCACTCCAGAGAACTTTGAAGCGTCCAGGCTGCTCATTGAAAGCACTGTGCCGCCACTGCCACAAACCCGCAGAAGACCAACGGAGGTAGAAGCCCCATTACCGAGACAGTGGGTGGTACTTCAAAAGGGAAGCCAACGATGATGTCCCACCAGCCATCACCCCGGCACCACTTGCCAGCACCGAGGGGCACTGCATCACCTTGGTACCCTAGGAGTGAACGCTCTGGATCTGACTCTGAGGTGGAGTCCTGTCTTCATGGAGGAGTCATCACTGGGACAGAGATGCTCACCCCTTCTTCATGCCATGAAGACAGGTCTCAACTCAGTAGCCTTCAGTGGCCCTCACCAAGCCCAGAGGCCCCAGTCAGGTCAGTCTCTGTCTCCGGTGTCAGGGAGAAGGTACCACCAAACCCGTCGAGGATGTTTTCATGACCTGAAGTGGACACCAGCACTGAGTATGACCTCGAACCCAGACACAGCACCAAATATGGCACCGGTAGCGGCACCGAGCTCAATGCCACAGGCACTGATGTGGAAATTGAACACCTGGTACCGTGAGATCCACAGGGCACATAGGGACAGGAAACTGTCCCAATAAGAGAATTATCTCCAGCACCGGCAGCGGATGATGGCAGGGCCCACCAGGACCTCCTCTGTAGAGTTGCCCAAAACCTGGGAATCCAGGTTGAGGAAGTCTCCAGAGGGGGGTGGACCTGATGATATATTCTGTCTCCATCAGGACCAGCCACGGTTGCTTTGCCCCAATAAAGACAATTGACAAGAGCACAAAGGTACTATGGCAAGCCTCTGCCACTTTTGCATAGGTCACACGATACATATAGGGACCTCTCACTTACCAGGATCTCAGACCGTGGTGGTGAACTCCCTGAGCAGATCCATATCTGCCCATGAGTGGTCTCTCCACCCAGATGTGGCAAACAACATCATCTGGAGGTGGAGGATTCCCCAGATAGACCTATTTGTGGCAGAATTCAACAGAAAGTGCACACAGTTCAGCTCTTTCCAGAATCTCAGTCTGAAGTTGAAGGTGGATGCTTCCCTCATCCAGTGGATGCAACATCTGCTCTATGCATTTCCCCTGGTACCTCTGGTCCACAAGGTTCTTCTAAAGGTCAGGAGAGACAAATCTACAGTAAGCTTGGTAGTCCCAGCGTGACTGCACCAACATTGGTACACCAGGCTTTCCAAGTTGTCAGTGGAGGGAGGCCCCTATCAGCCTTCCATTATTGCCAGACCTGATTACTCAGGATCATGGCCGCCTCCATCACCAAATTTATAATCCCTACATCTTACAGCATGGAAGCTCCATGTCTGAACCCGCAGGAGCTGGAATTTATGAAGAGGTCAAAGAGATCCTCTTGGGGAGTAGAAAACCCTCCATTAGGGCTACCTACTCAGTAAACTGGAAGAAAGGCATCTCTCTGGAGAGGTCATCTATACCTCTTATCTTGGACTACTTGTTACACCTGAAATACCAAAGTCTTTCAGTATCTTCAATTAAGGGCCACCTGGCTGCAACTTCAGCCTTTCATCCGAGGGTGGCTGCCCTCTCAATCTTTGCAGATCACACAGTAGGTCACTTCCTCCAGGGCCTCGACAGGTTGTTTCCTCGAATGCACCAATTTGTTCCCCAATAGGACCTTACCTTGGTGCTGTCAGCACTGAGGAAATCACCGTTTGAGCCATTAGCAACATGCTACCTCCTATATCTCTCTTGGAAGGTACCTTCCTAGTGACCATCGTGTCAGCCAGGAGGGTTTCAACACTCCAAGCCCTGACATCAAAGCCTCTTTATACAGCCTTTTTCAATGACAAAGTTCGTCTGCAACCACACCCAGCTTTCCTCCTGAAGGTAGTATCACAGTTCCATTTGAACCAAGACATTTTTCTTCCAATATTTTACCCCAAACCGCATGCTAGTAGCTGTGAACTGAGGCTCCACTCCCCGGATGTCTGGAGAGCATTTGCATTCTATGTCAAGAGAACAAACCATTTAGCAGGAGACATCTCAACTTTGTGTTGCAGTGGCAGATAGAATGAAGGGCCCAAAGGATCTCAGCCTGGATCACATTGTGTATCAAGGCCTGTTATGGCCTGGTGAAGGTACTGGCTCCAGTGTTGACAGCCCACACTACAAGGGCCCACGTGACCTTGACAGCTTTCCTAGCATGAGTCCCTATTCAGGACATCTGTAGGGCAGCAACATGGTCATCAATCCACTCCTTCGCAGCACACTACGCCATTGCTCATCAGGCCAGAGATACTGCAGCAGTTGGTAGAGCAGTCCTGCAATCAGTAACCCGCTGAACTCCGCCCCGCCTCCTAAGGAGCAGGTTGGGAGTCACCTAATTGTAATCGACATGGGCAAGCACTTGAAGAAGAAAAGATGGTTACTAACCTTCTATCTCTGTTGTTCTTTGAGATGTATTACTCATGTCCATTCCAAGAGCCACCCATCTGCCCCTCTGTCAAAGTCTGCTGGCAAGAAGGAACTGAGTAGGTCAGCAGAGTTATGTATAGGACGCCAGGGAGGTATGAATCCAGTGGGCTCTAGAGCCAACCCAATGGGTACCATGTGCAGGGAAAAGCCTTCTGGTGACTACATGCAGCATGTACACACCTACTCAGAATGGACATGAGCAACACATCTTGAAGAACAACAGTTACAGTAGGTTAGTAACTGTTTTTCTCTGTATGAACTCTGTTTCATAACAAGAAGACAGCCTGGGATTTGCTTCTCAGAGCAATTACTACACTTCTCAGGCCATTAAGGTAAGCTAAGACATCAGCTTAATATTTTCTGTAATGCCACCCAAGCCAGGCGAGGATTGCCTGGGGACATGTTGCATGGCATCTCTCATTGCTCTGGGATGTACAGTACATCAGCACAGCTGCATCTTGGCCCCTCCCTTATGTGTCTTGTACCTGGCAATGATGGGCCAGCAGGGGACAGAGATGAGGACACCAGAACTGAGGAAGGGGTGCAGCCAGTGCCCTCCATCTGAGTGCTCCCTGGCCATTCCTGCCTGGGGAGGGACTTTATCCCAGCAGTTCAGAAACATGTTTCTAGAGGGCCCCTTCTGCCTTTGCAATGTACCATGTTACACCGACTATCTTCAGACACCTTCTCCAGGGCACATGTCCCTGCCCCACACATCTCCCAAGAACCTACTACACAATATTCAGCTCTCCAGCCTCCCCATATCACATGGCACCAGGAACATACAAACTAGACTCAGTGTAGGGGTCGGCCCAAGTATAACCATCGCCAGCTAGCACAGCCAAGAGAAGCTTCCTTGATCGCACCTTGTTCCAACTCATGTGAGCCAGAAAGTGTGTCTCTATCCTGGGATGTAGGGGAACAGAGCCTCGCTTCCTTCGCCCTCCCTCTGAGCGTAATTCTCAGATTCAACCAGGATCAGAAGAATTGCCAGAGCGGATCAGACCCGAGATCTATGTATCTTAGGTCCTGTCTGAGAGCAGCCAGCACCAGCTGTCTACGGGGGGGGTTGCACTAATCCTTAGGCCTGTTCAGTCTGCAGCAGAGAAGAATGAGGGGGGATTTGATAGCAGCCTTTAACTACCTGAAGGGGGTTCCAGGGAGGATGGAGCTAGGCTGTTCTCAGTGGTGGCAGATGACAGAACAAGGAGCAACGGTCTCAAGTTGCAGTGGGGGAGGTCTAGGTTGGACATTAGGAAAAAGTTTTTCATTAGGAGGGTGGTGAAGCACTGGAAAGGGTTACCTAGGGAGGTGGTGGCATCTCTGTCTTTAGAGGTTTTTAAGATGTGGCTTGACAAAGCCCCGGCTGGGATAACAAAGCCCTGGCTATCTAGGGGGTTGGCCTAGATACCTCCTGAGGTCCCTTCCAACCCTAATCTATGATTCAATGAGTCATCATGGCCTGAGGGGAGGGAAAAGCCTCCTAAAAGCAGCCTTGGGACAATACCTGAGGTTTTCCTGAAGACCTTGGGGCAGTTTCAAGGCAGGTGGCTGTCCAGCAACTTTGGGTCCTCCTATAGCTGGGGGTCTTCTGGGAAACTGTTGTAAGACAACAGGTCTCTCCTCCAGAACCGGTTATTGTATTGTAGTCTGTATTCTAACACAGAAGTGCACAGGCTGATGCTGCGTGTCTGTGTTTATTTTCGGTGTAACTGGTGTGTTTGCTTCACTGCCTATCTCAGCGCTGAACTGGGGGTTTTCTAGTCATAAACTTTGCATTGATTTCCATCCCAAGCAGGCACCTGGGATGCAAAGGGTTTGGATTGTGTGCACCAAAGCAAGGTGATCACTGTGGGGCTGGATCCAGGCCTTCGGGGCAAGGAATCTGAGGGGAAAAGCAAACATCTACTAGCTAAGAACTCAGGGAGGAGGAACCTGGGGAGACTCTGACTGGAAGGGCTGTTTGTGTCGTCTTGCAGAGAGGAACTAGGCTGGTAAGAGCCAGGAAGAGACCTGGGCTGGCTGCTAGTGCCAAGAATCTGACCCAGAGATGCGCAGCACAAAGGCAGAAAAAAGTCCACAAAAACTTTCCAAAAACACCCCAACATTTATTTTGTATTCCCCCCTCCCCCCGCCGATAATACTTGCCATTTTTCAATAGGTTCCAGTGATGATGTCCATCAAATAATAAATAGACCACATAGTTTTAACTCAGACCTGATTTCAACTTGGCAGAAAATGAGAGCATTTATGACCATATAAAATTGAACTCCACCTCTACAATAGAAAATGTGATAGAGTCTAAAACATTTTACTTCCAGATTGATGAATCCTTTTTCTCAGAAGCATGCACTTTGCAAAGTCATTTCCCACACAAAAAGTGTAACTGCATCCCTTCTGTCAGGATGGCTTTTATTTTAAGTGAAGGAAAATGCAAAAGAAGAAAGAACTAATGTAAAGTTTCCAAGGGGCAGGTGCAAAGGGAGTGTGACTCACTCTGTATGAGCAGCCATCTTGAACTGAACTTTTCCTCTGGACTAGATCTTCCAACAGAGAAGCAGATAGATGCTATAGTAAAGGCTCACTACATAGAAAATAGAATTATAATAGCTCTATAGCTATACACATCAGTCAATGACTTTTCCTCCTGATTGTGAACTGCACCATGATGGTCCATGCCTAGTGCTCTCCTGGATGCATTATGATCATGGGCTTTATTTCAGGCTGCCTTTGGAAATCACTAGTGGGTTACCTTAGTGTGGAACAGGGGACCAGGACTGCTCCTCGGGTGTCCCTCCTGGGAGTTTGTAGCCAGTTACTAATAGAGGGATTTGTGGTTAATTATAATGAATTAATGTGTGCTGGATCGATTTAAGTCGCAGAGTGTTATAGGAGTATGAAGCTGATAAGCATTTATGTGTGATGTGTGTGTTAGGTATATAAGTAAATTAACGCAGGGCCTACAGGCCAGGGCCTGTAAGATTTCAGCCATGAAAGGCTGTCATGAGGAGATGACCCAGGAAATACCCAGTACCAGTAAAGTTACAAGATTACTGGAAAGAATGTGCCAATCGGTGATGTCTGGGAAAATACGCCAGTACCTGTGCAGTAGCCATAGGTTGCCATGGAGGCTTATTTACATAAATGCTCATGAGAATAGGGAGAGTGAAGAGGAAGACCTGTGAAAAGCAGGGCACCCCAAAATGTATGGGCTGTCAAAGTGCAAAGAAGGGAAAAGCGGTTGACAGCCTTCTGCATATGTATGAGACGTGGCAGACATAAGCCTAAATCCAGGGGAAAAAAGTCCAGCCGGCCTGTGTACTGCAGGGAAACATATGGGGAGACACCGCGAGGACAAGCACAGGAGATAACAGTGTGGCTGGAGATGCTGATGACTAATGCTCCAGGGTCCCCCAGCAGGGGATTTGAAATGTGAGCTGTATATCACAGCAGTCATACAGCGAAACACGTTGCACTACCGCTCCGTCTGTTGTGTTTAGAGCTGCTGGGATGTTTTATCTGCTTAGTGAATTTGTTAATAAAGGGACCTGTAATAAACTGGAATTGCTTCTTATGTGCTCCTAGGGGATCTTATTCTAATAATACTGACAATGTTCCTGTTGCTGCAGGCCCCAGGAGATTGAATCTTTAATCAAGGCAGTCTCAGAGATTAATCAATACACCTATCCATCAGCAAGGCTAGAGGCAGCAATGCCCATGTGCCTGAAATTGCAGTGGTCATCCCGCAAGTGTCACTCAAAGCTATCTCATTAGCATTTCTAGCCTTAGACAAAGTAAGGGTGATCTACAGGAGACCTTTGGGCTGTGTGGGCAGACTGACGCTCCTGACCTTGAGAGGAGAGATGGCAAAGGTGTGACTTTGAGAAGATACACGCCAGAGCCGCCTTCTGAGAGGACTTCAGTCTCTGCAATCTTCACCCGTGTGTGTCCCAGAACCCTGGCTCCATCCTTGTGTGACGTTCGCATTTTCATAGGCTGTGTCTTTTGTTGTTCTTGCACTGGAGGTTATAGTGATTCTTCACTCAACCTGTGCATCAGGTCCCGTGGGGACAGTGTGACCTTCCCAACATGTCACATGCTTGTGTGTGGAAATCCAGATCTAAACTCCAAAGCTGAGACCCAAGCACCCCAGTTGGAGCGCACTCTACAATGGGCCAACCCAAAAAGGGTGATGTGGTGGGTGTCTGCTATAGACCACCAGACCAGGAGGACGAGGTAGATGAGGCTTTCTTCAGGCAACTAGGGACAGTTTCCAGTTCACAGGACCTGATTCTCATGGGGAACTACAATCACCCTGACATCTGCTGGAAGAGCAACACAGCAGAGCACAAACAATCCAGGAAGTTTTTGGACTGTGTCGTGGATAACTTCCTGGTGCAAGTGCTGGAGCAACCAACTAGGGGCCGTGCTGCTCTTGACCTGCTGCTCACAAACGGAAGATTTGGTAGGGGACATAGAAGTGGGTGACAACCTAGGCAGCAGTGACCATGAGATGGTCGAGTTCAGGATCCTGACAAAAGGAAGAAAGGAGAACAGCAGGATATGGTCCATGGAGTCAGAAAAGCGACTTTGACTCCCTCAGGGAGCTGATGGGAGGATCCCCTCGGAGGCTAATATGAGGGGAAAAGGAATCCAAAAGGGCTGGCTGTATTTTAAAGAAACCTTATTGAGGGCACAGAAACAAACCGTCCCGATGTGCAGAAAGAATAGCAAGTGTGGTAGGCGACCAGCTTGGCTAAATGAAGAAGTCATTGGTGGGCTAAAACACAAAAAAGAAGCTTACAAGAAGTGGAAGTTTGGTCAGATGACTAGGGAGGATTATAAAAATACTGCTCAAACATACAGGAATGAAATCAGGAAGGCCAAAGTGCAACTGGAGTTGCAGCTAGCAAGGGACGTGAAGGGGAACAAGAAGTGTTGCTACAGGTATGTTAGCAACAAGAGGAAGATTAAGGAAAGTGTGGGCCCCTTACAGAATGGGGGAAACAACCTAGTGACAGAGGATGTGCAGAAAGCTGAGGTACTCAATGCCTTTTTTGCCTCTGTCTTCACAGACAAGGTCAGCTCCCAGACTACTGCACTGGGCGGCACAGAATGGGGAGGAGGTGAACATCCCGCAGTGCTGAAGGAACAGGTCTAAGACTATTTAGAAAGATTGGACATACACAAGTCCATGGGGCCAGATGCAATGCACCCAAGGGTGCTGAGGGAGTTAGCTGATGTGATTTCAGAGCCATTGGCTATTATCTTTGAAAGCTCTGGGCAACTGGGGGAGGTCCCTGATGACTAGAAAAAGGTAAATATAGTGCCCATATTAAAGAAAGAGAAGAAAAAGGATCCAGGGATCTACAGGCCGATCAGCCTCACCTCAATCCCTGGAAAAACCATGGAGCAGGTCGTCAAGGAATCCATTTTAAGGCACTTAAAAGAGAAGAAGGTGATCAGGAGCAGTCAACAAGTCATGCCTGACCAACGTGGTTGCTCTCTATGAAGAGGTGACTGGCTCTGTGGATGTGAGGAAAGCGGTGGATGTGATATACTTTGAGTTTAGCAAAGCTTTTGATACGGTCTCCCACAGTATTCTTATCAGCAAGTTAAAGTAGTATGGGTTGGATGAATGGACTATAAAGTGGATAGAGAACTGGCTAGAGTAATGGACTCAACGGAGTAGTGATCAATGGCTCCATGTCTAGCTGACAGCCGGTCACAAGTGGAGTGCCCCAGGGGTCGGTCCTGGGGCTGGTTTTGTTCAACATCTTCATTAATGATCTGGAGGATGGGGTAGATTGCACCTTCAGCAAGTTTGCAGATGACATTAAGCTGGGGGGGGTGGTAGATACCCTGGAAGGGAGGGATAGGATACAGAAGGACCTAAACAAATTGGAGGATTGGGCCAAAAGAAATCTGATGAGGTTCAACAAAGACAAGTGCAGGGTTCTGCACTTAGGACGGAAAAATCCCATGCACAGCTACAGATTGGGGACCGACGAGGTAGGCAGCAGTTCTGCAGAAAAGGATCTGGGGGTTACAATGGATAAGAAGCTTGATATGTGTCAGCAGTGTGCCCTCGTTGCCAAGAAGGCTAATGACATAATGGGCTGCATTAGTAAGAGCATTGCCAGCAGATCGCGGGAAGTGATTATTCCCTTCTATTCGGCATTGGTGAGGCCGCATTTGGAGTATTGTGTCATTTTGGGCCCCCCACTACAAAAAGGATGTGGACAAGTTGGAAAGAGTTCAGCGGAGGGCAACAAAAATTATTAGGGGGCTGGAGCACAAGACTTCTGAGAGGCTGAAAGAACTAGGCCTGTTTAGTCTGCAGAAGTGAAGAATGAGGGGGGATTTGATAGCAGCCTTTAACTCCCTGGTAGGAGGTTCCAGGGAGGATGGAGCTAGGCTGTTTTCAGTGGTGGCAGATGACAGAACAAGGAGCAATGGTCTCAAGTTGCAGTTGGGGAGGTCTAGTTTGGACATTAGGAAAAAGTTTTTCACTAGGAGAGTGAAGAAGACTTGGAATGGGTTACCTCAGGAGGTGGTGGAATCTCCATCTTTAGAGATTTTTAAGCTGTGGCTTGACAAAACACTTGCCGGGATGATTTAGCTGAGGATAGTCCTGCTTTGAGCAGGGGGTTGGACTAGATACCTCCTGAGGTCCCTTACGACTCTAATATTCTATGATTCTATGATTCTAAAATCCCAGATCGAGACAAGCCCTCTCCCCGAACGTTTGAGAACATCCTAAGCAAAGCTGAACTCTGCTTCTCTGGCCCCCCTCTAATGACTGCTCTTACCTTTGCTATTGTCCTGCTCCATTGGCTAGGAGGAAAAAAGATGTCTTGGGGAAAGCAAGAGAGCCTCCTGCTTTCTTGTATTAACCTCAGCCAGGCTTCAACTTGGGCCCGTCAGCACACACCTCTGCATCTGGCGCTAAGGGGCTTTATGTGTTAGCTCGGAACAACAGCGGGCAGCTTTTCTCTGCAGCGTAACCCTGAATGAGAGAGAACACGCAATGTACACTAAAAAGCAGAATACAGGCTTTGAGACCAGAATGTAAAGATGCCTTTTAAGGGTAAGTGCTGAGGTGCTAACGTTGCATTATGCAGCACAAAGCGCAGTAACACTCAACCAATTACCCTAATGCTGCTTATTTGCTCTTGTTACAGAGAGTAATTGCTCACCCAGAAGCTATTAAATCGGAAGGAGGAAACTATTCATTTTACTCACTGTATATGTATAGACCTTCCCCCTTTGTGCTGTAAACACCCACCACATGCCAGGCTTTAACTATGCTACTTGGGCTCAAGACAAAGTCAACATTTGTCATGGTTGTGGACATTAGTTGGTTCAGAATGAGAAACAAGGGAGAGAGACATAGTATGTGGGGGGGTTAGTAGTCAGCATCTAGCCATTCTTGCATCACTGTGGTTTCTGGGCCAGATCCTCAGTGGCCATAAAGCAACATATCTCCACTGATGCTCTCTCCAGCTTAGGAGCTAGCCTGCTCCCCTTCCTGACATCTGGGAAGTATCATACATCTTTGCACAGGCGTTCATTAGGCTTTCCCATGATATATCAGCTCACAGGTCCTGAAGTGACAAATCCCTGATAGAAGACAAAGATCCCTGGGCAAATTGTGCCATGCTTTCTGTGGGAATTGGGGTAGAAAATTCCCTCCTGACCCTTGAGTGCATCAGCTGACAATCAGTTTAAGCCCTGAAGCATGAGGATCAAAAGGTCTTGGAGTCTCAATACTAATATGCCTGTGGAGTCTACCTCCAGCAAGGAGACTCGACTCGCCATTGCCCCTGTGGATTCCCTGCTCCACACCAGGGCCTACAAGGGATGTCTGAGGTCCAGGGAAGCATTCCTAGAGGATAATACTGAGTTTCTACAGGGTCTTTTGGATTTACTGTAAGGGACAGATAGAAACCACTGGTAATGTCCTGGAATGTTCCCATCTCAGCTCCTCCCCTGGCTCTAGCAAACCTGAGCCTCGCTAAGCCTCAACCCAAGCTTCCCCACAAATAGTGTCCAAATAAGTCTAGGTACATCCCAATCCCAAGGGCACTGGGGGAAGTTTCAGTTACAGCTACGTAATTGTCCAAACAGAGTGCTAGTTCTCCATATTACTACTGAATGTGAGAGGGGCTGAGCACCACAGTCCCAAAGACATCAATCTCAGCTTCTCTCATCACCATTGTCCAAGTGTAATCCTTCCTGGATCACAAGGATGTGAAACGCAACATCTTCCCAGGCCAGCTGAAGTTAAAAGGGGATGGCCAATGCATACAGGGCATAGTTGCTACCATGTAAGCAGTGTAGCTAATGCTCTGGACTAGATCGTAGGAGACCTGGATTCTGTTCTTGGCTCTAACCTGCTGGGTGGCCTTGGCTAAGCCACTTCTCCTCTCTGTGCCTCAGTTTCCCTCTTGGATAGCAGGGATGATACTGACTCGCTTCTGTAAAGCACTTTGAGAGTGATGGATCGGAAATGCTACATAAGAGCTAAGTATTATTACAATTGGACCTAGAGGACCCATCTGAGATCACGGCTCATTGTGTTAGGTGCTGTACAAACACATAGGGAAGGACAGCCCCGGCCCTGCAGTGTTAACAATCTAAATAGATGAGGTGAAGGAAGGAAGGAAGGAAGGAAGGAAGCAAATGCAAAGAGAGGTGAAGTGATTTCCCCAAGGTCCCATAGCACAGCTGGGAACAGGTAATAAGAACATCCATTGTGGAGACCAATAATTCATCTAACCCAGAAACTTGTCTTCCTACAGTAGCCATAGCCAGATGATTCAGAGGGCATGAACCAAATAGGCAATCATAGAATCATAGAATATTAGCTTTGGAAGGAACATTAGGAGGTCATCCAGTCCAACCCCCTACTCAAAGCAGGAATAACCTCAGCTAAATCATCCCAGTGAGGGTTTTGTCAAGACACAGCTTAAAAACTTCTAAAGATGGAGATTCCACCATGTCCCTAGCTAATCCATTGCAGTGTTTCACCGCCCTCCTGGTGAAAAATATCTTCCTAATATCCAACCTAGACCTTCCCCACTGCAACTTGAAACCATTGCTCCTTGTTCTGTCATCTACTATCATTGAGAACAACCTAGCTCCATCCTACCTGGAACCCCCTTTCAGATAGTTGAAGGCAGCTATCAAATCCACCCTCATTCTTTTCTTCTACAGACTAAACAAGCCTAGTTCCCTCATAAGTCTTGTACTCCAGCCTCCAATCATTTTCGTTACCCTCCGCTGGACTCTCTCCAACTTGTCCACATCCTTTCTGTAGTGGGGGGCCCAAAACTGGACACAGTACTCCAAATGCGGCCTCACCAATGCCGAATAGAGGGGAATAATCACTTCCCGCGATATCCTGGCAATGCTCTTACTAATGCAGCCTAATATGCCATTAGCCTTCTTGGCAACCAGAGCACACTGCTGACTCATATCCAGCTTCTTATCCACTGTAACCACCAGGTCCTTTTCTGCAGAACTACGGCCTACCCCGTATGGACCTCATCAGATTTTTTTTGGCCCAATCCTCCAATTTGTCTAGGTCACGCTGTATCCTATCCCTACCTTCCAGGGTATCTACCACTTCCCCTATATTAGTGTCATCTGAAAACTTGCTGAGGGTGCAATCTACCCCATCCTCCAGATCATTAATGAAGATGTTGAACAAAATTGTCACATGGACAACCTGTGGGGCACTCCCCTTATGACCAGCTGCCAGCTAGACATGGAGCCTTTGATTGCTATCTGTTGAGCCGTATGCTCTAGCCAGTTCTCTATCCATTTTATAGTCTATTCATCCAACCCATACTTCTTTAATTTGCTGATAAGAATACTGTGGGAGACTGTACCAAAAGCTTTACTAAAATCAAGTCCACTAATATCATGTCCACAGCTTTTCCCACATCCACAGAGCCAGTCACCTCTTCATAGAAAGCAATCAGGTTGGTCAGGCATGACTTGCCCTGGGTGAATCTATGTTATTGTTCCTGATCACCTTCCTCTCTTCCAAGTGCTTTAAAATGGATTCCTTGAGGACCTGCTCCATGATTTCTCCAGGGATTGAGGTGAGGCTGACCAGCCTGTAGTTCCCTGGATCCTCTTTCTTCCCTTTCTTGAAGATGGGCACTAGATTTGCCTTTTTCCAATCAACCCAATTGCCACGTGCTTTCAAAGATAATAGCCAATGGCTCTGATATCACATCAGCTAACTCCCTCAGCACCCTTGGGTGCATTGCATCTGGCCCCATGGACTTGTGTATGTCCAATCTTTCTAAATAGTCTTGGACCTGTTCCTTCAGCACTGCGGGATGTTCACCTCCTCCCCATTCTGTGCCGCCCAGTGCAGTAGTCTGGGAGCTGACCTTGTCTGTGAAGACAGAGGCAAAAAAGGCATTGAGTACCTCAGCTTTCTGCACATCCTCTGTCACTAGGTTGCCTCCCCCATTCTGTAAGGGGCTCACACTTTCCCTAATCTTCCTCTTGTTGCTAACATACCCGTAGAAACCCTTTTTGTTCCCCTTCACATCCTTTGCTAGCTGCAACTCCAATTGCGCTTTGGCCTTCCTGATTTCATTCCTGCATGTTCGAGCGGTATTTTTATAATCCTCTCTAGTCATCTGACCAAGCTTCCACCTCTTGTAAGCTTCTTTTTTGTGTTTTAGCTCACCAATGCTTCTCTGTTAAGCCAAGCTGGTTGCCTACCATACTTACTATTCTTTCTGCACATTGGGATGGTTTGTTCCTGTGCCCTCAATAAGATTTCTTTAAAATACAGCCAGCCCTCTTGGATTCCTTTCCCCCTCATATTAGCCTCCCAGGGGATCTTGCCCTTCAGCTCCCTGAGGGAGTCAAAGTTTGCTTTTCTGAAGTCCATGGACCATATCCTGCTGTTCTCCTTTCTTCCTTTTGTCAGGATCCTGAACTCGACCATCTCATGGTCTCTGCTGCCTAGGTTGTCACCCACTTCTACTTCCCCTACCAAATCTTCCCTGTTTGTGAGCAGCAGGTCCAGAGCAGCACGGCCCCCATTTGGTTGCTCCAGCACTTGCACCAGGAAGTTATCTGCAACACAGTCCAAAAGCTTCCTGGATTGTTTGTGCTCTGCTTTGTTGCTCTTCCAGCAGATGTCAGGGTGATTGAAGTTCCCCATGAGAATCAGGTCCTGTGAACTGGAAACTGTCCCTAGTTGACTGAAGAAAGCCTCATCTACCTCGTCCTCCTGGTCTGGTGGTCTATAACAGACACCCACCACGACATCACCCTTATTGTTCTTTCTTCTAAGCTTAACCCAGAGACTCTCAACTGGTGTATCTCCAGTTTCACACTGGAGCTCAGAGCAATCATAGTGCTCTCTTACATACAGTGCAACTCCTCCACCCTTTCGCCCCTGCCTGTCCTTCCTGAACAGTTTATACCCATCCATGACAGTGCTCCAGTCGTGTGAGTTATTCCACCAAGTCTCAGATATTCCAATCATGTCATAGTTCCTTAACTGTGCCAGGACTTCTAATTCCTCCTGCTTGTTTCCCAGGCTTCTTACGTTTGTGTACAGGCACTTGAGATAACTAGCCGATTGCCCTACTTTCTCAGAATGAATCAGGAGGCCTACCCTGTTGAACCCTCTGCTTTTGCTTCCTCGTGGTGTCCCACTTCCCCACTTACCTTCGGGCTTAGGTCTGCATCCCCCATCGAACCTAGTTTAAAGCCCTCCTCACTAGGTTAGCCCTGCCTGTGAAGATACTCTTCCCTCTCTTCGTTAGGTGAATGCCATCTCTTCCTAGTAATCCTTCTTCCCTGAACAACAGCCCGTGATCAAAGAATCCAAAACCCTCTCTCCAACACCACCTGCGTAACCACGCATTTACTTCCACAATGCGACGGTCCCTACCTGGGCCTTTTACCTCAACAGGGAGGATGGACGAGAACACCACTTGCGCTTTAAACACCATTATTCTTCTTCCCAGAGCCACATAGTCTGCAGTGATCCACTCAAGGTCGTACTTGGCAGTGTCATTGGTGCCCACGTGGAGAAGTAGGAAGGGGTAGTGGTCTTAGGGCTTGATAAGTCACAGCAGTCTCTCTGTCACATCCTGAATCCTAGCTCTAGGCAAGCAGCACACTTCTCTCGTTTCCTGATCCGGATGACAGATGGATGACTCCGTTCCCCTTAGGAGGGAGTCTCCAACCACCATCACCCTTCTCATCCTCTTGGGAGTGGTGGTCGTGGAACCCCGAACCCTAGGACAAGGCATCCCTTGCCTTCTGATCAACAGGGTCTCCTTCTGATCCACTCTCTCCGAATCGTTCTCCACCGTAGTACCTGTGCAGAGAGCCTGAAAATGATTCCTTACCTCTATTTTCATGGTGGGCGTAGAGGTTCTCTTTCTTTGGGAGGTCACACACTGCCAATTATCTTCTCTGTTCTTCAGTCTCCCTTGCAATCATCGAGTATCCTGCTGTTCAGTCCCAGCTTCTGGCAAACAAAATCTAGGGTCACTTGAACCCTAATGCACCGCACTATCCCCTAGACCATTGCTATTAATATCTTTTTGTTTCCTGAGGACAAAACTAATAGTTTCTTATACAACAACTTTTATGTTCCAACAGCTGCTTTAGATCCACAGCTTCTGAGATGCTATTTCCCCATTTGCCCTCCAGTGAAATACTGTTTGCCACATCACTTACCTTGCTCTTATCATCCACTTATTGAAGCACTCCAGATGTCACTATTATTACTGTAACCTTAAACCTCTTACAGGATGAGAACCTTTCCAGAGGGTTTTGCTCTGATCACATTGCGTCTATTTGCGCCCACGGTCCTGAACGTGGCTTTCCAAAACTCTTCTGACATTCTGTGTCTCTCTTGATTACGGAGAAGGAAGGTTGATCTTTCCACTTTTGCTTGGAAATAGCGTCAGAGCAGACTTCAGAAAGGTAAGGCTACCGTGTGACACTTCTGATCAGTGCACATCTGATGTCCTGGGGCGATGGCATAATCAGAGATGTCATATACAAAACATGGAACTTAGAAGTTGCAAAGAAATCTGGAGACTGGTACAGCTCCACAGCTGCCAATGCAAGATTTTGCTGCAAAGAGGGGGGGAAAGTTGTTGTTTTGATTGCTGGCAAACCTTGGTACTTGAGAGCCTTTTACTCTGTGAGCAATCCCAACAAACATTTACTGTCCATATACATCATCCCTGTTCTCGCGAAGGATCTCAGTGAACTTTGGAAATGAACTAGCTATATACGCGGTGAAATGCAGCTGCCTGGAGCACAGCCCCTGTTTAACATGTGGCAATACTAAACTAACTCACTGTTCAGGACAGGAGGTAAAAGAGGATACGTGGTCAGCTGAAACAGCAGAAGGGAAATAGTTAGGCAGGCAGACCATTCTGCAGATTGACAATGCCATGCCTACATTGACACTGTGTCAACCTAACTATATCGACCTATGCACTATGCCTCTCACAGAGGTGGAGTTTCATTAAGTCAGTGTAGTGGGTTACATCAGGGCTACACTGTAATGTAGACACTTACAGAGTTAGGTCAACATAAACGGCCTTATGTTGACCTAATTTTGTAGTGTAGACCAGGCCTTGGACTGTGACCATCACACTTCAACCTTCTCGTGGCTAAGCTAAATAGATTGAGCTCCTGAAGCCTATCACTGTAAAGCATGATTTTTAATTCTTTAATCATTTTCATGACTCTTCTTTGAATCCTCTCCAATTTATCACCAGACCTGGGCATGGTATTCCACTGGCAGTCGCACCGGTGCCAAATACAGAGGTAAAATAAGCTCTCTGCTCCTACTTCAGCTTTCCCTGTTTCTGCATCCCAGGATCACATAGCTCCTCTGACCGCAGTGCTGTACTGGGAGCTCATGTTCAGCTGATTAGTCAGAATGACCCCCAGATCTTTTTCAGAGTCACTCTTCCTAGCATAGAGTCCTCCATCGTGTACATATGGCCAGCATTCTTTGTTCTTAGCCACGTGCATTATAATAAAATGCACATTGTTTGCTTAAACCCAATTTACCAAGCAATCCACACTGCTCTGTATCAGTGCCCTGTCTCTTCATTATTTACCACTCCCCCAATTTTTGTATCATCTGCAGACTTCGTCAGTGAGGAATTTATGTGTTCTTCCAGGTCACTAAAAACACACCCAGCAGTGATGATTCCCCATTTGCAATTACATTTTGAGATTTATCCATTGGCCATTTTTTAATCCACTTAATCTGTGCTATGTTAATTTTATATCTTTCTAGTTTTTAATCAGAATGTCTTGCAGCATCAAATCAAATGCCTTACATAAATCTAAACCACAACACTATTAGCTTTATCAACCAAACTTGTAATTTCATCAAAAAAATGTCAGGTTGGTTTGACATGATCTATTTCACATAGTCCCATGCTAGTTGTCATTAATTGAATTACCCTCCTTTAATGCTTTATTAATTGAATCCCAAAGCAGCCACTCAGTTATCTTGCCCGGGATCAATGACAGACCTATAATTAACTGGGTCATCCCATTTACTCTTTTTAAATATTGTTACAACATTCACTTTTTTCCAGTCTTCTGGAACTTCCCCAGTGTAACAAGAATTATAAAAAATCAACATTAATGATCCAGTGAGCTCCTCAGCCAACTCTTTTAAAACTCCAGATTAAAAAATGTCTCATTTTAGTACCTGCTGTTTTAACATCCTCCTGGAATGGAAAGAGTGTTCTCCTATGAAATTACATCATCTATTTTTTCACAAATATAGAACAGAAATATTTATTGAACACTTCTTTCTTTTCTGCATTATTATTAATAATTCTACTAATTCCATCTAGTAACGGACCAATACCATTGCTAGGATTCTTTTTTGTTCCTAATAAACTTTTAAAACCTCTTTTTGTCCTTAATTCTGAAGGCCATAGATTTCTCCTTCTGATATTCCCTGACCAATTTTGTACAATTCCCAGCTTCTGATTTGTACTCATTACTATCACTTTCCCCTTTTTTTCATTTGTTATATATTATAGCTGCCTTCACTTCCCCTCTAAACCAGGATACTTTTTAACCAATACAGTCTTCTTCTCCAGTTATAGGATGGTGGCTTTGGGGGCATCTACTATAATGTTCTTAAGCAATTTCAAATTATAATTCATTTTTCTGATTTAAATTCTTCCTCCCAGCTCATTTGGCTCATAGTTGTTTTCAGCTTTGGGGACTTGGCCTTCTCAGATCACCAAATATATACATATCACTTAATCTGGATATTATTCTGGTTGTACATTATAAATGTGATTAAGTCACAATCATTTGTACCTAAGCTACCATCAGCTTTTAGTTTTGTGATCAGCTCCTCTTTATCTGTTAAGATGAGGCCGGTGGGGAATGGTAACAGGAAACGTCTGTAAGACTGGTTCTCAGGGCCTGCTCTGGGGCCGGTCTTTGTGGCTTGGGCTCGCAATCAGGATCAGATTTAGAGTGCGCTGCACTTTGCCAGCACTCAGCCCTTAACATTCACTGCGCGTGAATAAAACTCTCTCCTCTCCCCTACTGAATCCTGTTGGTTGAATAATCTTAGCGTACTTTAGATCACACAGCACTGGCATATATACACTGCTACCAGAGAAGGAATAAATCCAGAGAGACCTAAGTGACTGAAAAAGATGAGAGTGGTCAACTGAACAGGAGCGCTTCGTGTGACGCTGAGGCCAAAAGAGTTAGAGCAATCCTGGGATGCGTGGATAAGGGAGTCTTGAGGAGGAGCAGAGAGGTTATTTTCCCTGTGTGTTTGGCACTGGTGCAACCACTGCTGGAATCCTGTGTCCAGTTCTGGTGTCCACAACGCCAGAAGGATGCTGATAAGCTGGAGAGCGGTCAGAGAAGACCACGAAAATGAGTCAAGGGTTAGAAAACATGCCTTATCGTAACAGGCTCAAAGAGCTCTGTCTATTTAGCTTAACAAAGAGAAGGTTAAATGGTGACTTGATCACAGTTTGTAAGTATCTGCATGGGGAAAATATATTTAATAACGGGCTTTTCAGTCTAGCAGAGAAACGCATAACATGATCCTATGGCTGAAAGTTGAAACTGGACAAAGTCAAACTGGAAAAGCAGTCCATTTTTAACTGTGGGAGTAATTAACCATTGGAACACCTTACCAAGGGTTATGGTGGAGTCTCCATCACTGGCAATTTTTAAATCCAGATTGGCTGTTCAGCTAAAAGAACAGCTCTCAAGATTGTTTTGGGGCAGCTCTCTGGCCTGTGTTCTGCAGGAGGTGAGACTAGACGATCACAGGAGACCCTTCTGGCCTTGGAAGACTGCGCTGTTGAGATGATGCTGTACACAATGGCCGCTCAGAGCATGACACAGAGAGGAATTATGATGGGACTGGGACGCAGGAGAGCTGGGCTCTGTGCCCATCTCTGCCACTGACTTGCTGTATGACCCTGTGCAAGCCACTTATCCCCTCTGTGTTTCTGTTTTCCCTCCTCCCCTTTGTCAATTGAGACTATAGGCTTGTTAAGATAGGAACATATATACTCTGTATGCAAATAGCTGTGATGGGGGACTTGGAGGGCAAGGTTGCCTAGTGGTTAGTGCACCTTTCCTCCAACCCCTTGTCTCTCTGTCAGGGAGGCAGCAGCAGCAACTGGTTCCTGACCCAGGCCATGAGAGTTTGGGCTTCCCCACCCCTACATCTGGGTCTTTGCCCTTATGGGGGATGTCGGGGTGATCCAGATCCTCATTCTCCACTGGGCCCCAGCCCAGAGCTCTGTGGGAAGTGACACTGCAGAGAGTCCAAGTCTGCTGCCCTGGGCTATTTCCTTCCTATGTGCTCCTGGAGTTTGGGGCCCGGCTTCTATAGTCCAACCAGTCCATGGTGTCACAAACAAAACCCACAGGAGCAGGGCCACGCCAGACCTGCTGGTTCTTCAAGTGAGGAGTGGTTGGAGAAGGCATTGCCTGGTCTTATCTGATCTGTGGTCCCCTCTCTGGGTGACCTCCTGGAGAAGGACTCTTTTCTCTCCTGTAGCCTGTCTGGCACCTCTCACCTGAGCTTCTGAGATCCTTTGAATCCGTTCTTTGGCTGGAATCTCATTGCCTGGCCTATAGGTGGGCCCAGCATTGCCTTTTAACCCCTTTGGACCATGGGAGTGGTTTGCATGCCTCATCACAATTGCCTCATAGGACCTTAAGCTTGTTTAGGGTCTCTATGTGCTACTCAAATCCTCCTGCTCCCAAAGCAAACATTTGAGCTAAAGGTTACTCTCCAGTGTGTGCAAATAGGACAGGGTCTATGATACTCAGCTGAGCAGGTCTGATTGTGTCCAGCAGACAGCAGCGGTGCTCAGTCACCTTAGCCCATTGTGTGACTTTAATGCAGGGGAAGAACATCCTCCTTTGCCCAATGCTGTGCCAGTTGGGAACAGTCCAGCCTCTCCCAGACAGCAAATCTGTCTCCTCCTCAGAATAGCTCAGCGAACTTTCAAGCTTTATTTAGAAGGTTATAGCTGTTTCCTATAGCTACAGCACACCGGAAAAGTATGTTACAGTCAAGTTTAAAACATGTAATTATCCACTTTGCCTTGCTCATTAATTCATCTCCCTCATTTCTGTAAGTGAAGCCTGCAGGATACACAGCAAAATGTCTGGGAAGAAGGCTGGACTAGGAATCGGATGAGAGGCCTCTGTGCTTTTTACATGCTTATACTGGGCGGGACCCAGGATGAAAACATCCATCAGAGACCCCTCTGTCTGTCTGCCCTGGGGGATGATTGCAAATCCAGTTGTGTGCGCTGGTCCTTTAGGGGAACAGGGTGCATTGCCTGCCTTCTGCCAGGTAGATGATGTTGGTTTTGAAGCAACTGCTAAACTTAGCGGGGCCCAGCTCTCTTCTTTGCTTAACATCCAACAAGACAGCACCGTCTTGCATCTTAATAGCAGGAGAGCTCCATCTTGCCTCAAGTGTGCCATCTACTGGTGCATGGGAAGAATGGTGCTGAAATAACAAACCCCGAAGGAAGCCAGTGAAAGGAACAGGCATTTGGACACCCATGGACAAACTCGGGTGAGGCAGCCAAGGTTATGACCCTGCACCCTCTTAAGTGCAATACTTTTCTATTGAGAAATGACTCTCAGGATGGCATTTCAGGACCCCCAAAGCTAAATGCAGATAAATGAAGCCCTGGCTTGCAATAGCCAATTCCCAGCTATTGATTGGATTGTTTACTGTGGCTTTCCTTGACTGGAATCCTGTGGGGCTCAGGTGCAGCTCTGCCAGGCAGCATTGCCCAGATGAGCTCAGCTGCACACTGCAAACAAGCTGTTTGTACAGTGCCTAGCACATTGGGGTCCCTGGCATATGGTTGGGCCCTTGGTGCTGCCATAATAAACGTGATTGGTGATGATATTAACAATAAGGTTGTATTTGAAAGAGCCAGGCATGGGCAGTAAAGCAGTTCTGGGGGTTCTGCTTTTTTGTAGCCAACCCTTTTGAAAATGAAAGATACATCGTGAGAGTATTATCTGAAGCTTAAACCATGGGATTCAGTCAGGACTCCTAAATTCTATTCCCAGCTGTAACATTGGGCAAGTCACATCTCTTTGTGGCTCAGTTTCCCTGGCTGTAAAATGGGGGTAAATAATTCTTTCTCAACCCCAAAGGCTAGCTGTAGGCCATATTTTGTATTAAAGCATATAAAGTGCTTTGAGATCCTTATTGGAACAGTGCTATAGAAGATCAAATTTATTATCCTGACTTTTGAAATATTGGGGAAGATTCCTGGCTCTGAGCAACAAGTGGTAAAGTTTTCCTCTTCATTGGCTTCTGGAGTGATTGACATGATGGAGCGTTCAACGAAGGCCTGCTCATTTACTGAATTCCTTCCAGCTTCCCCCTGCCAGCTCATCAGGCAGCTAGTTGGAGATCTAACCTCTTGGCTCCCACAAAGACAGAACAATTAATAAAATCAGAGAAGAGGAGGGTTGGAAGGGACCTCAGGAGGTCATCTAGTCCAACCCCCTGCTCAAAACAGGACCCACCTGAACTAAACCATCCCAGCCAGGGCTTTGTCAAGCCTCAGCTTAAAAACCTCTCAGGATGGCGATTCCACCACCTCCCTATGTAACCCATTCCAGTGCTTCACCACCCTCTTAGGGAAAAGGTTTTCCCTAATATCCAACCTAGACCTCCCCCACTGCAACTTGAGACCATTGCGCCTTGTTCTGTCACCTGCCACCACTGAGAACAGCCTAGCCCCATCCTCCCTGGAACCCCAGTTCAGGGAGTTGATGGCCAAATCCTCCCTTAATCTTCTCTTCTGCAGCCTAAATAAGCCCAGTTCCTTCAGCCTCTCCTCATAAGTCTTGTGTCCCAGCCCCCTCATCATTTTCATTGTAGGAAGTGATTGCAGTCGCTATTATTGAGGGTAATTAGTTGTATTAATTATTGAATTCAATTGAGACCCAAGAGGGAGGACCAGGAGCCTGGCTTCCCTGGGCAGCATTTTCTCCTGCAGCTGCTTTGCTTTTGCAGTGTCAGAAGCACCAACATCAGCCAGGACGAGCGGCAGCGTTCTCACGACACTGGAGCTGTGAGTTCTGGGGATTAATTAATCTCTGTTTGGCGGTGGAGGGTATAAAATATTCAGTACCACAACTTTATGACTGTTCACCTATCACTAAGTTATCTGCCAGGCTCAGCGTGGAGTCTGCACGTCCCAAACTGTGACACTGGATTTATTTTTTTCTGAGTTGTAAAGTCCACATAAAACTCAGCCTTTTTTTCTTTCATATAATAAATGCTTCCTAGAAACAGCCTAAAGCCCAGGAGGTCTGACTTCAGTGGAGATGCCACAGGAATAAAACGGTATGCAGTCAATGCTCGCTAGTAAGCCTACAATGCCTAACTGCTGTGTGTCACCAGCACTGGCTAGTAACCCTACAATAATCACCCAGTGTGTGCAGTCCAGGTCCCATGAGCTACCCCCCGATAACAAGCCAGCATGCATGTCAGTGGAGCGGGGGAGTTGTCTTGGGAAAAGACTTCACTTTTGAACACCCTGCTACAGACGGGGCTGAGTGCCTCAGCCCAGAGATCAGGATTTGGGCTTGCCCCAAGTTTGAAACTCTTGGGCACAGAGATTTTGGCTGCATCCTTGGCCCTAGTCTTAAGCCTCCATATGTGTCCCATTTCTTCCTGAAGCCAGAGCCAGGAACATTCAAACATTCCAAAGTCTGAGTGAACTCTGTCCCTCAGTCCCTCTGTCCCTCTGTCCCTCTGCAAGGACCTGCACCCTAGATCCACACAGGTGGATGCTGGATCCCAGCGCAGCCAGAATCTACATCGGGCACCAAGATTTCCCCAGTCATTCTGGGACTTGGCCTGGTCTGCTTTGGTGTGTAATTACCTGCCCAATGCTTGGTGTGTTGAAGGCGCTGCGAGGGAGGTGGTGTTTGCAAGGCATTTTGGCACCCGGAAGGGCTGCAGAGTTAAGGATAGCACAATTCCCCCATTCTTTATTCCTTCCCTTTCCTTTTCTCATGGTAGGTCAAGCTGGCTGGTTCTGCCGCACATGGCCAGGTCACTCTTCCACCCAGATCCCACCTACTACAATCACAGCTCTCAACTCAAGGCCAAGGAGAGCTCCTACCCCTTTGCCCTTCTCCTGGAAGGTTTGGACCATTGGTCCGCTCGATCTGGTGTCCTGCTCTGGCAGCCACTCTGCCAGACCCGTTGGAGATGACCCTACCCTCTCTGGTGTTCTCAAGGCAGCAGGGCGTCTCTGATCTTGTTAAGGTGCTTTAGATTCATTCTTACACCAACAACAAAGTGGATGAAACTGGACTCAGAGAAAGCCCTTCAGTCCATCTCCTTCTTTGTTTCTCTCTAGAATGCTTCCTGTTTGATAGCTGAAGGCTCCCACAGATGGTCCTGTGCCATAGACTCCTCCTCCCTGCAATGCAGCAGTGAGCAGCGCCACTACACCATAGAGGACATTTCCTCCTGCTGCTCACCTATTCATGCCCTGAAACATGAGGATTGATAGCACCTTCAGCTATGGTAAGAACTATTCTTACCCATCCAAGTATCTAATCCTTTCCGGGACCTCACTAAGCTCTTTGCTTCACTGATATCATGCAACAGTGCATTTAAAAGACTGACTTCACCCCTCTGAACCCAACAAACTCTGTGCTGGAACCCTACAGGGACTTGTCCGCTGTCCCTTGTCTAATGGCCAAATTGCTGTTTCCCTTCCATTCGCACATCTCACGGACTCTTTAAAAATAGATCAGCGCTTTGCAGTGTCCTTTAAATATTCATGAAGGTGTTTCCAACTAAAGTGAGGAAACAAGCAAAGAACACCCAGCTGACTCTTGCCTGGTTTCTCTGCTCATCTGACCAAGAGGTTTGTGTCTCTGGATCAGCAAAGGGAAGAGGGTCCTTTGCAGGGAGCTGCTTTGGGATCAGCAGTGGATTTTAGAGACAGCACATGGGCAGAAGAGCAGCGGCATTCAAAATCCAGCTAAACTTATCACCGCCAAAGGAGGGACTGCAAAGAAACTCACTGCAGCCCTATCTGGAGTTGCAAACCTGCCCTGGGTCCACTTAAGACCCTGTCGGTAATGGGAGATCAGAATTCTAGCACAGTTGTGCCCCAACAGATTTGTGACACCATTCAGTCTTGCCTTTGTGCTAGGCACCATGCAAACACAGACCAAAAAGACAGTCGCTGCTCCAAAGCTCTGACAATCAAAGTATAAAACTAGAGAAAGCAGCTGGATACAGAAAGACAAATGGGAAACAAATGTAGGTATATGGTTCCAGGTGCTGTCCGTAAGTACAAGACTGTCTGTACCCAGAAAAACTTTTGACTGACCTGGGCTGGAAACAGTTTTTCCATTCCTTGAATATTTTTGAGAGTTCAACATTTTTTTTCTGGTTTTGAATTTTGACAAAACCACAAACATTTTTACAGGCCAAAAAATAATTTTAAAAAATCAGTTCAGGTAAATCATGTTATTTTTTAATGTTTTTTGTTTAGATTTTGACCCCCTTCTTAAAACCTTTTTAAAGTCTAATTAACTTAAATTTCTAAATTTAATTTCTGGGTGTTTGTTGTTCTTGTTTAGAAAATGTCTAAACAAAATAGTTCAACTGTTTTGAACCTTTCTTCCCAACTCTGCTTAGTTTCAGTTTTGATGAATTGTCATTTTTCTACCAAAAAAAAGGTTCATCAAATAATTCCCAACCAGCTCTACTTATGTTATGATCTAAATAGAGCAGACAAAAGAAACATTACTCACCTTATTTTACAGATGGGAAGCTAATGCAGTGATTGGGCAGCCATCTGGCTATCGCACTGCCAGTGAGTTCAAAGAAGAAGCAGGTTACACCTGTAGTGTCTGCGGGTTACTAGGACTGTTCTTTGTCTACAATAAACTTGGCCTGGCACCTTCGTTACTGAAATGGATCTTTGGTATTATTAAATAATCCAATTGTGAGGTGATGTCTGTTATGTGTGCAGAGCTGGGCCAGCATACACAGTGGGAGCACACACACACACAGCCAACAACTGACAACACCATGTACTTATCTAGTTCTTAAAGAGTTCCACAGGTTGACTGAGTGTTGTGTGAAGAAATACTTCCTTTTGTTCATTTTAAACATGCTGTCTATTAATTTCATTTCGTGACCCCTAGCTCTTGTGTCATGAGAAGAAGTAAATAACACTTCCTTATTTGCTTCCTCCACACCAGTCATGATTTTATAGATCTTGTTACCAGATTTGCCCATCACCTTGGGCATGCCCATTTATTAGGGATACTTTCCTTGCGGGGGGTGGTTGTAATTCTATTTAGGTACTGCTTGTGTCACTTGTGTTTTCATATGGAGCTACCCTGCAGGACCTAAGTTTCCCAGGGCTGGCTTCCTCCAGCCCCAGGTTCAAATAAGCACCCACATATACACACACAGTCACAGATTAACAGAGCACGTATGAGTGGACCAGATCCATCAGCACTCTCAAGCTGACCCCTTATATGTCCCTGGTTTCATCAGGCTGGTTTAACGGCACTTCCAGGCTTTCACCTTCATGTGCCAGCGGCACTGCACTGGGAGAGTACGTCCGAGCAGGCTGAGTCAAAACAGCACTTTTAAACTGCCCCCTTTATATGCCCCAGGTTCAGCACATCGCTATCCCCACTCCCACTCTACAATTGTTCTGGCAGCACCCCCTGAATAAGCAAACCCCAGAGGGTTTTTGGTCGTTATAGGGATCTGTGGCTTAAATAAAAGAAGTGCTGCGGCAGAGCAAGATAGGGAAGCCGAGAACACGACGGAGTAAATGAAGTTCAGAGAGAGTCTGGCAACCAGCTTGATTATCAAAGTTATTTTATTGCCAGGTTTGTAGAGTAATAGCCATACAAGGAGAGACCAATCAACAAAATAATTACAATATTACAATACTGTGTCAGTTAGGGTACTGAGGAGATCTAGACCAGGTCTGATCACAAGTCAGGTTTAGAAAGTTATATCTGGAGAGAGAGAGAGAGAATCGAATTAGGTCTGAGGGAAAATTGGGCTTACCCAGAGAAGAGAGAGAGAGCTGGGTCTCACACTCAGCACAGCTTGAACCAGTCAACGGTTCCCAGGAGGCAGGCTGTTCAGCTGAGGGTCTGCAGTGCTGGAGACAGGCAGAGCCCCCAGCATGATCAGTCAGGAGAAGGTGAAGTCCCAGTGGAACTGATTCAGCCTGTGGATCCAGGCATCAGAACAGAAATTTGAGCTCTGGTGGGGGTTTGTCTAGGAAACGACAGTGGTGCAAGGGAGAACACAAGATTTGTTTATGGGTAAATGATGGCTCGGGAGGATCCCAGAGACATTTTGTTTAGGCTGGACAATAGGAACAGATCATTCCTGGCTATGGGCGATATTACTTTGAGGGAGGTCACAACGCAATCAGGCCGATTCAGTATTTTGGATAGCCATAAAGGATCTATGCCTAGCATTGGTTTGATAACTGCTTAGCTGGGTGTGTGCAGTGTGGGTTCATTGACATCTGGAGCAGAGATTCCCGCATCATGCCGTGCTGCCCTGCTTCTCTGGTCCCAGAGTTCAGTGTGGTACATTCTGTGGAATCTCTGTTCTTCCTTCTGTGTGCTAATGGAGATGCCTCCATGTTGCATATTCGATGCAAATGAGGCTAGGGGAGTTACCTTAATCCTGTCACCCTTCTCCAGAGGGGTTTAGGTGTGTCTCCCACCACCTTTTCATTGCTTTGTCTAAGTCTCTCTTCTGATCAGTTCTGGTTCAAGCAGAGGGTGTGCGGGGGTGTCCTTCGTGAGTCAGACAGGCTAGGTGCTATGCCCTGGTTCACCAAGAACGCAGAGTTGACAGGTAACGACCTCGATAACATCCCCCCTTAGCTGTCTCTTTTCCAAGATGAAAAGTCCCAGTCTTATGACTCTCTCCTCATATGGAAGATTTTCCATACCCCAATCCTCTTTTTTTTGCCCTTTTCTGTACCTTTTTTAACTCCAATATATCTTTTTTGTGGTAGGGCGACCAGATCTACAGGCAATATTCAAGATGTGGGCGTACTATAGATTTATAAAGAAGCAATATGATATTTTTCTGTCCTATAATCTCTATCCTAATGATTCCCAACATTCTGTTTGTTTTTTTGACAGTGCTGCACATTGAGTGGATGTTTTCAGAGAGCTATCTGCAATGACTCCAAGATCTCTTTCTTGAGCGATAACAGCTAATTTAGACCCCATCATTTTATATGTATAGTTCAGATTACACTGGATGGCAAATTTTTTGAAAGTACTGCTTCCTCAGAAATTTTTTTTTGATTATGCTAGACCGCTTGAAGCTGAACACAAATATAATTTCAGACTACTTGTATCATGCAGGAATTTGGAGAAACAAGAAATTGACTTTTATTGAATGTAATGTGTTTAATCCCATAACGGTGCTGATGTTTTGCAATAGTTCAATGGAGCTAAAAATGTTTTGTTGATGATTTTCATTTGTACTCAGTGTCTGAGGCTTCTTGTTTAAGTGTCCAACAATAATCGACCAGCATTGATGGATTCCAGTTGCCCTGATACCATTTTTCCGTGGCACAGGTCTCATGGCTGAAGGGAGATTGGGGTATTCAATGGATTTCTTGTTTTTAGCAGAGAACCCAGACACGTTGGTCAGACAGAAATAACAGTCCACCACATGATCCTTCTGCTCTCGCCATATAATCGGGACAGCGAACGGCATTGACTTCCGAGTACCTCTGAGCCAAGCTCTAAGACCGACAGCACATGTTGCGCAACAAATGTGAGGAGCCCAGGCTTTGTCCTGATCACCAATTTTACAGCCAAAGTAGAACTCATACACTTTCTTAATACGTGCAGTCATGCTCCGTCTTTGAGGTTTAAGCGTATATTCGCCACAAATGTAACATAAAGTATCGCGGCTGTTGCAACATTGGCAAGACATTTTGCTATCATGAATCCTCCTGAAAATACAATTGCTTTATTATTGTGAGTATGGAGTATGCGCATCAGAATGAATGCAAACTGATACAAACGCAATGCATAGAGCGGTGTGTGTGAAATGCTTTTGTAGCCTTTCTAAAACTGGTCCTGCCAGCATCCACCCTGCCTAAGCCTTAGCATTCCCACTGCATGTTGTGTCACTGCATGCCCAGGCACGCTTGGACACAGCTTACATTGTGGGCAACATTTTAATAGACTTAAATTATGAATTGAAGAAACAAATATAGGTGATTTCAAGAAAATGGTATGTGATAGGGAACTTTCATGGTGATTTTCACAATCAGCAGCCCAAAATCCATAAGATACACCCAAAAGTATTCAGGAAGCAAAATCTTTGTTGTCCAATGTTGTTTTCCAATGGGCTTTATTTTGTAGTTGTCAACATTGAATTTCATCTGCCATTTTGTTGCCCAGTCACCCAGTTTGGTGAGATCCTTTGTAACTCTTCAGTCTGCTTCACTTGAGCAGTTTTGTATCATCTGCAAATTTTGCCAACTTGCAGTTTATCCCTTTTTCCAGATCATTGCTGAGTATGTTGAACATTACTGCTCCCAGAACAGACCCCTGGGGGACACCACAGAATCACAGAATCACAGAATATTAGAGTTGGAAGGGACCTCAGGAGGTGTCTAGTCCAACCCCCTGCTCAAAGCAGGACTAACCTCACCTAAATCATCCCAGCCAGGGCTTTGTCAATCCACAACATAAAACCTCTAAAGATGGAGATTCCACCACCTCCCTAGGTCACCCATTCCAGGGCTTCACCAACCTCCTAGTGAAAAGCTTTTTCCTAATATCCAACCCAGACCAACCCAACTGCAACTTGAGACTGTTGCTCCTTCTTCTGTCATCTGCCACCATTGAAAACAGCCTGACTCCATCCTCCCTGGAACCCCCTTTCAGGTAGTTAAAGGCTGCTATCAAATCCTCCCTTATTCTTCTCTTCTGCAGACTAAACAAGCCTAGTTCCCTCAGCCTCTCCTCATAAGTCTTGTGCTCCAGCCTCCTAATCATTTTTGTTGCCCTCTGTTGGACTCCAACTTCTCCACATCCTTTTTGTAGTGGGGGCCCCAAAACTGGACATAATACTCCAAATGTGGCCTCACCAATGTCGAATAGAGGGGAATAATCACTTCCCGTGATCTGCTGGCAAGCTCTTACTAATGCAGCCCAATATGCCATTAGCCTTCTTGGCCACCAGGGCACACTGCTGACTCCTATCCAGCTTCTTATCCACTGTAACCCCCAGGTCCTTTTCTGCAGAACTGCTGCCTAGCTCGTCGGTCCCCAATCTGTAGCTGTGCATAGGATTCTTCCATCCTAACTGAAATACTCTGCACTTGTCCTTGTTGAACCTCATCAGATTTCTTTTGGCCCAATCCTCCAATTTGTTTTGGTCCTTCTGTATCCTCTCCCTCCCTTCCAGGGTATCTACCACTCCCCCTATCTTAGTGTCATCTGCAAACATGCTGATGGTGCAATCTACGGCTGCAAAAAAGGCATTGAGTACCTCAGCTTTCTCCACATCCTCTGTCACTAGGTTGCCTCCCCTCCACCACTATTTAACTTTCTCCATTCTGAAAACTGACCATTTATTCCTACCCTTTTTCCTGTCTTTTAGTCAGTTACTGATCCCTGAGAGGACCTTCCCTTTTACCCCATGACAGTTTACTTTGCTTAAAAGCCTTTCATGAGAGACCTTGTCAAAGGCTTTCTAAAAACCTAAGTACACTATATCCACTGGATCACCCGTGTCCACATGTTTGTTGACCCCCTCAAGGAATTCTAGTAGATTGGTGAGGTATGATTTCGCTTTACAAAAACCATGTTGACTCTTCCTCAACAAATCATGTTCATCTATATGTCCGATAATTCTGTTCCTTACCAACCAATTTGCTTTGTACTGAAGTTAGGGTTACTGGCCTGTAATTGTTGGGGTCACCTCTGGAGCCCTTTTTAAAAATTGGCATCACATTAGCTATTCTCCAGTCATCTGGTACAGAAGCTGATGTACATGATAGGTTCATAGTTCTGCAATTTCACATTCATGTTCCGTCAGAACTCTTGGATGGATACCATCTGGTCCTTGTGACTTATTACTGTTTAATTTATCATCTTGTTTCAAAACCTCTTCTAAGGACACCTCAGTCTGAGATAGTTCCTCTGATTTCTCACCTAAAAAGCATGGCTTAGGTTTGGGAATCTCCCTCACATCCTCAGTCATGAAGACAGATGCAAATAATTCATTTAGTTTTTCCACAATATCTTTCCTGAACGCTCCTTTACCATCTTGATTGTCCAGTGGCCTCACTGGTTGTTTAACAGGCTTCCTGCTTCTGATGTACTTAAAACATTTTTTGCTGTTATTTTGAGTCTTTGGCTATCTGGTCTTCAAATTCTTTTTTGGCCTTCCTAATTATATTTTTACACTTCAGTTGCAAAGTTTATGCCCCTTTCTGTTTTCCTTGATAGGATTTAACTTCCATTTTTTAAAGGATGGCCTTTAACTGCCTCTTGTACTTTGTTATTTAGCCACAGACGCACTCTTTTGGTCTTCTTACTATGTTTTTTAACTCCAAAATGTTTAGGTGTTTTAACTCAGGGACCTGCTGGTGCCAACAAACAGAGGGTTTTTTCAGGGATCTCCTGGTTCAAATATATGCATAATAGTTCACTAAAGGGTGGCATGAGAGATCTCTGCTAAGAGCCAGTAGCCCAGTGGTTGTCAGAATCATGGTGAAATATCTGTACAGATAATATTTAAGGACTTACGTGTTTATGCTGAAAATTGTGTTCTTAAGGATTTGGGATTGATAGGTCATCAGGAGATGACAAACCTCAGGAATATTCCTGTCAGACAGGTGGCAATAGATGCTTATCTCCCTCTCTGGCCATGTGTGGATTGTTTGCTTCACAACCTATGTTTGCCTACTAAGCCTGATACTAATTAAGAGCTTGTGAAATCAACAAGAGAGGAAAGCCACAGGAAGAAACAGTCATCAGGGGAAGTCCTGTGTATGAATAAGTACAAAGAATTTTTGTGATGCATCTAGGGCAGCAGTTCTCAAACTTCATTGCACAGCGACCCCCTTCAGACAACAAAAATTACTACATGACCCCCAGGAAGGGGATGGGGATGAAGCCAGAGTCTCGCCGCCCCAGGTGGGGGAGGCCAAAGCTGAAATCTGAGGGCTTCAGCCCTGGACAGGGGCGGGGGAGACCTGAGACCCGCCACCCAGGGCTCAGAGCGGTGAAGCTCAGGCTTTGGGTTCAGCGCCCGGCCCCAGCAAGTCTAACGGCAGCCCTGGTGACCCCATTAAAGCGGGATCGCGACCCACTTTGGGGTCCCGACCCACAGGTTGAGAACCGCTGATCTAGGGAGACATAAAGACACCCTGGGGGGTCCCTCACAAAGGAAGGAAGCTGACAGCATGGTTTGTCTTGTGAAAGCGAGGTCACAGCTAGGCTGGCTGTATAGCGCTGGTGAGTGATACTCTCCTGGCTAATAAAATATCTTATTAATTAGGTTTAGGCTCCAAAATGTGTGTTAGGATTTTATTTTATATGTAACCATTTATTGCTGGTACATCTGCTTGCTATTACTTTGAATCTCTGAGCTTTATCTAAGCACTGTGTGTTAAGCAGAGCAGTGATCTAAGGTATAACTGGTCAGCTGGGGTGTACTGCTTCTTTGGGAGCTGTGAATTTGGGACAACTGTGGGAGTCCAGTGACCACTCCAAGGAGACTCTCAGAGTGTTAGGGAGTGCCGATCACTAGCCTATGGAAAGACAGCATGGTCTGCGTAGCCTAGAGAGCAGAGCTTGCATTGCCCAGGCCCAGTGGAGATGGGGAGCTGACCCCCAGTAGGCCCAGATGTGGCTTCCTCACGCTAGGTGGTAGCGAGGTGCCTCACAGCACTGGGTGCCCTCAAGAAACGTCAGAGTGGTGTAGTCAGCCCAGCTTAACTTCCATTGAAATTATGTGGGCGTTAGGAACCTGACTGCCTTTGGGGATCTGAACCTTAGTCTGTCTGTACCTCAGGCCCCTTCTCTATACTGGGAATGATAGCACTTCCCTACCTCCCATGGCTGGGGTGAGGATAAAGACATTAAAGCTTGTGAGACACTAGATCCTGTGCTAATGGGGGCTGTCAGTGCCTTAGATAGCTAGACAGAGAGCTGACTGATAGCACAGATGCATCCATCAGCCTGGAGACCCTACTGACATGCAAAGACAGTCCCTGCCCCACAGTGTTTGCAATCTAAGGTTTTGTCTTCACTGACGGCGGCAAATTTGATTTCTATGGATCGTCATCAGTGAAGACCCACTGAGTCGATCCAGAAATCGATATATTAAAACCACCTTCTCCAGTGGCGTAGTGCAGAGTTGAGGTAACACAGTTCCCATCGGTGCAGCGCATTGAGGATGGAGCGCAGGAACAGAAGCAGAGAAGTCGATGGGAGATGCGCAATTTTTTTGTGTAGCTTGAGTAACTCCCGTCGACTGCCACCGAATCTCCAAGGTAAGTTTAGACAGGGCCTGAGACAAACAATGCACAAAGAGGAAAGAGAGAGGGAGAAGACCAAATGATGAAATTTATATCAAGCTCTGCAAACTTTGATTGATAAATACAAAGAAATCAGCTAAGTGGCAGCTCACCCCACTGCCCCTCAAGCCATCATTAAAGGTGTGATCCCTAACAGGCATCACAAGGGAGATGGGTCTGGTCTGGCAAGGATCTGCAGGTGGAACGAGGGTGAGTCAGGGAAGGCAGGACTGTGTTATGACAGAGGCACTGTAGGCTCTATGTATATTAGGATGTATCCTGCATTGCACAGCAGGCTTAGGCTGACTCAGGTTTGAACCCAAGGCCCCAATTCTGTCCACACACAAAGCAGTCTGGCTCAGGTCAGGAGGCACACAGGACCTGGGTCTTCTAGGGAGGCTGGTCAGAGCCTGCAGTTTCGAATTGGCAATCAACAGGCTTTCCTGGATAGGTACAACTTCAGTCTCTGGGCCTCTTTAAAGCACTTGCAGATGCTTTGCCCCAGGACCAGGTGCTGGACTTTAGTGTCATCCTGGAGGAGGACATCACAGTGACCAGAACAGTGTTACAGGTGTCTTCAGACACAGCAAACTTGGCAGGCAGAGCCATGGCCTCCGCCATCTACATGCACAGGTGCTCATGGCTGTAATCCTCAGGTCTGTCCCAGGGGGTCCAACAGTCCATCCAGGACTCCCTTTCGACAGGTCAGCCTTGTTTTCAGACCAGATGGATGCAAAGTTGCATGGTCTGAAAGACTTGAGGTCCATGCTCCACTCCTTGGGTCTTTATATGCCCCAGACCTCTAGATGCCAGTTCTGTCCTCAGGGCCAGCAACAGCAGAAGTACCAGCCACAACAGTTCATGCCCTACAGACAGAGGGACAGAAATAGGAGGTCTAGGATACATCAACCAATGCCAGGGTCCCTCAGCCCCCCAGCAAGGGGTGTCTAGGCGATCTGGTAATCAAAGAAGACCATTTTGAAGGTGCACCCAAGGGCAGCATTCCAGCCTGTTCCCTGGATCCCTCCTGACCCTTCTTGAACCACCTATCTCCTTTCCTGTCCGACTGGCCAAGGTCACTTCGGACCACTAGGTTCTTGGCATATTTTCAACAGGCTATGCACTCCAGTTAGCTTCTACCCCTCCCCACCACCCTCCCACCCCATCCGTCTTCAGGGACCCCTCTCAAAAGCAACTCCCCATGCAACAGGTAGAGACCCTTCTAAGCTTGAGGGCTGTAGAAGGGGTTCCACCAGACATGAGGGGAAAGGGGTTTTATTCAAGGTACTTCCTCAATCCCAAAGCAAAAGGGGGTCTAAGGCCTATACTAGACCTGTGTCATCTCAAAAAATATCTCAAGAGGCTGAAATTTCACATGGTCTCCCTGCCTCCATCATCCCCTTCCTGGATCCAGGAGACTGGTATGCCACCCTCGACCTAAAGGATGCTTACTCCCACATTTCTGTCTTCCTCAGCCACAGGCATTTCTTCCATTTCATGATAGCTGGCTCCCGCTACCAGTTTGCAGCATTGCCCTTTGGCCTTTCCTCGGCCCCAAGGGTGTTTATACAATGCGCGATGGTGGCACACCTGAGATGCAAAGGCGTCTAAATTTTCCCCTGCCTGGGAGACTGGCTGATCAGGGTCAGGTCCAGGGCCCAGGTCCAGAGCAGTGTAGATCTGACATGTGCCACCTGCTGCCAGCTGGGTCTGCTAATAAATGAGCAGAAGTCCACATTAACCCTGATTCCCAATTTCATTATTACCAAGATATTTTTCTCCCAGTGTTTTTTCCCAAGATTATGATGATTAACAGATGGCTCAGGCAGTGGTGCTATAAGGAGGGCTTTGGGATGTACGGTCATTGGGAAGCGTTTACGGACAGACGACTGTTCGCTCGGGATGGACTTCATCTAAGCAGGGAGGGAACTGGACTTCTAGGATGGAGGTTTGCCGACCTCATTAGGAGAGCTTTAAACTAGGAAGTTGGGGGAGATGGTTGGGAGATGTTCAGGAGATCTCCACGCCGGAACTTAACCTGGAGAGGGAAGCAAGCAAAGTGAGAGGGGATATCCTAGTGGACCGAAGAATTGACCAAAGGGGGAAAAGCGGAGTTGCAACTAGCCAGACGGGTGATGATGGTGGTAGAAGATCTGTGCGTGACGGGGGAAAGAATGTCATTGACGCCAAACGTCAAAAATTAAAATGTCTGTACACTAATGCGAGGAGCCTAGGGAACAAGATGGAGGAACTGGAGCTACTGGTGCAGGAAGTGAAACCGGATATTATAGGGATAACAGAAACCTGGTGGAATAGTACTCATGACTGGAGTACGGGTATTGAAGGCTATGTGCTGTTTAGAAAAGACAGGAAGAAAGGTAGAGGTGGTGGAGTAGCTTTGTACGTCAATGATGAGGTGAATTGTAATGAAATGAGAAGTTATGGAATGGATAAGACGGAGTCTGTCTGGGTAAAAATCACACTGGGTAAAAAAGCTACTAGAGCTTCCCCTGAGATAGTGCTTGGGGTGTGCTACAGACCGCCGGGGTCTGACTTGGATATGGATAGAGACCTCTTTAATGTTTTTAACGAAGTAAACACTAAGGGGAAATGTGTGATTATGGGAGATTTCAACTTCCCGGATATAGACTGGAGGACGAGTGCTTGCAAGAATAATAGGGGTCAGATGTTTCTGGATGTGATAGCGGATGGATTTCTTCATCAAGTAGTTAAAGTACCTACGAGAGGGGATGCCATCTTAGATTTGGTTTTGGTGAGTAGTGAGGACCTCGTAGAAGAAATGGTGGTAGGGGACAATCTTGGTTCGAGTGATCATGAGCTGATTCAATTCAAATTAGATGGAAGGATAAACAAACGTAGATCTGGGATTAGGGTTTTCGACTTCTCAAGGGCTAATTTCAAAGAGTTACGGAAATTAGTTAGGGAAGTGGATTGGACGGAGGAACTTGGGGATTTAAATGTGGAGGAGGCCTGGAATTACTTTAAGTCGCGGCTGCGGAAATTGTCGGAAGCCTGCATCCCAAGAAAGGGGAAAAAAACCATGGGCGGGGTAGCAGGCCAAGCTGGATGAGCAAGCAACTCAGAGAGGGGATT
>ML675621.1:14061053-14076183 GCA_007922155.1 Mesoclemmys tuberculata
TGATCATATTGGTCCCTTCTGACCTATGAGTCTATGAGTCTATGCGTCAAACCACATCATTCAGAGAAGGAGAGGAGGTGGCACACTTTGGATGTTAGACGGGAGTTAGCATTCTACATCGAGCGCACAAGACCGTTCTGGAGATCTACACAACTCTTTGCCACAGTGGCTGATTGGATGAAAGGCTCACCTATTTCCGTCCAGTGCATCTCATCATGGAAAACCTCCTGTATCAAATTCTGCTATGAGCAGGTGAAAGATCCACTTCCAGGAATAATTACAGCCCACTCAACCAAAAGTCAAGCTTCGTCCACAGCCTTCCTTGCGAGGGTGTCTGTGCAAGACATCTGCAGGGTTGCCACCTGGTCATTGGTGCACACCTTCACGTCCCACTATGCCATTGTCCAGCAGGTGCAGGATGACGTGGGCTTCGGCAGAGCCGTGCTGCAGTCAGTCATCCGTAAATCCGACCCACCTCCAAGGTGTTGCTTGTAAGTCACCTACAATGGAATGGACGTGAGCAAGCACTCGAAGAAGAAAAGACGGTTACTTACCTTGTCACTGTTGCTCTTCGAGATGTGTTGCTCATGTCTGTTCCATGACTCACCCCCCCATCTCCACTGCCACAGCTGGGGTCAAGAAGGAACTCAGGGGGCATAGTGCATGGGGCTCCAGGGGGTGCCGGAGCCAGCCCTATGGGGACTGCTAAAGGGAAAAAAGTTCCAGTAACCGTGCATGAAGACACGCACACACCCTACAATGGAATGGACGTGAGCAACACATCTTGAAGAACAATAGTTACAAGATAAGTAATTGCCTTTTAAAGACTAAAGGGGGTTCCAGACCTCTGGATGACATCGATCAGCTAATCCCCACCAGACTCAAGGAAAGTTTATTCACCCCAGCAGAACAGACGTTACTGGCTCTGCAAGGATGGACTGGCCACCTGACCTGCTGAGCCAAATGGGATCTGTGCAGTACTCCATCTGACCAAACATGGGAGCTGACACATTAGGGCTGCAGTCCACAATTCTATATTAAAAACATTTAAAAGGGTCCAAATTGAAATGTTTTGAGGGTATGGAAATGAATCATAGCATCATAGAATCCTAGAAGATGAGGGTTGGAACGGACCTCAGGAGGTCATCTCGTCCAACCCCTGCTCAAAGCAGGACCAACCCCAACTAAATCATCCCAGCCAGGGCTTTGTCAAGCGGAGCCTTAAAAACCTCTAAGGATGGAGATTCCACCACCTCCCTAGGTAACTCAAATGTAACCCAAATGTTAAATTGACCCAAAATTATGTTTTTCCCACATTTTCATTTTCAATTTCATTTGTCCTGTGGCCAAAATTGACTCCGGTTAAAGAGTTTTCTTTCCACTGAGTGAGAGGACCATGCTGTGAAGACAGTCCCGTGACATCCTTAGCCCTGGTGCCACTTTGTCTGCACTAGGCTTCGCAGGTAGAGTTTCAGAGTAGAGCTACAATAACAACTGCCCCTAGAGGCGATGCAGCTTACCACACTCTTTGCTGATATAGCTTATACCAGGTTCCCAAACAGCATAAGCTGTAACTGAGTCTACGCTGGGCCAGCACAGCTTTGTCAATTAGGCGGGTGGGTTTTTTCCCACCTTTAACTGACATAGCTATGCTGACAAATCTTTTAAGGGTAGACCAGGCTCTCAAGCCAAGCCTGTGCTTAATAGTGAGATTGACCTGGCTACATTGCTCAGGGCTGTGAAAAATTTTGCATCCTGAAAGTCACTCTAAAGCCATTGTAGAAACAGGCAGGACAATGGAAGAATATTTCCATCAACCTAACCACTGCCTCTCAAAGAAGTGTATTAACGACATGGACAGAAAACCTCTTCCGTTGATGTAGGAAGCGTCTACACTATGGTATTACAGCAAACAGCTGCTCTGCCAAAGCAGGGCCACTGTAGTGTAGACGTACCCTCAGACAGTGTATTGTGAATGGATTCAAATAAGGAAGCTCCACACACGCTTTGGTAAAGATACGCTGTGAACACCAGAACCCAGCTACACTCCACAGCTTCCTTCGATGGAGTTGGACAGCTGTGGGGGCAGTAGAGGCCGTGGGGGTCTTACAGTCAGAACCCTCTTCTGCCCCAGTGGAATGAACTCATTAGGTGGGGTTTTCTTTTGCTCTACTTAGGGATCTCCAGCAGGTACCAATCTCCAGCCTGGGAAAGGGTCTTGTCCTCCATCCTCTATGCTTGGCCCAAAAGAAGGCAGCCCCGAGGATCGTTGTGAAATCCCAGCTCCTAGCCGGGAGAGGGGGCTTTCTAGAAGACCAGAGGCGCTTCCATCCAAACCTGGGCAGAACGGAGGCTGGCATTTCCAAAGGGGGCTATTGCAAGTCAGTGGGTATTGAGCGCCTCCTCTAGGTCCTTTCAAAGATCCCAGCCTTGAGCCCTGCAGCCCTTGTGTCTAATGCTCCTATCTGAACCTGCCATGCTTGCATCTGAAACTGCCTGGGGGTGGTTTAATTCTGAGGCACATGATCCTTATATGATGTTCACCACTGTGGCCAAAACACGAGGGACTGAACCAGGTGCTCCAGTGCTAAGCGCTCACGCTGCTGCAGCTTGCGGTCCAGCTCCCAGCGGGGTCTGCATGAGGCTCATCTCCTTTATGGATTGGGCATGGACAGCGACTTGCAATGCACACTCACCAGAGGGAGGCGCATACAAATGAGGTCCAGGGCCTGCACTGCTAAGCCATCAGCATGCCGAGGCTAACACACTTCACGCTGCCTTGACCTGGCAAAGTTAGCCAAAGGACAAATAAAGCTCCCAGATGAGCAGCTCCGCCAGGAATGATTACCCAGTGCACCAGAGCACTAGTTTCATCCCCTGCTGGCCACGGCCTGTGTGAAAGGGCCCCCTACCTTAGGGGACACTGTTACAGGGCTTTGGGCTGCTCACGCTGGCTCTGTTAGCAATACTATGACTGGCTTGTAATGGATCTCCACTGCATTAACCTGATAAAGCTGAGGGAGAGAGGAGATGAAATGTGACAGGATTTAAATGGCTTTGTTCTGCTGCTTTGTGTGCTCATTACACCAGCGTATAGATTCCGCCCCATCACACAGGGGATGTCTCTTTCCTCAGACAGCTCCCTGACTCGTGACGAGTGGGTAGCATCCTTTTTATTACCTAAAAATTTAGATAAACGTGCTCAGCTGGGGAGTAAGTCAGACATGCAGCTGCTGTTGTGATCACAGATCCGATAGACTCACATGCCCACCTTTCACCTCTGGAGACCAGCCCCCACAGGTGGCTTTCCACAGAGACAGCGTGGCTTGTGGCCTCCATCTGACCCTAGGTCCCTCCCATGAAAAAAAGACCACAGTGTAATTCATCAGCCTCTGCTAAAGCAAGGCGTTAAACTTGACTGGCCAGGACAGAGCTGGGCTGCAGATAGATGCACAAGGGCTGTACCCATGCGGACTAGCTCTAGGAAGTGCTGGAAATCTTTGCGCATGAGCAGCCTGGATGTGGACTAGCAGGAGTTCCTGTAGGGCAGGACTAAGGGGATTGGTAGAATGGATGGAGTAGAAACTTTGCACTATGACAAGCAGGGTAGGTCACTGTCGTCTGTTGCAGCTCTGCCACTGACCAGCTATGTGACCTTGGGGAAGTCATCTCACCTCTCTATACAGAGCTTGCCTTTACTGCAACAGTTAGCTCACGTTACTCCACTCAAGCCAGCCTAGCTGCAGTGAGTGCGGCCATGGTGCAAAACAAGCCTGGAGCTGCACAGCGCGATTTGATTAATGGCTGCCGAGTCATTGTAGCTGCTACATCCTCAATGCATAACTTGCTTCAGCAGCACTTGAGCTTCAGCACCCCAGGGGCCAGCTGGGGGCTAGCTTGAGCTGAAAACACCATTTAACTCAAGCTAGAGATTTTTGTGTGTGGACTGG
The DNA here is from genome assembly GCA_007922155.1 of Mesoclemmys tuberculata. NCBI lineage: Eukaryota > Metazoa > Chordata > Testudines > Chelidae > Mesoclemmys > Mesoclemmys tuberculata. The sequence goes on from ML675621.1 coordinate 14,065,004, forward strand.
AGTCTGGGTAAGGACAAAGCTCATTTAACAACGCTGTGAGGAGAAGCCCTGGGCCCTGCTACCGAGATTGTCAGCTGGTCTGTGCAGGACCTGTCCATGTGTACGTACAGATCCCAGCACGTGAGAGCCTCTAGGCGATGTTAATAGAAACAATAAACCTGGCTCTAGCCAGCAGTCCCAAGTCCATTCTTTCACCAATTATACAGTTCACCCACACAATTCAATCTTTTGTACAGCACCGAGCGCAGATCCCTTACTGGCCCTATAGGTGCTACCATACGGAAAATAAATAATAATAAAATTCCATACTACCCAAAATATTTAAAGGAACTGCACAGAAGTTGTGTGTGGGTGTGTGTGGGTGTGTGTTGGGCCACATACAGGATGTCCCTTTAAAGCTTGTTCTAAAGTCCATTGAAGTCAGTGGGAATCTTTCCATTGATTTCCCCATGGGCTTTGGATCAGGTCTTTGCTTTGCTTGGTTCAGTAGGTCCAGCAATTGCGCTCACTGTGCAAAGGCCTCATTGAGATGAAAAGCTTCATGGCCTGTGCTTGCATCTTAAGAGCATGATGGATTTCGCTAGTCCCGCTAATCGCTGGATTGGGTTGCAAAGACATTAAAGCAATCGGAATGGGACAGAAAGCCGAGGCAGGAGTTTTGCTGAGATAACACAAGGAATATTCCTCATGCAGAACAATTTACATTAGGGCGACACCTTTATTAATTTCACAAGAGCTGGGGGAGACCTCCAGCGAAACACACACCCTGGAAGTTGCTTTGCTTTGGGGGATCTGGCTGGGAGCATTCTGCCTCTTAGATTAAAGGCAACTGGAAGGGCTGCCTTTTCGTTTAGCTGCTAGAGCCAACCCACCACTGAAGGGCAATCTGAGCTATTACAACAGGTGAAATCTCATTGGTCTCAGAGAAACTTGCATTATGCACACAGAAACTACATTACACGAATGTGATTTGGGTCGCAAAGTCGAGCACTCAGCATTTAGGAAATACCTGTGCAATTACCTATGCGAGCTTATTGGGGAATGGGGATATCTGAACATGGATATGCCCCTTGGATAAAACCACTGCTCCTCTCTGGCTCCCTTCCTCCCACCGCTGGTCCCAGGCCCCTTATTTCTGTGATTCGGTTGTCCTGGCCCACCAGGCAATAGCATGGTGACAGTGCCGAGTCTGGTTTAAGTGACATGCCCAGGGTCACACAGGAACATTGTGGCAAAAGCAGGTCTCCAGGGTCTCATTCAGCTGCCTTACCCATGGCACTCCCTGTCTCTTCCTTCAGCCCCCTGCTGCATTCACTGTGCTCCTTCCAAACTCTGCAGCCAGTGAAGCAGGGCTCCGACAGACCCCAGACTCCTTCGCTGCACAGCCCTGATTTGTCCCCAGAGCAGGTCCATTCTTGTCCCGTTGTTCTGATGATTGTTCATGTCTGTACTCCCCTGGTGCTCCAGCGTGGTGCTAGCAATGGTCAATGCTGCTGGTATCTTCTATAGGAGACCTAACCCAACCCTCCTGACTGCTCCATGGTCACCAAAGAGCTCATTATGTTTTTCATTAGAGCAGGGAGAAGTGCCCTAAATAGTTTGGGTGACCTTCTCCCTGAAATTCACCTTGGCGTTTCAGCTGGCGAGGTGTTAGTTACGTCCTACTTCCCCTGGGTGAAATGTTACTGCTGAAGCAAGGGCAGAGGAAGGGAAACATCCCACCCCCAGGGGGCTCGCATGGAGTGAGCTGATCCTTATCAAGATACTGAATTCTTGTCACTGGCTGTGAAGTCTCTGCCCCCATATGAGTTTGAGGCAGGGGTTGGAAATCAGGCTCCGGATGGGTTCTTATGTTCAGTGCAGGAGCACTTAGACCTCTGATGAGCTCTAGGGCCCGCTGGGCTAAGCCACGTACTGTGCACACACATCAGAGAAGAGCTTTCCACCCAAGCAGCCAAGGCGGGCTGGTTGCCCTGATTTGACCGATGAGGACATGAGACGCAGAGGGTAATGACTTGCCCAAAGCCGAGAGAGGAAGGGCTGTATCTCTTGAGTCCCAGTTCAGCGTCCAACTAAAGAGCATCTTTTCCGCCACGCCGGCCTGCCCCGTCACTAGGCAGCACCTCCGAAGTCTCTGGGATTCCTGCCGATGAAAGGTGCTATAAAAAGCCCAGAGCTCCCCTGACATCTTTGCCGAGGCCAGCAGACAAGCAGGAAGTAAATCAGTAGCTATGTTAATTAGAAGCTCCATTAGAAGCACGGGGGGAGGAAATCAATGTTAATTGCTAACCGGAACAGAACAAAATTGGTGCAGAAAGAAATGTTAATGCCAGGCTCTGAGGAGAGTGTTATAGGAGTTTAAAAATATCAGAAAACCATGAAGGAAATGACATGAGCGTGTCCCTGGAGATTGCCTGACACCCATCCACCGCCGCCGCTAGTATGTAACATGGTACTTTGCATGTTCATGTTCTTTTTCATCTGAGCATCTCAAAGTGCTTTTTAGACAGCCATCCCTGAAGGGGGGAACTGTCATGTGACTAGTGTCAGCCCCATGTTGGGCGTGGGGAAACTGAGTCACAGAAAGGGCACAAAACTTGCCAACGATCACACGGTGAGTCAGTGGCAGAGCTAGCAATTGGAGCCAGAGCTTTTCCTCCCACACCTGTTCTTTGGGTACACGATTATTATGGTTTATGTATATTACTGTAGCACCCTGCTGAAGTTAGAGCTCATTGTGCTAGGGAGTATACAAACTCATGGTCCTTACCCACCTTAGGAAACACGATGTGTTCTCACCTCACATTGGCTAACACGCAGCGACTAACACAAGATAAAATCCTAGTGAGGAGAAGGTGGTTTGTAGCTGGAGTTAGCAGGTGGAGGTAAATAAAAGGGAGTGACAAGAAGTCAAAACTACAAAGTGCCTTGTCTTCACTAGGATTTTACCTGGTTTTGGTCACTACGTGTCACTAGCAGCTTAGTTAAGGACATGCCTCTCTTCCCAGTGAAGATGCACCCATGTGAGAGGAAGTCCCTGCCCAAAAGAGCGTATGATAAATAGATATGATGGCTCAAGGATGGAAATTGACAAGATATTCCTTCCTTAATCTCACTTGGCGTGCTATCATGGGGACCCAAGCACACCGTGGTGTGTGTCGGCCAAGGTGGCAGCAAAGACAAATGTACATCTTGCAATGTGCTGTTATAGTGTTAACTGCCTCTTGAAACTCTGTGGTTTGTGCTAAGAGGACACGACACTGCACTTGGCAGATTGGCTCTATTTTTGCACTCCTGTGTGTAGGCGGTGGACAGGAAGATTATTTTAAAAGCCAATATTCTGGATAGCTATGGAATTAGCAATGACACAAAGCCTTGCTTACATTAGCACATATCTTCACATCACCTCTAACCCTACAGCTAGCAGTTTTTCAGGGAAAGGTTGTGAGAAACCCAAACACATTTGCTTCATGAGTTGGGACATGTCATCTGACTATACTGTGATTCTGTGGTTTTTTTGCTTTCCCCTGAAGCTTGATAAAATGCTGCAATTTACCTTGCCTGGGGCTGTGCTAGGAACTCACAAGGAATCTGACACCAGCAAGTGAGAGAGAGAGAGAGAGAGAGAGGCCTCAGCCGAAAGAGCTGGGAACAAAATAGTGAAATAGAAAATAGAATCAAGGGGAAAAAATGAGAGTTAAAACTGAATTTTCATGGCCTCTGCTTTGCTTCTCCCAGCATGGCCTCAATATATAGAATATGACTGTCTCGCCTCTGTTCTAGCTCTGGTGTGCGTGTGCATTCAAGTTACACTATGCATCTCCCTCATTCCATATCACTGATTTCTCCCACTTGGCAGAGGGGTGACAGACTGATCTGCAGATTGCTGAAGAAGTAGAGACATTTGAAAGTCCTTAGGAAGGAAGAACTATGAGGATCCTAAGGGGGTGGGGAGATGGCTGTGACATACCAGGACATCCAGACTAAAGAGCCACTGTGTCATCTCTCCTCTGGAACCTTGGGTGCCTGCAATGCCTTACTGAGGTGCCTAACTTAACAAAGTGTGTTAAAGTCAAAGCAAAATTTCTCACCACATGCTTTCAGCAGTCTCCCTGACCAAACCCTGTAGTCAGGACCCTTCTCCAGAGTCCACGAAATGCTTGCTTTGTCACTTCATGTGCAGTGCATGTGATAGGCAGGGAGAGTGAGGGGTGCCTGGGGGTGTTTGTCCCTCCTTTTTATGGTTTCAGTCCCCCTCCTGAAAAGCACTTCCTGCTCTGCATCAGGAGACAAAAAACCTATGTGGAAGGATGTTCCCTGCTGCTTTCTTCTGACCTGTTTGAGCGTCCTTTGTTTCCCTTCTATCTTGACTCTGTTTACTGCTTAAATGCAACGATCTGAACAAGTTAAAAGTACAAAGGACTCTCTTACCCTTCCTCCACTGCTGAAACATGAGAGTCATTCAGCTGATGAAGACAATAGGTCTGGATGAGTTTTAAGTGGTCCCAAAAGTGAGAATGAAAGCAGTGGGAAATCACACACACACACACCTTTCTGAGCATCCTCTCAGCCCTGACACTTCAACTCACTCCTGTTTCACAGTGTGTTCTGCTCCTGTGATTCACGTCCTGAACTCTACCCCTAACACCTTTGCCAGTGCACCTCACTCATACCGTGCAGCCCCCCTGCTAGTCTACCCCGACTTCCACATGCAGCTCTTCCCATGCACCTTTGTCCCCTCCTGAACTGCCACCTGCTACCCAGACCCCACACTCCTCAGGGATGTCTGGGACTTGCAGCGGTGCAGCTCACACAGGGCAATGGGCTGTGCTGAATGACACACTCTAGCCTCTAGCTCTATGCAAGTTCCTTTGTTGGTGACTATGGTGATCCAAAGCCTGTGGAATGTGGTAGGAGTCTTTCCATTGACTTCCAGGAGCTTTGGGTCACAGCATGTCTAGCTGTGATTTTTGTCAAAGGCCCTACTCATTGCACAGTCCATACCAGAACTTAGCCAGCTGAACATGGCTTTTGGGGATAAACAGCCAAAAGTCAGACACTCAGCTGCTGTAAATCAGCATAGATGATGACAATAAATCTAGCTCTTGTGTAGCACTTCTCGGCTGTAGATTTCACACTGCTTTACAGAGGAGCTCAGTATCATTATGCCCATTTTACAGCTGGGAAACTGAGGCACAGGGGGAGGGAGGAGCATGACTTGCAGACCAGTGGCAGATGCGAGAATTGAATCCAGGTTTATTCTGGAGCTCTGCTCAGTTTCAGCTAGCTGAGAATCTGTTTCAGAGTTTCTTAATACTCAGTACCAAAATATTAAGTAAAGTGAATATTGACTGACTGTTAATAGCATGTGTTACATCAGAATATACCATACTAGCAAGCACATCAGTTGGAGAGCTAATAAAAGAACAAGTTCTTCTTGAAGCTTCTATTGTTGCTGAATAATAAGGAAATTCCCTCCAGACCTAAAGGTTCCCATAACCAGCAATTGATTTGGGGAGCTGACTCAAGAGAGCACATTAAGACCTTGGATGGTTTTTATTGGTGGTTATTAACTGTTAGGGTTTTCTTGGCATTAAACGCTCTCAAGGTCAGCTAGGGAATCTTGTATATTTTAAAAATTTCCTTTTCATGCAATAGCCAGAGCAGTCTTTGCTAACTGAGATCAGGGACCTATGTGCTAGGTGCTGTACAGGAACATAGGATATGGCTGCATGGCAACTGGGAGGGTGCTGGGGCTGGCTGCCTGCGTGTAATCCCATCCAACTGCCAGTATACATACTCAGGCAGTTAGCCTGATGGGGCTCCTCAGGAGACCTGGCGTGAGCACTGAGGCCCCCCTTAGAAATAGACCTAGCATGCACAGCTAACTGAAGCTCAATGTCCTTGCAAGAAGGAAAGCGAGTGCTGGATTGTTGTAACGTGCCTTGCAGGACCCCACATGGGAACATCAGTCAGTGCAGTACACAGCTGTCCAAATCCCCTGGCTTCCAGGTTATTTACAGGAGCAATCTGAGGGATTGGTTTCCACCTACAAAACCCTTTCTGGCTGTGACTGGTGTAGCACGAAATAAAGCTGCATTGCATTGCACTGTATTGTGTTATTAAAATAAACAGGGGCGGTACCCATAGTCCCCTCCTCAGAGGTGGGGACTGAACCATTTGCACTGAGAATAGTCCGAGTGCATTCAGGAAACACAGGAATGCAGCTCAAATCCCTTTTCCCCAAGGATTCAAAGCCCAGTGAGTAAATGGGAAGTAAATGATTTAGGTGGGGTTGGTCCTGGTCTCTTGAGGTCCCTCCCAACCCTAATCTTCTATGATTCTGTGAAAGACTCCACAGATTCTGGGGGCCTTGAGTGAAGCCTCAAGTGAGCAGCGCGTGGAGTCTCTGACTGTACAGGGATTCTGTTTATCTTACACCAGCACGGAATTTGTTGGCTGACTTTTTACACCTGTGGCCATAACAGATAAACTTGCAAAGGTTCTGAGGCCAGATCTGGCAAATCTCAGGCTCTTGACCTGAGATTTGAGCTGATGGATGTGTTTCTCAGCCCATCAGGACTGCTTCTGAAGCCTCAGACCCATCTGTCCTGCCACTGCTAGGGGTGCCATGACAAGAAGCACAGACCAGAAGGTGTTGTCCAAGGAACATCTAAAGAAGCTGTTTCTAGAGCTCAAGATGCCACCTTTGTCTGGGTGGCCTTAAAGTCAGAGATATTGATTATTTCATGGTATTTCAATCACATCTATGAGTTTGCGAGTTCATCTTCAAATGGCTGAGAGGCACTAGAGTTGCTGGAAGAGTAAAAGGCTAATCTAGATTTATTTTTTCAGTTTCCCATGGCAGTTGAGCCATCGCTTGCAAAGAGAGCTGCTCACACAATGGACTTTCTGTCCCACAAAAAACTTTGAGATTTAAAAAAAAATAGAAATTAGTCCGGAATTGGGATGAACAACCAAAATTTTGCAATTTTTCATGGAAAAATTGTTTAGACTCAGTTTAATCCAAATGTTTGGTTTTGATTTTGATCATTTTAACTTATTTTCAATAAAATCCCGTCTTTGTGAAATGAAGAATTGAATCTTTCTCTTCGGAACATGTCAAAATGTTTTGATGTTTTGGAAACTCTCCTTAACCAAAATGTTGTCAAGTGACACAATTTCAGTTTTTTAACATGGCATTTTCCAGTCGCCAACATTTTTTAACCTGCTCTGTTCTCAACCCTCTCTCTCTAGCATGGCCAACCCGGGGGTGTCTTCACAGTGGGGAAGGAGGAATTCCACACTGAGGCTGAGACTTTGAGTTGCCCAAATTGCATTGTCATTCAATGGAAGCTGGCTGCCTGAGCTCCTTTGAAGATCACAGCCCACATGATCAGACCATGAGGTTGAGTCTTCAAAAGAGCAACCATGGATGAGCTACTGCCTAGATGAGGTGAGCTGTAATGGAGTCAGTCTTTGAGCCATCTCATGCAGTCTCCACTGTCCAGCAGGGGTCCATGCCACTCATCCCATATGTAGTGACTTCTACCATCAGTGGATTGGCCAACAAGCCATTTGGGAATGTTCTTGCATGAGGGAGGGTGGAAGTCACTTCAGGGCCTTGAAGCTGTAGGACAAGGTTAGCGGACGTACGTCTCTTAGTTCAGACAGAAGCTCATGCTTTGAGTTCCAGGGGACACATTCAATCTCTGCTCCTTCTGACCCATCCGGGGTGTGGTTTATGCACTGTGGTCACTGCACTTGGAAGTGGAACCCAGGGAAACCTCCTCCTACATAAACAATGGCTCCTACTCGTGAGTTAGCAGAGATCAACCATTGCTCTTAGCGGTGGACTCAGACACATAGTCGAACAGTTTTGATTCCCTCCAGTACAGGGCAGTAGTAGTACACATACAAACCTGCCAGTTCATTGCAACAATAAGCGAATGATCGTTCAATCCATAAAACAATGTATGTAGTAGAGGATGAGCAAGGCAAAATCCTTTCCCTGGCTTGGAATTTACTGAATGTTTTGAGCCAAGGAATGGACAGTTTACAGGGGAACCTTCCAGGAAATAAATCAGGGAGAATGGCCATTAAGGTTGTTGAAAGCTATGGCACAGAGCAAGGTAAGCGCTTGTTTATGCTCAGATCGTAAGTATTTCTACTGAGAGGAAGAAATAAAAGTAATAAAGTGTCTTCCATTTAAGCTGGCACACAAATGAAGTTTAAAATGCATTACCCTGCTGAAAGCACTTACCAGCTACGGTTGAGAAGTACAAATGAGTTATCTGGAGACACGTCTTGCAATAATGATTTTTGAAGAGACGACTCTCTAAATGCCACATCTCTGTTCCAGCTGAAATGGTTCATGGGATTTTAAACGCAGTGACTGACTGCAGCAGAAATGGTCACAAGGATGGCATTTAAATGATCTGTGCCGATTTTACCCCTCATGGCTAAGGGGGTGAGTGCATCAGACATGCTGACGGATACAGGGTGCGTATGGAGCTGGGCAGAAAGAGGAGTGTATGGGGATGAACAGACAGACTGGAATGTTTCAGAAGAAATGTACGTGAAAGCAAGAACACTCAGGCAGGTAAAAGTGGTATAAAGATAGAATTTCACTGCTGGTTCAGGAACCATGGGAGCCATAACATGAGTTCACACCAGAAATACCCATTTTCCCCATTGCACATCCCTTGCTATTCCAATCCCACCCCCCTGCCCAAGTTCTCATCATGAAACACACTCCTGGGGTGAAATCCTGGCCCACTGATCTCACCCCTGACATGCAGCAGCTCCTGCCATGCCATCCACAAGCTGTATGTGAACCACAGTCCTGGCCTGCACACCTTCTACTACCCCAGTTCCTGTTCTGAACTCTACACAGCTTGTCCCGTGCACCTCCCATGTAGCACCTGCGAGTCGTCAACTCCTGAGCATCTGGAGACAGCTGAGAAAGGTGCCCAAGTGATCAGGGCACCAGCTGAGGGCTTGGGAGACCTTAGTTCAATTCCCTGCTGGGCCGTGGACTCCCTGTGACCTTGAGCAATTCATGTAGTTTTTCTCTGCCTCAGTCCCCCATCTGCCCTTCCTCACAGGGGAATTGTGGGGATAAATATGTTAACGGATACTCAGGTACTACAGTGATGGGGACCAAAGATGTACCTGGGATTCATCATAGTCGTCGACATCTCCTTTTTCCAATGCCCAGGTTGGGTAGGGCCGAGGTGAAGAGCCAGTTCCATACACGTGTGTTTTGAGCCACCATGTGAGCCTGTTGGGGGTTGCCTAGATGGCTATATGTACAGTGTCATACGACTGTCTCCTTGGACATCCACAGCCTCTCTTCCATACAGAATGTTAGGCAGTCGGGATGGGGTCATTCTAGCAACACGGCCAAACCGCTGTCATTGGTGCCTGTTGACGATTGTTGTCAGGCACTGCATTTTCACTCCTCAGGTTAGATTGTGAGGGTGAAATCTTGGCCCTAACAAAGTCAATGGGAGCATTTGTCATTGACTTTGAATGGAGAAAGGATTTGACCTCGAGATGTGATGTCAGATTAGAGTGAGACCCACCAGCCTTGGTGCATTTGTCACATAGACCTAACATTTGAACCCAGGGCTCTAGCACAGAAACAATAACGTGCCTCAAACCAATCCCACCCAAGGTATCTGGGCTGATGTTTCACAACTGTCTTTTGTACTCCCATATGGCTGGAAAGAGACTTTGGAAAAGGCTGTCAGCTCCACACCTTTTCCCTAGGACATACCATTTGTTTTTGCATGTTTATTTGAGACTTCAAAGGGAAATACAAATACATTACAGGGGAGGGAGGAAAAAATAACAGCAGAAGTGCTGACATTGAAAATAAAGCTATTCTTTCTCTGAGTAACTCTCCATGAAATTGTTCAACAGGAGCATATCTTGAAAATTAAATGGACCAGAAGGAAGAGGAGAAAATTCATTTTGATTTTCTTTTAATCTTGATTTTTTTTCTTTTTGTCTGGAGAGAGAAAAGCTTTTTGATCAGTGAGAAAAGAGGCTCATTTCTATGCTGTGGAGGGAGTAATCCTAGCAACAGAGTGAAGAGGTTAGAATCAGTGTCTAACCAAGAACAATTCATCGGTGATATATAATAACTTCTATGGCAGGCTCCTTTTCTGTCCGTTACTGCACCCACAATTCATTCCCCGTGTATTTAGAAATCCATTCCAGTTTTCCCCCATCCACCGAAGAGCCAGGATAGAAGCTCAAAGATACAAAGATCTCTGAGGGTTGCCAGGACCACATATTCTGGAGCATTTAATTGTCAGTTCAGTGACAAAGTGCCCATATAAAGTAGAGAGATGTGAGCCTGTCCTTTGTGTTTCCAGCTTGAGAAACTGGCTGGGCGAATTTAAAATTGGCCTGCAAAGCAAAAAAAACGACCATGAGCCTCATTAACTGGGATTCAGTCTGGCCTAATGGAGAGTGCACTGGACTGGGACTCAGTAGACCTGTACCTATTTTCAGCTCTGTGGCTGTTTGATCTTGGGCAATTCACTTCACTGCTCCATGCCTCAGCTTCCCAATCTATAAAGTGGAGATGATGGTACTGAGATGGAAAAAGCGCTATGACGAGCCGGGTCAAACGGGCAGAGTTTAGTGCACTCTAGGCTATGCTGCAGGCAGGTATCCTGAGCCCTCAGGATTAAGCCCTACCAAACTTGTCTCTCTAATGAACTACCCTGCTTAAAAGCGCGCGTTTAAATGATGCAGGACTCAGTTTGGATTCACACTTTTCCTGGGGGCAATAGTTTCCTTCTTTCTCCCAAGTACAGACAATACCAGTCCAGTAATCTACATTTGAGTGCTCTGGCTGAAGTGACGGACAGGAGGGACAATGTCCACCAATAGCCAACGTTCTCACAGGTACAAGTGTGGCACCTGCAGATCCCCATGTGATTTGACTAAAGAAGCCACATCCAGGCTGTGAGGAAGGATGGTTTTGTGGGTAAGGCACAGGTCTGGCACTCAGGAGATGTGCGTTTAATTCTTGCCTGTCCTTTGTGGCCTTTATAAAATCACTTAAAACTCTCAGTTCCCCAGCTGTAAAATGGGGAAGGTGATATTGACCAACAACAGAGAATTCCTTTTTGGGTGTTGGCTGGTGAGTCTTGCCCACATGC
>ML675621.1:14081183-14156564 GCA_007922155.1 Mesoclemmys tuberculata
GAGTCTGATTAGCAAACTGCTGTCCGACCTTGCCTCACAATGGCCTAAGATTTTGCCACCTATCTGAGGTTTTGTTTTCAGCTGGCAGTGGCTGAACGTACAAAACAGATGATTGCAGTACCTTCAAGTTCAGGGGCATGCTCACGAATGTCAAATTCCAAGGTAACAGTGGAATGGCTTGCACGTACTGCGCATCCGAGATGATGCTGGTGGGGGCTGACCTATGCTGTTCCCAGAAGTACCAGCTTGTCTGGTATCCTGGGAATGTATGAGTGGTTGCCTGCCCATCAGGACAGACAAGGTCTCACCCAATTCACTGGAAAGAATCCTAGAGCAGCTCAGCTCACTGCAGTGCTAAGAACCAGGGGATGGGCTGCACATCTTTAATGACGCACAGGGAAGCTCAGCTCCAATGAGGACACAATAATGTGGGAAGGCTCACCAAGGAGCTCAGACCAGAATTAACTGGTGAAGACAGACCCTCGGTTAAAAGGAGCAGCGCAGAAAGATCCAGAGTGGTCCAAGCTCAGCTGTGAAACACAGAGCCCCTGCTGTAGCAGCCTTCAATCCTGGCAGCGTTAGCTCAGCCCTTCACCCTTCCAAGGTCGACAAATTGAGTTCTCCATGGTGTGCCGGGATTAGGTCTTAGGGACATATGTGTCCAATAAAAAACTAACCAAGACAGCTCCAAGTTTGCATATCAAATAAGGTCAATCTAAGGACCAAGAAGTATTTGCAGAAATTATTCAGCCAATAATTTAGCATAACGAATACATTTGATACAATCACAATCCCTCCCTGTGATTTGGCAGTGGGAGTGTGTTTCCGGCACAAGCTATTTTCCTCTTGGCCCCAGGTCAGATACTCTACAAGAGAACATTTGAGATTATAAAAATAGCTATTAATACTGTTATTGCTATCAGCTAATGGCTAGAGCCTCTGGGAGTCAGGACTCTTGGGTTTCACCACTGTGTCTGTCATTGGCTTGCTGTGTGATTTTGGCCTAGAAACTACCCAGTGGCTCAGTTTCCCCACTGGGTGAAGCTTAATTTATTTTGTAAAGTACTTCGAGATCTTGTGTTCTAAGGGTGCATTGGAATGCCAAAGGAATGTGGCTGAAGTGGGAATTCACAGGTGTCTTGGCTGTTTACATTGGGCAGATTTCACCCACCATGCATTGCCACTTTCTCATATTTAATTGTTGTTACCATTGCAAAACATTTTAATGTTAAATTCAGCCTCCTGGCCTGGCTCAATCTCCCTCTGTTCCCATGGGTGCAGAGTATGTGTAGAGGGCAGGGTGGGAGCAGGGTTGCCATTTTTTTAATTTGCTGAACACCTTCCTCCCACAGTGCAGCTAGTTCTGGGCAGCCAGCAAATATATATTTTTTTAATTCAAGCTAGTCAGGGATTCATTCGTCCTGTGCATTGAAAGCAAGCAAAGCTTGGACACAGATTGCACTACTGACTACTTACAAAGGCTAGCACGAATAACCACACCTGCCCTCCACTTTCTACATTGGCTTCCCATAGACTAGCCAGTCAAGTTCAAGGTGTCAGTCCTCTAAGAGCCTAGAGCTTTGGGTTGGAGACCAGTTGACAACGCCACCAGTCAGGGTAATGCTCTCCTGTGCAGGAGACAGAGCTTTCTCAGGGGAAGTGTGAGCCTGTGGAACATCCCCCACCCCCAGGAATTAAGGACTCATCCCAAATGTTGACTTCTGCTGCAAGTGCCAGGTCTGTTTCTTCACCCTGCCTCCTTTAGTGTAAACCCAGAGCAGACAAAAATCCTACCAAAATAAAACTGCACACTCAATTCTCCCCCTAGGGAGTGGATGAACTGCATATGGCAGATGTGAGTCAGTCACCTCACTCAATGCATGACTGGATGCTCCTTGAATACTGCCGTGATGAGGGCAGGGTGAGAATCTATATAGATAGAATTCTGTAAGTGGATGAAGTCAGACCTGCTGTGCTATGACTATCCACTTCTAGTGGCTGGAGGACCACAAAATCAATGCAGACTTTACTGACAGGGTTATTCCTTTAGTAGAAGCCCATGGATTTTTTTAACTAAAGGTTCTGGACTCTGTCATCTTGACAGCTCATAGTCGAAGTGCCATATATTTCTGAATGTTACGGCAGTTTTAAAATTGGTTCTCTGTGATGAGGACTGACGATCATGCTGAGATGTGCCCAAAATGTTGTGGACACTTGACAGACACTTCATTAAACGGGCTCCTGACCTGTGGATCTTGTGCTCTAGAAGGACCATGTGCAGACAAAGAAGCACCGGAGGGAAGCAAATAACAGACAAGGGACTGGACAGGGGAACACGCAGTAAAGGGTATGGAAGCACTTTGGGCAGTGCTGGGGTCATTAATTCCTTGATTTAATCCAGGAAAGATGGTTTTGTGGGTAAATCCCTGGCCTTGCTTCAGGAGATCTGGGTTCAAATCCTTTCTCAGGCGCAGCTCCCCAAAGGTATTCAAGCACCTAACTCCCAGTGAACTCTAGAGAGGGGCCTAAATGCCCTTGATGATCTGGGCTAGTCTCCCTGTGAGATAGTAGGCAAATGGCCTGCGCTCTTTGTGCTCATTTCACCATCCCTAGTGAAGTGGGGAGGATGAGCACACACTCGGTGTCTGTCTGTCGATTAGACTGGCAGCTCTTGGGAGCAGGATTGTCCCTGGCTGTGAGTCTACACAGTGCCCAGAATAGCAGGGCCCTGATCTCGGAGCGGCTGTGCCCCAAACGAATGGTGTCATGACGAAGGTTGGTGTGTTCCAGAGAGGCGTGTAAAACCTGGCTCAGCCACTCGAAGAACCTCCCACCCTTGCTTTTCATGGCGGCTCGATACACCCTGGGTGCAGCACGTGTGATGGTGATGTCTGTCTGTACGCAGCCAGAGCTCAGGGCTGAGCCCGGACAGCTGGCAGGGACGTCGGAACACACACAACACAGGCTCTTTTGAACTCCAGCGTCGGCTGCGATGGAAGCAGATGCAAGGGGTCTATTAACTCCACACTGACACTGAGTGGGTCTTTTGGCTGGCGTCTCTTGAGGAAGCAGGACCCTGAAGCCTTAACAGACACAGTCCCAGGGCTAGTGAGGAGATGCCAACTTAGGTCGGCCTGACTGACAGGTGGGAGGCCAATGCGGAGCCAGGAGGGTGGGGAGAGCCCATCACGTGTGAGCTGGCGCTGGCTGGGCCGAGCGGGGCCGAGCTAAGGGCAGAGCAGCCGGGGCTGGGTGGGGAGAGGAGAGGCCCAGGGAGCTGAGCTGAGCCGCGCAGGGGCCGGGGCAGCGACGGGAGGGGACCCGGGCAGAGCACGGCGCAGGGAGACGCCCCAGCCCAGAGGCGGCGCAGGCTGGACTCCGGGGGCCGTGACCCGACGGGGCGATGCTGGGGAAGGGCCTGGCCCCCTAGGCCGGGGGGCGTGTGGCCACCCCAGAGCAAGTGTCCGACTGCGTGAGACGCAGGCTGCGAGCGTCCCTGACGCCCCACAGACGCTGGGGGGCCCGGGCCAGGGCGCGGCGCTGGGTGTTTGCCTTGAGAGGGAAAATTATGATAATCAAGGAAGAGAGAAATGGGATGGGGAGGAAGAAGGGGAAAAGAGAAGATAATAGAGTTCCCTCACATCCCCATCATACTTCTCCTTGTTACATCACCACTCACACTTCCTTTACTAGCCCACCTGTTTTCATAAGCACTGGTTGCATCCTGGACTTGTATCCATGAGACCTGAAGAAGCGTGATTCCCGATAACTTTCTCCAGCCTGATGCAATCTTGCAGGCAGCAATGTTTCTACTAAGGGAGGTTTTAAATGTCAAGGAGGCTGACAGAAGGGACACACTGCAATTCCCAGAGCAAGTATGACTTCAGGCAGGCATGCACTGCTGAGTTGAAGACTAGCTGAGCTATGAATCCATGATGGGGTGTACACACCAGCAATGATAGGGCTAGGAAGGGCCTGAGAGGCCAGTTAAGTTACCTGGCATCGCTAGGGAGAGAAGCCTTGCAGTAAGGAGTCTAGTGAGAGGGTGGGGAGGGGGATGAAGTAGCCACAGGGTGTAGAGTAGCTCCCATAGTAAACCCAGGAACAGCAGAAGGGGAAAGAGCGACTTGGTAGGAAGGAGCCCAGGGAAACAGCAACAGAGACTGTGACTGAGCAAAGCTGGATTGTTGGTTGTAGGGCCCCTGGGCTGGAACCCGGCATAGCAGGTGGGTCCAGATTCCCCTGCCAGCCACTGGGGTAGTGGCACAGGGCCGAGGAGGGGCTGAACGCCGTCTGGCAGCAAGTTACCAGGAGAAAGACTATGCAGAGCAAGCAATGAGAAACTAGGGGCACCTGACACAGCGGAAGTGATGTTCCCCGACCTAGAGGCAAAGAGCTTTGCTAGTGGTGAGTGAAAGCTCTGGTACAGGGTCACAGTCAGCCATCATTCTAATTTGTGGGTCACCCACACTCACCCTAGAACAGGGATAGACCCTCGAGCCACAGATAGCTTTTTAATGTGTCTCCTGCAGCTCTTTGCAGGACATGATATTAAAACAGTGTGATTTACTTATTACCCAATCAGGATTCTTGTATTAAGTGTAGATTGTATATACTCTCTCTATAGTAAATGAAACAATGAATTCACACGACTGTGGCTCTTTTGGGTAATGCTGATCGCTAATTCAGCTCCAGGACTGAGTATCAGGTCTGAGTATCATGGCCCTAGAATATGTAAGGAACTAGCCAAAGCAATCTGAACTATTAATGGTTATTTCTGAGAACTCATGGTGGGTGAGGTGAGGTCCTGGAGCACTGGAGAAGGGCAAACGTTAATGCTTATCTTGAAACAGGAGGTCTTAGACGGTGACCAAAAGTCCCGATTTTATAGGGACAGTCCCAATATTTGGGGCTTTTTCTTATATAAGCACCTATTACCCCCCTTTCCCCTCCGGGTCCTGATTTTTCTCACTAGCTATCTGGTCACCCTAGGTCTCGGGGAATTATAGACCAGTCAACCTAATGTTAATATCCAGAAAGACACTGGAACAAATTAGTAAAGAGGCAGTTTGTTCAAACCTGGAAGATAATAAAGTGTTAGATAAAAGTCAGCTTGGACTTGTTAAGAACAAATCAGGACAAACCAGCCTCATTTCCTTCTTTGACAGAGTAAATGGCCTAGTGGATATGGGGGGAAGCAGTAGAGGTGCTATCTTTGGACTTCAGAAGGCTTTTGACAGAGACCCTCGTGACACTTTCAGAAGCAAAAGGGGAAATATGGGTTAAGTGAAGGTGGGTGTACGACAAGCTGAAAGACTACACAGAGTAGTTATCACGGGTTCACTGTCAGACTGAAGGGACATCACGTGGGGTCTGTTCTATTAATTTAGAGGGGCTGTAGGGGCTGAAGGTGGTAACATAGCCCAGTCGTTGTCCAACATTAAACATTAAACTGTGTTAAACAAGCCCCAAGGTTTGGCACACAGAGACCTCCACCTGCTTAGTGTCATGGCAAACACACCATTAAAAATCCTTTTAACCTTTCATTAAAGATACAGAAAAGAAGAAAAAACAGGTAAAGCCTTTGAAATGTAAAGTATTAAATAAGGTTTTCATTTGTACATTTTTTCTTCCCTTTCCCATTAGCTGGAGGGAGTTTTAAAAGGAACTACCCCCCCGCCCCCCTTGTTTGACAGTCTTGGGTGATACCAAAGATTGCAATAACTGTCCTTTTGGAGAAAAGAGGAGAAATTATCTGTGATAAGCTGGAGCTGCTGGTAAAATGTAATCCCATTTCATCGCCGGTGGTGGCTGGGATTCAGCTGGAGCTGGTAGGGGTGGCAATGCCATCTGGAGTCCTTCTTTCTTTAGCTTGGTCTGCTCAGGATATTTCAAGGTCCCAGGAAATGGAGGGGGTGGTAGCCATGACGCTGATGCATGGAGTCCTGTGTCCAGCTCCGGACACACACTTTAGGAAAGATGTGACCATATTGGAGAGACTCCATAGGACAGCAACAAAAATGATAAAAGTTTTAGAAAAGCTGACCTGTGAGGAAAGGTTGAAAGAATCGGGCATGTTCAGTCTTGAGAAGAAAAGGTATGTGTGGGGGTGGGGGTCGCGGGCTGATAAAACAGTCTTCAAATATGTTAAGGGCTGTTATAAAGAGGTTGATGATCAATTATTCTCCTCTCCACTGAGGATAGGGCCAGAAAGTTTAGTTTGCAGCAAGGGAGATTTATGCTGAATATTTGGAAAAACTTGCTGACAATGAGGCTAGATAAGCACTGGACCGGGTCACCCACGGAGATGGTGGAATCCCCGTCACTGGAGGTTTTAAAGAACAGGCTAGCTAAACACTTGTCAGGGATGGTCCAGGGTACTTGGCTCTGCCTCAGTGCAGGGGGAATGTTCTAGATAACCTCTTGTGACCGATTTCTCTGAGATACAGTTAATGTAATTCTCCATTTTACAAACCATCCATGGTCAAACACATTCTTTTGCTCTTAAGTAGTAAATCAGTCCCTTGGGTTTAAAAAAACCTGTTTGCGTCATATATTTGACTCTGTTAAATCACCCGGTAATTCATTAACAGATTACCCAATTACTTACATGGCTAGTTATTTTAAATCACTTAAAATATTTAGGTAATTAAGTTGCTAAGTAATTTAATTGCTTCTTAAATAAATGAATTCACAATACCAGCAATTATTTTAATTCACTGGAAATTTCTGGCAGAATGGGCAGATCCTTTGGCTAATCTGCAAGCGCATCACTGAGAAAGTTGGACTAAATGTTTCCCTGTGGAATTTGTGTGCGATGTGGATTTTCTGAGGGGGGAACAGAACTCAGGAATCAGTCGGTGCTGCATCCGCCAGCGCAAGCACAAATGGGAGTATAATTCTTTGCGGCTAATCCTGAAATACACTTTCCAGGTCCACACCTTAGCTATAAAGGTCAAAAGATTAAGGAGGAGATTTTTGAAAGGCATCAATGGGACTGTGGTGCCCAGTTCCCACTGAAAATCAATGAGACTTGCCTGCCTCGCTCCTTAATTACCTTTGAAAATCTCAGCCTACGTCACTTCAGGCGTTTTTTCTGAAATGGACACAAATCAGAGCACCCAGCTCTTGGCTCAGACTCCAAACACCCCTAAATTGTAGGGCTGAGCTTGCGAGTTCTCATGCTCGGCGTGATGGCCTTGCTCTGTCAGTAATACAGTGACTTTTGAACAACTCAGCTGATCAATTCCAGTCTGTCAGGGAATGGTCTAGGCCTGGATGGCAGAACCTTGCCGATTCTGAGGCAAATTAGAAAAGCTGAAGGGGGAAGTTGGTGGACACTTGGAGCCACTAGGAGCTGTTTAGCAGAGCTACAGCTTCAAGCACCTCTTTAATTGTCAGTAGATCAAACAGTAGATCCCAACAAATGGGATGGCCCCCATTAATGCCTCCCAGCATAACACCCCACCTCTTCTCTGCCCATCCTCCCAATAGGGCTTGACAGAGATTCACTGATTCTAAGCTAAGCGTGTTGACACCCTGAATAGCTTAGCTCCCACACAGAGAGGAGGGGGAAGGACAAAAGATGTGCACAGAGTGGGGGAAGGAGAATGGAGAACTCTAGTAAAGAGGTAAGGGGGAAGGAAGGCACACAGATCCCTTGGCATGTGGGTAAGCAGGGAACTGGGTGTGGGAGGAAGGGGTAATGGGGGATCACAGCCCCAGGGAAGGGAGGGAGAATGGGGAACCCTGTCGTGGGGGGATATGGAGCAATCAGGACTCCTGGCTGTGGGAGGTTGAAGATCCTGGTATGGGAGGGAATGTGGTGGGGAGGAACACAGAGATCCTGGCCTCAGGGGAAAAGGAGAGAATGGGGAGGTCCCCGGAACGCCTAACTGGGGGAAGAAGACATGGGAAGAAGGGGTAATGGGGGTGAACACATGGCCTCTGGCATGGGGGGAGAATGAGGGACAGTGGTATGGTGGGAAGGGGACATGGGGGACTCACAGAACCCCTTGCATGAGGGAGGGGGTTGCAGGGAGTCCCTGAAGCATAGCGGGGTGGAGGGAAGCCAGGAGCCCCTGGTGTGTGCAGTGGGCTGACCCCTCATATCTGTTTTGGGTCCCCCCAGGGAAGTACGTGCACATGTCACAAGGAGACCTGTCATTCTCCAGGCCCTGCTAATCCTCACTCCCTCAGCGACAGCAATGCCCGCATCAGGGAGCCATTGGATTTACCTGGATTCATTCACTCAGGTTTGCTGGAAATGCACCTCCGTGCACCGGGGGACATGGTGCCAGAGCTCTTGGCTGCCAGCTCCGAGTGAACGGAGAGCTAGTAACAGCCCAGATAACTCAGTGACTAGCTTCACGTTCGCCTCCTGGGGCAGCAGGGAAATGCCACTTGTTATTGTGGGTGTGCAGCAGCCACGAGTTCAGTGCTGTACAAGGCACAGAAGGGTGGACGGTCCTCATGCCAAGGAGCTTGCAGTGAAATAGATGAGCCACATTACTGCACGGGGAATCTCGGAGGCTGGGTTTCCCTTAGGCCCTGTCCTGTATTGGGAAACACTCGGACAGGATCCTGCATCTGTGCAAAGCCTTCCCACTTCATGGGGGCTCTGTGTGGATATGGGGGTCTGACTGTGTGGGTCTCAGTTCAGGATTGGGACCGTACAGAGGAAGGGTTTGTGGGAGGAGTCGATTCAGCACATACACAGGGTTACAGCGTTTTTTTCCAGAGAGCAAGGGAACAGTGGTGGGCTTAGTGGGAGTGATGCACTTCAAGGACAAATTTTGAAGCATCCTAGCCCTCAAGGCTTTAGACTGCTGCCCAAAACCCCACTTCCTGACCATGTTCAGGCAGGGAAGGTCTACGTAGTGTGTTCACGTGAAAAATGTAAGGTCAAGTCGGGAGAAAATGTGCCTGAAAAATACACACAAGCTGCACGGTTGCCATGTCCAGACACCACTCTCCTAAGAGGGGAATCAAAGCCAAGGCCTTTATTTCCAGACACACAGGCCTCTCCTGACTCCGTAGCTGGCAGCTAGTGGTAGACGGTTACAGTCACGTGGAGCAGCTACTAAAAGTGATCAATGTCATTTGCAACTGGAGGTCTGACCCTGCTCCTATTGAAATCATGGGCAGAACTCCCAGCGACTCAATGCAGGATTAAGCTCAAGACTGCACTTGCATATCCCTGTTAGATAAGATCACCGCAAGCACCTGAGATCCTCCGTGTTCAAGATCCATGTGGAGTGCCTTTATGCAATGACTGGCAGGCCTGCGTAGACCTCTGTGGGGACTCTAGCCTAGGAACTGGGGACTCTGTCACAGGGGCTAAGAGTCTGCCTGGCATTGTAAGGCAGCAGCAGGCTGTATTTCCTGGCACCAGTCACTAGACAGGCACTATCACATATGTCAGGCTGGTGTATTACCCAAGGATCGCTGGGCACATAAACAGGGAGCTGGGGACTTATGAAATTACCTGTCCACTCACATAGTTTGCAGCCACAGTGGGTTGGCAATGGGGCTCTGCAAACAGAACCCTTAAGTTCTCCTACTTTGTTTCTTTTTCTGGTGCTTTTAAATCTTTTCAGCAACCATGATGAGAAGCTGTAGGAGCAAGATCAGCTAATAGGGACTTCAAAAATTGTTCTCTGGGCTACAACCAGAACTGCCGCCGGGCCGTGGGACTCACCATTGCAACACCTGGTGTGTTTACCTAGTAGAGTGTGCAAGAGGGTGAGTGGAAGCAGGCGGAACTGAAGTCTATGTGTGTTGATAATGGATTGACAGCAGCTTAATGGCTCTCCTGCTAAATGACTGCAGTTCACCTGAGCACAGTATGTGACCTGCTGGCAATTGCTTTAATTGCTTAATGAAAACGGTGCTTAAGAAAAGAGCTAGGAGTGGGGGAAGGAAGAGGATGGTAAGAAGGGTGGGGGGTGAAATGACAGTCAAGGGGACATCAGAGCATTGGATGGAACTAAACTAATGAAGCAAATGAAATTTACACCCATTACAGTTGCAGACTTAATTACTAGAACAAATAGCCAAAGGGCTTGGGAGGAGCCAAGTGAAAAGCAAATCACCCACTTCTTATTTCTTCTGCCATTTGCTTGTGCGGAGAAGCTCAGAACATGGCCAGCTGAGTCTGGAGGCTGGGACTGACTCACCTTGTGAATCAATCTTATGGTCAAGATTATGATCAGCTTATGATCAATCATCATCACATTTCACCATCGGCTCTGCAGCTTTGGCATAAGAAACTTTTAATGACTGAATGGAAGGTTGGTCTTTAATGGGCTGATTCTTTCCGTAGTGGATGGTGTTCTGAGCTGGGAAGGCCGTGGGCAGAGATGCACTTGTGGTTTGTGGCAGGCTCTTCAGTGCATAGGGAATGTCCACCTACAGAAGGGCGTGAGTGGCCTACAAAGATTGAATGAAATAAACCAACTGTGGCTGGATGCTGACAGGAGCGAGGGGGATCTGGGCTGAGATCTGTTGGATGGAAGGAAGGCGGCTGGATTGGGCTGGGCTGGGCTGCCGGTGTAGATCTGTGAAGTTTAAGCCTGTGGTAAGTAGGGAAGCTTCCTCTTGGAGGAAAGGAAGTCACCTTGGGTCACTAGTCTCACTTCACTTCCATGAGAGAGTTGAAAGAGTTCAGCAGACCTAGGGAGAAGCATCTCATGGGCCTGCAAACTGGGCTGGATGTCACATGGAAACCAGTCTTCTCTTTAGATTTGCTGGGTTTCATTGGGCTAGGAAGGCCACAGAAACCGTTTGGTAGGAACTTTCAAGACAATTCTCCCCCCTCCCCCCCTTTTTTTAAAAATAAAGTGACTTAAAAGTTGGAGACAGAAAGTCCCGGGGGGCTGAAGGCCTCAGCACGGCCCCTCTGTGTTCACCTTGACCTGGAAAGGTCTCCATTAGGGAGAAGTCAGTCTCCAGGGTTCCTCCTTGGCCTCACAGAAAGGACACCAGCTGTGATGGTGAGTTGCTGCTAGGCCCAGCTTGAGGCACACCAATGCCACTAGACAGCTCTCAGATGGCCACGGGCTTCACTCCCTGCTGACACGGATTATCTGAATGACAGTCATGCAGTGTCCTAGAAGACCCTCTTTCTACTGTGTGACCTAACCACCACCCCACAACAATAAAAATAATTGTCGTTTGCTGATCGTAGTACTCATGGCATGCTAGGAAGGGATGGTCCCTGCCCCAAGGATCCCACAGTGGGAGTGTGGATGGACAGACAGACAGAGGGCAGTATAATGGAATTTTCAGTAGAAACCAACCAGACTGGCCATAAGCAGCATTTTATCCAGTGACAGAATATACCCATGTTCACTAGTGTAGCAATCTTTGTGCAAGGCATGTCCCGCCATTTGAAAGCTCATAATCTGTGACATGTTCCAAGTCTGGGGAGGGGCCAAACCAGTTCCTCAGAGACAAAAGGACAAGCTGACAGCGCAGCCAGGTGTAAACAAGGGCAAAGGGCCATTATCTGCTAAGTGGCCATTCTTCCCTGCACCAGAAGGTACAAAGGCTGCCGCCATTAACCAGAAGAAGGGGTCCCCTGTTCTATGTAGTTTGGCCAGCAAGACAGTTTAGAGCATGCGGTGAAAGAAACTCTGAGTATAACACAGTGCCTAACGCAAACTAGTTGCATTTTATCTTTATTTTTCTTGTAACCATTTCTGACTTATGCCTCATTACTTGTACTGACTACAGAGAAATAGCTTTGAAATGAATAAACTAGTTAACCCAATGTGTTGGGACTGAAGTGTTTCGGAAACGCCATTTGGGGAAAGAAGACTGGTGCATGTTGCTTCTATTAATAAAATGACGTCTTTATATAAGCTTGTATCAGAGGTGGCTGGGCAGTGCAGGACATACATTTCTGGGAGGAAATCTGGGGTGTGCTGGGGTCACCTGCAGTGTGGCGAGAGCCCCAGTGCGGCTGACTGGCTGCAGCACACACAGACTAAGCTGGGCCTGATTTGCACGATGGAGGCTGCTTGCGAGTTGTCCAGCCAAAGCAACGCAAAGGGCACCCCAGGTTAGAGGGTGGGAGAGGACAGCTATTGAATTGTGCCCTGGGGATGTCACACATCCGAACTGGTCTCAGACATCTCTTCACCCCATTTTCTTGAGGGCTCATAGTGAAAAAAAAGCATCTGGTAGCAGCTTGGCTTCCTGCTGAGATGCAGATGGAGCAGTGCTTGGGGTGCTGGCCTGGAAGGCCCAGGCTGGGGTCCCTGCTCTGTTACAGTCTTTCTCTGTGACCTTGGATGGATAGCTTAGGGCCAGAGTTACAAAGGTATTTTGGCTTCTAGTGGGCTTTACAAAGGTGACTAAGTAGGTTTAGGTGCCTGAACGAAGAGAGTTGGGTGCCTAAACAGCCTAAGAATGATGGTAAGTCACATAGGTTCCTATCTGCATCTTTAAGGCCATATTTTAATAGTTATCTGGGAGCCTAAATGTTTCTGCACCCCAGCTCCTTATCTGTACAATAGGGGATCACGGCACTGCCCTGCCGTTGTGAGGACAAGTGTATTGAAGAATGTGAGGTGCTCAGACACGATGCTACTGCAGGCTAGATAAGCATCTTGGGGAGATGAGGAACCAATGGGAGAGTGAGCCTCACCAGGGACTGCCCCCTTAAACATGTCACTTTGCCAGTAGGAAAGGGAACGTCGGCTGGGGCAACTGGGAGTTCCCGGTGAGAGACCCAGCTGGTGGGTGGCTTCCTCCTAGCACTGTCTGTAATCATTAGCATGCTCTTTGTTGCTAGCCAAGTGGGGAGGATCCTGCCGTCCCAGTTCTCATTCATTATCGGCTTTAATTGCATTTTCCAAAGGTTGCTTTATGAGGGAGACTCACTGAGCAAAACAACCCAAACAGATTCTGCCCTCTGCCATTCAGCTACTGCTCCACTTAATGCATGTGGCAGCTGAGTGGGGCTTTGAGGATTGAAGCGTTGGATTTAAGTACCTACAGAGTGGCTATTGGTAAATCCCTTTGTGGATCTAGCCCTCAGTGCGTCAGGATTCTCAGAGAATCGAGCACAAGTTTGCATCGGCTCTGGCAGGACGCGGCTGGAACTAAACAGCCTCTCAAAGCAAGAGGCTACTGCATGGCAGAAGAGGGCTTAGAGGGTGCCTCTCCCCGCAGAGGGCGGGCAGGCTCAGTCGAGTGTAGTCATCCTATGAACACTTCAACCAAAGGGCGTCATTAGGGTGCAGCCTGGCTCCCCCCCGAGCTGACAGCCACGGTGCAACACTCAAGTGGAGAACAGACAGAGAGAAAGAAGCCCATTGTTTCCCATTGAAGCAAACAATAGATAATGATACCTTGCCGGCAGCTAGATGCAAGATAGTCATTTCAAGCTCTCCCTTGCTAGCAAGTATATTGTTACACTCCGTGTTACACCTCTGGGGAGAACGAAATGAGAGAGACATCTTTTTTCATTTTTTAATAACTATTTTCCATCACCTCTCTCTGGATGGCTGCCAATCAGAAGTAGAGTCTGCTATAGACGGGGGGAGGGGATTTTTGAACTGTTGAATTCCAGTTGTTCCTGGGCCATGCCCCACCCCCTGGATGATTTTCTTGGCTCCGATGTCAACACGGAATCCCAAACGCATCTCCACTCTGAACCCAAGCCATCCGCTGCCCCGAGCGAATCTAGACAGTGCAGTCGGTGCTGGTGTGCGTTCGTTAGGTAAACCCAGGCAATACACTGCAGTGATGGGGGCATGGTCCGAGTTCACAGGCAAGGGGGTTAGCTGACGTCTGTGGCCAGCTCCTCCAGTGCTGCATACTAGCGCACATCCCTTGATTTAGATGGAGCTACCCTGACTTGCTCCAGTTGAGACTCTGCTGTGCTGTTTGATGACTGCACAGGACAGTCCCTGCCCCAACGAATGCTAGGCATGGCTAGCTGCCAGCTTCAGGAGTAAGGCCTGGGTCTGGGTCAGAACCAGAACCTCTTCTGTGAATCCACAGGTGGGGATTTTCTTCCAGCAGCACCATGCAATGAGCCACCTCAATCCCAGCGCTGAGGCAGAAACTGCTCTGAGGGGGTGGATTCCCCGCGGCCTCAGGCCTCGGTGCTATTGTCTAATGTCCAGAATGTTCTTGGCTCCTTGTGTGTTATTTCTGTTACCACGGTGCCTGAGGGTCCTAGCCATGGAGCAGGACCGCATTGTGCTAGCTACTCAGATACTGGGGAGGCCTCTTTTTCATCCACCCATTTCTGGGGAGGGGCACTTTCCCATTTCCTTTTTCCACTTTATTCCTACCCACCTCTCCAGCTTCACTTTTTCCGAAGCCCCAAGCTCCGTCTTGCTGTGCATTGAAACTATTGGCTTATTGCACCACCTAGTGGGTTCCCCTTCTGCAGCCACAGGCGATGTATGGGCATCTGCAAAGCTGGGCTAAATTTTTCAGCCAAAACCTTTTTTGGCAAGAAATCCAGATTCAGCAACACCAAAACAGTTGACAACTTCGTGTCAGTTTTGCCAAATTGTTATGGATGGGATAAAAATCTGTAAATATGGAAGCATTTCATTTTTTGGTTTGAAATGAATTTTTTGTTTCAGAATTTCCTTTAACTTTTTTAATGAAATGTTAAAAATGGTCGCCATTAAATGAACTATTTTAACTTTTGTCAAATGAAAACATTTAGTTTGATCCAAAATAAACATTTTGCTGACTTTCTATTTGCTGAAAATGTCACCAAAAATCATTTTCGGGTTGACCCCCCCAATTTTTTTTGAGTTTTTTGGAATTGCCACTGAACTAAAACTCTGACATTCAGACAGTTCTCTGTGTCAGCTCAATACAGCTGATCGCCAGCCTTTGGACGCAAACAGCTCTGCTCCAAGCAGCTTTATTTTGTGCAGCTGTGTGTGCGTGTGCCCGCCTTAGCGAAGGAGCCGGTGCTAGCATAGGGTGTACGTGATGCCTTCCCAAGTCAATCGGAACATGGGCCTGCATTTGCTATGTGTTCATGCCTACCTGTTTGCATGGAGTGCCAGTAGGAATAGTGATAAAACACCTGGGCTTTGCATCCTCTTTGCATTCGTTAAAGGTCACCTTTGTGATGGATCTGCAAAGCAGGGGCCTGAGAGCCCCAGCAGCAGCATCCCATCACACTTCCTTTCCCCTGGCCGCTAAGGGGACAGGCCCTCCAGCAGGCAGTGGCTAGGCTCTGTTCTGCAGAAAACTGCAGCGAACAGGAACAGTGGCCAGAGGCACAGCTGGGTGCAGAACTCTGTGGAGTGTAGGGAGGCGCAGCCATTGCTGGGCAGAGAAATAGTGCCATGAGACTCTAGTGCGAGACGCTAAGTGGGAGACCCGCAAGTGCTTGTTTGCTCGGCTAGTGACTGCTGCCTTCTCTGGTCCAGGCCTGAAGAGCCCTGACACTGCAGTGACGGCCCCAGGGCCCTACCCAGGAGCCACTGCTGCTCACGTTGAACCGTGCCTCTGTACGTGTGCAACTAGCCCTAGTGAAACCCCCTTTCCTTTAGCGCTGGGTCTGCGTGGTTCGGGCCCCCTCGTGCTAGTGCAAGGCCTTGCTGCTGACACACCTGTGGGGCAC
Organism: Mesoclemmys tuberculata; assembly: GCA_007922155.1. Classification (NCBI taxonomy): domain Eukaryota; kingdom Metazoa; phylum Chordata; order Testudines; family Chelidae; genus Mesoclemmys; species Mesoclemmys tuberculata. Next base: position 14,096,794 of record ML675621.1, read on the forward strand.
ACCACTGGCACGCGAGGGTTTGTGGTGCAGTCACCCCCATTGCACATCACTGCTGTAGCAGGACGTCGCTCTAGCCCTTGTCCACCCCCAAGGCTATGCCCCCAGAAACCTGCGCACTAGCCAGTCCCCTGCATCGCTGCAGACTGCAGCGCCCTCCAGTGGCCATATAGAAAATAGTCCGTCGCCTGCCCCACTCCAGGCTGGATTTGTGCAGGGGCAGCAGGCCCACAGAGGGACAGGACAATGATCTCAGGGGCCCCCAGCTCAGCAAAGGAGCGGGACTGTTGCTGGTCCCAGAATGCATGAACACTTCCTGCCAGGGAGATCTCCCAGGGGATGCTGAGCCAGCTGGGACGTTCAGAGCTGGGCAGAACGAAGTGCTTAGAGAAAGCTGTAGGAGTGGCCCTGCCTGGCTGATGGCAAGGGCCAGAGAGACCTCCTTGGTCCATCCCCTCTCCAGGGCTGCGGTGCTGTGGCCTGCTAGCTGTCGTCATCCTTGGGCTCCCCGCAGGGTGGCATGCCAGCAAGGCTGAAAGCTGCCCCCCCCCTTCATCCTGCTCCCCGTCTTTGCCCCTTCCCCTTCCCACGTGCCCATGATCCCGGGGGATCCTGGGGGAGACAAGGGGCCATTTGCAGGAAGGACAGAGAAGAGAAGGGACAAGCCAGGGACTCGGCTGGATCTGCACTGCCGCAAGCCAGGTGTGTTCAGAGGGGTGGGGAAGAGGCTCTGTTCTGCCTGTTCCAGAGACAGGGAGCAGCTGCCCCGCTCAGAAAGAGGGAGGTTCGTTGGGGGCGGAGGAAGCTATTTCAGAATAGATCCTCCTCGTCTTGTACCAAAGCTAACCTGGCTGGGAAGGGACGGATTTTCTCTGTCCCTCTCAAGAAACCCCCTGCCCTGCGTTCTGACTCGCACCTGGTTGTCTCCATGCTAACTGATGAGTGGTAGCCAGGCTGGACAGTACAGTACCTGTGCGCCCCCCACGCCCTCTTTGCCTCCCTTGGGCATGTGCTAACAAACAGTCCTCTCGGGGGGCCCGGCCCAGAGATCCGAGTCCATTTCTTTAGAGCCATGGCCCATCAGCGCCGTCCTGCCCTTCAGGCCCCCTCGGCTCCTGCAACCCCCTTCTCAGTGAAGCGAACGCGGGGACACGCACATGCCTGCAACACGCCAGTCCCTGTTTAATGAGCCAGGGCGTCATGTTACCTGCAGCTGCAGCCAGGGTGAATGCAGGGCGAAGCAGTAAAGGGTGGCTCCCAGGGCCAATGCAAACAGGAGGAGTCTCTGAGACACAGCATCTCTGTGAGGAGGAAGATGGGGGAGGGGGCCTGGAGCCTGTAAGATTATCCCAGATTTCATTGCTGGCAAGGGCTGCCCTGCCTGTTACATCAGCTCTGGTATTTCCAAGCCCCCAGGGGAAGGGCTTGGGGGCGGGGGCTGGAGAAGAGCTGAGGGAGAAAAAATAAACAGGGAAACAGCAGGCCAAGAAATTCTTCAGGGTCCTATAATTAGACCTGTTTGATGTCAAGCCCCTGCCCCTGGGTGCTAGGAATGCAGTGCCTAGCCCTTTCCGATGGACTTAGTTGGCTTCAGAGCCCCCTGTGCGCAGTTTCAGGGCTGGGAAGGGCGAGCCGGGGGATGGGGAAAACATGGCCAGAGTTTAAAGCACCAGCTTTTTTTTGACACACCTAGGGGGAAACAACCCCCGAGTCTGACCTAGTCCTTGCTTGCTGGGGACCTAGGCACAGGACTGGGGCGGGGTCTGTCGCCTGCTCTGCCAATGGCGGGCTGTGAAATCGTGGGCAAGAGGCTCAGTCTTTCGGTGCCTAGGTTCCCCTCTCAGTGGAACGGGGACAGGAAGGAAGCCATGCCGTGCCACACAGAGGGGGCTGTGCGGGTGAGGGTCTGCCTCACAGGGCAGGTGCTGTAGAAATGCAGCACGTTGTTGTTCTAGGTGGTTGGACCCCAGCATGGCAATTTAAGTTAGTTCTATTTTGTTATTCCTGCAGTGCTTCAGACTGTTGCCAGGACCCAGAAGCCCATTGTGCAAGGGGCTGTACAAACACAGAACAACAAGTTTACAATCTAAGTAAGAGGCAAGAGCCAATAGATGGATACAGACAGTCATGGGGTGCAAGGAGACAATAATATATCGTAGTATAATCGTGGTACATAGCGCTGATCCCCGGCGATCTTAATGCACCAGCGACCTAACCACGGTCAAGTTTTTGGTAAGCATCATGGTGAAGGAGGGATCTGAGGAGGAAAAGGCATAGTTTGGGGGTAGTTCTGAGGTACCCCTCCCTGGCGTGATGGGCAGCCTGGGCGGGGGGGGGGACACAAAGGGGCTTATTTGAATATGTAGCAAGTAGGAGATGGCAGCTGGTGGCTGAGCGATGGGAGGTGAGATCTCAATAGAGCAGGAGAGGTAAGTGCTCTAATGTGGAATCTCACTTAGATGTCCAAGACTGGAAACTGAACTCTTAGCTTCCCCAGCTGAAACCCCCACTCCATTGAAGTTGAGTCTTTTCCCTTGACTTCAGCGTGGCCAGGTTTTAACCCACAGCACCTAGCTTTATCCCAGCAGGTCTCAAACTGAGATCCAGGGGAATTCAGGAGCTAAGACACTGGAAAGCCTGGGAGGAGAAATGCAGAACACAACCCTCCCGCACAGGGGTGAGTCCTGCTGGCAGGGAGCATTAAGGAAGAAGCTTGCATTGCATTGCCCCCCGACTTCAACGGCCATTTGGATAAATAAAGGACTCACCCTCCTCCCCAGGGATACGAACCACCAGCAAAGCTGCTTGGAGTTGGGAGGGAGTCTCCCAAGGAATGGTGAGTTAACCTGACAAGAACTGGAGATTCACTTTGGATCAGAACCCCAGTGTGTGGGGAAATGGATAGAGCCTGTTTGCCATTGCTGACACAGCCAGCCGGGGCCTCTGTGGAGCAACACGCTCTGCTGTGGAGTGGAAGCATGTTCCTCTGCAGCAGCCCTACTGGCCTGGAATCCGCTCCTTTCTTTCTGGAGTCTCCCTGAGGGTAAGAGGCCAGCCCTTTACGGGGCGGCCTGGGCAAGCAGGTTCTGCGGCCCCTCCACAGGTGGGACAGATGCAGATCAGCTGGTGCAAATGAAGAGAGGAGCCTTGCAAATAAGGGGCATTTGGGGAGGGCCATCTGCTCTTGCTTACAATGCCAACATTTGAGAAGTGTTGATTAATAAGCTAATGCTGCCTGATCCTTGATTCAGGCTCTGTTTACAGATGAATGTTCTGCAGAGCTAAAGTCCCCTTGCATCTGACATGACCAGGGACTCCTCCCAAGGGCAAAAAGCACCGAATGCCAAGCAATAGCCACCCGGGGCACTTGACTCTGAATGTTGCTCTGCATTTGATAAGGTGGTTTTCATCCCAACTAACCTCAAACGATGTTAAAAATAAAAACAACCTTGAGACAGTTAAAGCTATGGCTGGAATAAATAGCAATGGAGACAGATTGATTGGTGTTCTCTGAGCTGCCTGTAATCCTTTAAATTGCATGTCAGGGAAGAGCAAGTCTTGGGGAGAATATGTGAGAGCTGAGGACAGATGCTGCCTTTGATCCTAGAAAGAGGTGCAGACAGACTGAAGTAGAGAAACAGAGGCACAGAGAGCAAGAGAGAGCGTGAGTGAGAGAGAGGGGTAGGAAGCGCAATAGATAGATTTGTGTGTTTATGTGTGTGTCAGCTAGATAAACAGGTGTGCAATGAATGAGGCAGGGGCTGCAGGAAGAGAAAGGTGGGTGTCATGGTTATAGCAGTTGAATGCTTCCCTTGAGAACTGAATTCTATTCCTTCCTCTGACACAGAGGCTCTGTGTGATGCTGGGCAAATCACTTAAACCAAATTTTTCACTGTTCTTTCCTCATTTTCTGGGTGCCCAACTGGAAAGACCTGGGATCTGATTTCCTGACACGTAAAGCTCTCATCATTGCAGCTGACATCAATGGGAGCTGTCCTCTGAATGGAGGGCATCCAAAATTAGCTGACAGTTTTGGCAATTTTGGCTTTAATTTCAGTGCCTTGATTCCCTGTGTGCTCCTCACCTCACAGGAGTGGTGTGAAGATAAGTTCATTAATATCTGTAAGGGATGAAAGATACTACAATGAAAATCCCATGAGAAAATTAGCAACTCTGTGTTCAGAGCAGGTGTTGAATCGCGTACCATAAAGAAGTCTGGGGCCCCACACTGAATGCTAAGGATAAACTAGTATGTGATTAAATACTGTATTATAATGCATGTGCGCAAGAGGACTGAATGAAGGTGGCACAGGTAACCCTCTGAGTGTTTGATTTTGCAGCCTTCATGTTATTTTAATGTCATTTTGAGGATATTATTTCCTCAGTTTTTCAACAACTTAAAAACAAAAATTTCACTACATGGAACCATATTGATTGCTCCACATGAGTCATCAGTGGGGCTCGGGAGTTTATGATCTACCACACAGGCCTTTACCACTTGCGCTAATGAAATAACCAGGAGCAGTAGTAGGCAGTTATCCTCTATGTGCTGCTACCAGTAGATGGGGATGAGTGCTCTAGAGATTACAGACTCTTCTGACCCTTTCCCCTGCTGGTCTCAAGTTTTACCATAACACGATCCCCCTCCCATGTCGCCAGGATCCCCTTCCCATGACAAGACGTTTGCTAGCATGTGCATGATTTACAGAGTTGGTTCAGATTTACCAATCAAGCAGTCTGAAGCCTGCATGCCCTTGTGCAGTAAGGACATTGGAGGCTGCGCATGAAATTCCAGTTTCTGTTGGAAGCTTTGTTAAATGACAAATGATTTATGATGACATACAGACTTTTTAAAGCCATAAGCACAAGGGGACACGTTAATGGTGGGCTTTTGTTGTTAACTGCATTTCCTGCACTTTGAGGGTTTGATTTGTCATCATAATGTAGTATTATTGCAAGTTTTTTGGCATGGAGTTTTCTTGGGTTTTGTTATTTTTACATTTCTTTTTAATAAGATTTTTTAAAAATCATGAAGGCAGACAAAGGCAGAGGGGCTCGTGCACTGTTCCTCAATCTTTCTGATACCAAGGATCGGCTTACTGCCTTCCTAAACTGTCAGAGACCTCAGGAACTGGTGCCAGTCCACTGGCCAATCACTGAAAAACACTGCTCTAGTGGATAGGGCAGTGGAATGGGACCTTGACCACCTGGGTGCTATTCCTGGCTCACCTGCTGGGTGAGCTCAGTTTGGTTTATGAACCCTTCCTCCACAGGTATTTGGCTTTACTCTTCCTGCAAGCTGTCATCCCAAACCCAGCTCTTCATGCACTTTGCAGACATCAGCACTGTCAGAGATAAGTGCCAGAGGCCCCTTTGGTCCTTGGGCTCCCTGAACACCTATGAGCATTTCAGCAATTTGGGGAGTGATAGATCACCCTGTTACGGAAGGACACTGGAGCCGGTCAACGAAGAAAACAATTTCTGATGTAAATTTCTATTTTAAAAAATCCAATTTTTGGTTAAAATATCCTGAGCATGTCTTCCATGTGAATGAGCCTCAATGACCAGAGCTAAAAGAGGCAAGTCCATTAGGCAAAGGCTGTAGCCAACTCATAACCCATTGTCATCCAGTCCGTGGAGAGGAACTGAGTCACCAAACCAGAAAGTGAACAAACATGAAACTCACCCGCTGGAGCTCTGAAAACCATGTGAGCAGCCCCCCTACATGGACTCCCATCATAGCCACCATTATAATGTGTATAATAAACTGGTGACTAGGTGGAGTGGGTGGAGAGTTAAACAGGGAAATGTTTGGCTATCTAGTTGTGGTTGGTGTGTTAGTAACTGCAGGATGTGGGAGCTGCAGAATCATTCCAGACAGACGTGAGTTGCCTGGATAAAAATGGCTAATACCTAAAGGAGATGCCATATGTGTGGCTTACACTACAACATATGGTGATAAGGTGGAGCTGGACTTACAAGAACAGAGAAGAAAGAGAAAGAAATAGGTCTGGGAAGTGATGTGCAAGTAAGGCCTCCAACTCCTTACAAATCCAGCTACAGACTGGGGACCAACAAGCTAGGCAGCAGTTCTGCAGAAAAGGACCTGGGGGTTACAGTGGATAAGAAGCTGGATATGAGTCAGCAGTGTGCCCTGGTTGCCAAGAAGCCTAACGGCATATTGGGCTGCATTAGTAAGAGCATTGCCAGCAGATTGCGGGAAATGACTTTTCCCCTCTATTTGGCATTGGTGAGGCCGCATTTGGAGTATTGTGTCCAGTTTAGGGCCTCCCACTACAAAAAGGATGTGGACAAGTTGGAGAGAGTCAAGCAGAGGGCAACAAAAATGATTAGGGGGCTGGAGCACAAGACTGATGAGGAGAGGCTGAAAGAACTAGGCCTGTTTAGTCTGCAGAAGAGAAGAATGAGAGGGGATTTGCTAGTAGCCTTTAACTACCTGAAAGGGGGTTCCAGGGAGGATGGAGCTAGGCTGTTCTCAGTGGTGGCAGATGACAGAACAAGGAACAACGGTCTGAAGTTGCAGTGGGGGAGGTCTAGGTTGGACATTAGGAAAAAGTTTTTCACTAGGAGGGTGGTGAAGCACTGTAATGGGTTACCTAGGGAGGTGGTGGCATCTCCATCTTTAGAGGTTTAAGCTGAGGCTTGACAAAACCCTTGCCGGGATGATTTAGCTGAGGATAGTCCTGTTTTGAGCAGGGGGTTGGACTAGATACCTCCTGAGGTCCCTTCCAACTCTAAAATTCTATGATTCTATGAAATAGCTGCAACCTTTGGGACTATTTCACCATTTAATCCAGAACATCAACCTTGTGAAGGATACTGGGATGGGAAATATTATCTTATTTTTCCACTAGTAATATTACAGCTGAGGGTAAGAAGAAAGCTTTCATACTCAGCAACATAGGGGCCAGGACATACAGTTTAATGAGAAACCTGTTAACCCCTGAAAAGCCTGGAGATGAAACTTTTGAAGAGCTAGTAAATCTGTTAAAAAACCATTTAAACCCACCATTCAATGAAATAGTAGAACAATATATGTTTAACTCTTGTTCGAGGAAATCTGGGGAGACAGCAGGGGAATTTGTGGCAGGACTGAGGAAGCTCTCTCAAGGTTGTAATTGTGGTGTGACCCTGAGACAAATGCTAAGATACAGACTAGTTTGTGGCATTAATGATGACAAAATGCCAAGGAGAGTACTATCTGAACCACAGGTAACATTTGAGACAGCTATGAAATTGGCCCAGGCTATGGAATCTGCAAATATAAAAATGTACAGGAGTTACAAGCTACAGAAGCCTAGGGACATGGATATAGCATGTAGGAAACACAAGGAATGGTGTAACAAAATTGCAAGGCAACTTGGGAAACAGATCCAACCCGCTAGCAAAAAGTGGTATTATTGTGGAAGCAAATACACCCCAATGGACTGCATATTTAAAAATGAGAAATGTCACATTTGCAGGTTGACAGGGTACGTGCAAAGAGTGTGTCAAAACAAAACCAGGAAAGCAGATACACAAAGCCCGGAAAAAAACCCGCCTCAAAGACATTGTACTTGTCATGCAGGAGGAGGAGCAAAGTAGTGAAAAAGATGAGGAAGTCGTTTATACAGTCTATAATATACTGAAACAACTATTCCTAAAATAGTCTGTCTTTAAATAAGAAAACTTCTCCATTTGAGCTTGACACAGATGTAACATAACTATAATGAGCCCAGAAGCATACGAGAGCCTGTGGAAGAATCGTGAACTGCTTCCATTGCAGAAATGTTGGAGAAAATTAAAAACATACACCGGAGAAGCAGCAAAGATACCAAGTACCACCAATGTGAATATTTCTTACCAGAGCCAAGTTAAGACATCTACTGTTGCTAGAGGTTGCAGGACCTGGTCCTAACTTGCTCAAGAGAGGGTGGTTGGCTGACCTTTCACTAGATTGGAAGGGAAAAGTGCATCACTTGAAATCAGAAGATCTAGTTCTGGAAATTGTTTTTAATAAACATAAGGAAGTATTTAAAGATGAACTGGGTCTTTTAAAAGGCACTACCAGTAAAATCTATATGAACCCAAATGTCACACCTCGTTATTGCAAACCCGTATCTGTACCCTTTGCCATGATACAAAAACCTTGAAACTGAGTTTAAAAAACTATAGATAACTGGTATTATTGAGCCTGTAAAATTTTCTCAACGGGCTGCACCAATAGCACCAGCATCAAAGCCAGATGGCTCCATACACATATGTGGTGACTATAAGTTGTCTGTAAATAGATTCCTACAATTAAAACAATACCCAGTTCCAAAAATTGAGGCTTGTTTGCAGTTTTAGCAGGAGGGAAATTGTTCACAAGGTTAGACATGAGCCATGACTATGAGCAGATCATCCTGGAAGAAGATTCCAAGTGGTATGTCACTGTAAATACTTACAAAGGACTGTTTAAATATAATCAGCTACCTTTTGGTGTGTCATCAGCCCCTGCTGTTTTCCAGAGAACCACCGAGGGATTGATTCAAGGAATTCCACATGTGGCATTATATCTGGATGATACATTAATCACAGCTACCACAGACACAGAACTATTACAACATTTAGTAAAAGTGGAAAACAGATTACAGAAAGTAGGTCTGCGCCTAAAAAGGGTCACATTCCTTCATGGCACAGGAAGTGCTATCAAACAGCAATGCCCAGGGAACACACCCAGTGAGAGATGAAGTAAGAGCAATGACAGATGCCCTAGAACCTAGGAATATGTCAGGGCTGAAGGCTTCATTAGGCTTTCTGAATTACTACAGCACATTTTTTGCCAAACTTGTCAACACTTCTAATGCCTCTGTATGGTTTATTTAAGAGAGGGTAAATGGTATTGGCAATCAGTCAAGGAACAAGAGTTTCAGGATTCTAAACTATTTCTGCAATCCTCAGAAGTCCTGGTCTATTAAGCTGACAAAGAACTGATAGTGACATGTGATGCGTTTCCTTATGGAACTGAAGCTGTTTTAGCTCACCAGAGGATGGGTCAGAGAAATGAACTGGATTTGTATCCTGGGCTCTGTCTTCTGCTGAACATAATTATTCACAGCTAGATCAAGAAGGATTAGCTGTTATCTCTGGGGTGCAGAAGTTTCACACAAACACATGCACACACACGTACACATAGGCATAGGTTTAAAATTTGCATTGATGACAAGCCCATGATCTCATTGATTAATGAGATGAAAGCCATGCCACAGATGCCAGGATCCAGAGGAGGGCAATGATATTCAAAGCCTATGAATATACCATTGTATACTGTGGCAAATAGCCCGCTCTACTCTTGACCTCCTATGGTGGGTCAGGGCACCACCTGTTTCAGCTGTCTCTAGACATCGGTGCCTCTGTAGTGTACAGTGACGGGGGAGAGGGAAGGGACCTGGGCCCACCCTCTACTCCAGGCCCCAGCCCAGAGGCCCTATGAATAGCAGCTATGTGGTGCTGACACTGCTCGCAGCTATGCTTCTTTTCCCTGGGTTATTTCCCCCTCTCTGTTCTCTTGTACCTTTCTCATGGCTCTTGATCTGGTTCCTCTGGTTGATCGCAACACTCCTCCCACACTGCTATCAGTTCTCCTTCTTCCTCCCCCATCTGGCTGGAGCAGGGGGTTTTATCAGGACTGTAGCTGGGCCTTAATTGGCCTCAGGTGCTCCTAATTAACCTGTAGTAACCCCTGCTCACTCTGCAGGGAGCAAGGCCCGGACATTCTGGTGCTTATCTATCTCCTTTCTATGACCCTCCTGCTGCCATTTGGCCCTGCTGTCTCTCAGTACAAAGCTGGTAAAATGGGACATCCAGACGCTTTAAGTTAAGAGAGTGTTACTAATGGACTATCCTGATACACCTCCAGTGGCAGCATTACAGGTAAAATCATAGACGAGTAAAGCTCCAGCACTCACAAGTGTGTGCTAAGGGAATGGCCTCTGACCAAAGCTGGTCCGCAGCCCTTATTATAAATAATGCAATAAACTTAATATTCAAGGTGGGTGTGAATTATGGTGTGCATGGGTCACCATTTCAAAGCAAGGACACAAAGTACTGCTTGATGGACTGCATCAGACACCCCCAGGTGCTAATAAAATGAAAGGGTAATCCCAGAGTTATACTGAATCATGGAAAATAAGAGTTGGAAGGGACCTCAGGAGGTCATTTTTTCCAACCCCCTGCTCAAAGCAGGAATAACCCCAACTAAATCATCCCAGCCAGGGCTTTGTCAAGCCGCAGCTTAAAAAATCTCTAAAGATGGAGATCCCTAGGTAACCTATTCCAGTGCTTCACCAGCCTCCTAATGAAAACGTTTTTCCTAATATTTAACCTAGACCTCCCTCACTGCAACTTGAGACCATTGCTCCTTGTTCTGTCATCTACTGCCACACAGAACAGCCTAGCTCTATCCTCCCCAGAATCCCCCTTCAGGTAATTAAAGACTATTATCAAATCCCCCCTCATTCTTCTCTTCTGCAGACTAAACAAGCCAAGGTCCCTCAGTCTCTCCTCATAAGTCTTGTGCTACAGTCTCCTAATCATTTTTGTTGCCCTCCGCTGGACTCTCTCCAACTTTTCCACATCCTTTTTGTCATCGGGGGCCCAAAACTGGACCCAATATTCCAAATATGGCCTCACCAATGCCAAATAGAGGGGAATAATCACTTCCCTCAATCTGTTGTCAATGCTCCTACTAATGCAGCCAAACATGCCGTTAGCCTTCTTGGAAATAAGGGCACACTGTTGACTCATATCCAGCTTCTTGTCTACTGTAACCCCCAGATCCTTTTCTGCAGAACTGCTGCCTAGTCAGCCAGTCCCTAGTCTGTAGCTGTGCATGGGATTCCTCCATCCTAAGTGCAGGACCCTGCACTTGTCCTTGTTGAATCTCATCAGATTTCTTTTGGCCCAATCCTCCAATTTGTCTAGGTCACTCTGTATCCTATCTGTTGAACCTGATGCTCTAGCCAGTTCTCTATCTATCTTATAGTCCATTCATCCAACCCAGGCTTCTTCAATTTGCTGATAAGAATACTGTGGGAGACCATATCAAAAGCTTTGCTAAAGTCAAGGTATATCATGTCCACCACTTTCCCCATATCCACAGAACCAGTATTCTCATCTCACCTAAAAGGCAATCAGGTTGGTTAGGCATGACTTGCCCTTAGTGAATCCATGTTGATTTTTCCTGATCATCTTCCTCTCTTCCTCACCTTTTTCTACATTTTGTGGCCAAAAAGGGATACTGGTATTGAAAATAAGGTACCATCCTGTTCTATTTGTCAAGAGAATAAAAAAGCTCTCACAGTGGCTCCACTCCATCTTGGGAGTGGCCAGACAGGCCCTGAGGAAGAGTATCTAGTGTTTATGCTGCACCATTTCTGGGAAAATTGTTTTCAGTACTGTGGCAAACAGCCGGCTTCTTCCTAGGGGTCTCGCATTTTTGCCTCTCATAGTGGGCCAGTGTGTCTCCAGTTACCCTGTCTCCCCAGGGAGGGGAGTAGGGACCCAGGTCCACCTGCTCCTCCGGGTCCCAGCCCAGGGTCCCTATGAGTAGCAGCTATATGCTGCTGGCACCATCCTTGCAGCTGCAGACTTTTTCCCTGAGCTACTTTCCTCTATCCTTCTGGCCTCTTGAGCCCAGTACCTTCCTCAGGACTCCACCTCTCTTCCACACACCGCTGTACTCCATTCTGCTCCTCTTCACAACTCCACACACCACTGTAGTCCATTCTGCTCCTCTTCACAATTCCACACACCCCTCTGCTCAGTAGCACCACACACCTACTTCTCTAGCTCCTGCACTGTCTCTCAGGAGTAGAGGGTTTTTATCAGGCACCTGGGTGGGGCCTTAATTGGTGCCAGCTGACCGTAATTACCCTCTAATGACTCTGGCTAGTCTACAGGGAATAAAGCCCAGAACATTCTGGCACTTACATACTGCCCTTCTACTACTCTATAGCACAGTACTAATGGATGCATGTCCCAAATGAGAAGATGTTTATTCCATGACTACATCCCTGGTGAAGTTGCTATAGAAAAACTAAGGACCAGTGCTGGTATCCATGGTTTACTTGAAAAGCTTGTATCAGAGAATGGAAGTTCTTTTATTAGCATGGAATGCCAAAGATTTATGAAGCGAAAGAGAATTCAACAAGTTACATCAGCAACTTACCATCCACCATCAAATGAGTTTGCTGAATGGGCAATTCAGTCATTAAAGAGGGTATTCAAAGAATACCTGTAGGTACGATAGATACAAAAGTGTCTTGTTACTTGCTGATTGTCACTGAAGTCAACCACAATCCTGTCCCCGGCAGAGATGTTACTAATTGGGTTCTGGGACGTGGGTGGGCTTGTGCTCTCCCATAGCTAAAAGCCTCTCCCCCAGCCTAAGGGGAGGAACTACTGGGCGTGGGACTCAACTGATTATGGGGGTGAATGAATGAAAAAACAGGAACAGATGTGAAGGTCAAAGGGCTAAATGGACAGAACCTGAAGGGGGCACTGAGCAGAGAACCCCGAACAGCTCCCACTGCTCATCAAAAGCAGCTAAGGAGTCAGTGGACATGGCCCAGAGGAACTCTGCTCGGAGATGTGAGTGGTCGGAGGAACAGAAGTAGGCCCCACAGTCACAGAGCACCTCCTCAGCCAACCTCCTCTCTCAGGTGTTGTAGATGGCCACCTTAGCCAAGGTGAGGAGGAAGTTAACGAGGAGGTCTCACAACTTTGTGGGGCCACGGACAGAGTGCACATAGATCAGAAGATGTGGGAAGAAGTGCAGACAGAACCTCTGGCTGGAGGAGCCGGAATAGGGACTGCAATCTGGTGCACTTCAGATATACGTGCACCAGGGTCTCCCTCACACTGCTAAAGGGACAGGTATCGGGACGAGGGGTGAACCATGACAGGTACATGCCCATTCTCATGGCTCCATGAAGGAGGCACCAGCTAATATCCCCGGTGGGCCATGGATCCAAGGTAGAATACACAGTGACCCGCAAGGTTTCCTCACCCTCAACAGCTAGTAAAAGGTCCCGCCACTTGGTATCAGGGCGAGACATGAGGGTGAGGAAATAGAGAGTGTGTAGCATGAGTATGTGGATGTGTCCCTGGCATGGTTCGGAAGCTGCTTTGGGGTGTGTGGAGGGAGTGGCCAGGGGGACTTGTGGGGCAGGGGCCCGATGAAAAGGTCTGGAGTGCCCGGGGTGAGGGGTGGGCGGGGAGCACCCTCCCTCAGGACTCACCCGAGGTAGGCCTGAGAAGTGGGTGGCAAGGCTGCTCACTTCCTGGAGTATACACTGGGGGGGTTCAAAGGGTGGAGAGCCCCAGTGATGACCCAGCACTTGGGGATCCACCCAGTGCCCCCCGATCATAGTCCAGGAGGTCTGCAATCTTGGTGATGCCTGCCAGGAGCAGCCTCTGATGCACCGGGAAGGACTCCGCCATCTGCACACCGAGATGGGGATTGTGTAGCAGGGGCTCCGCGAGGAGGTCCGCCCCCTTGGCAGCCACCACAGGCCTGGTTGCTAAGACCAGCCTCCAGGTCTAGAAGAGGTCCTGGTAGAAGACCAACAGCATGGAGAAGTCTCATGGAAGACCTCTAAGGTGGAGATAAAAGAGCTGCCGGTCGTATCAGAGCCCTCAGAGGTGGCGGAGAAAGGTGTGTGCCAGTTTGCTCCATGATGTTAATGGGAAGGAAACTAAGGCCAAAGTTACACCTTAGATGTCCATACTTAATGGTAAAAATACTGAACAAACAACAGAAGCAATAGCAGCAACACGACAAACATGGAGAAGTTGTCTAACTAAAAACTTCGGTCCTGGTCCCAGTTGGAATATCATTCAAGATATTACAGGACCAGGCTCCTACATGGTAATTCTGGGGGATGGCAGGGTTGTGTACTGACATGTGGATCAACTGAGGAAAAAGAATTGTGATGAACTCTGGAGGCATTAGTACAGCAACCATAGAATTGCCACTGGAGAATGCCCCAGTTAGGTTCAGTGCTAGTTTCTGGCAACAACCTGAAACAAGATCAACTACTATGGAAAGACCTCGTGGACAGAAGGGTCAAGTTACTACATCGCAGAATGACAGGTTTGAACCACAAATTGTTTCTGAAAATGCAGCAGCAATGGTGGAATTACCTTTGCAGAGGTTGAATTGAGGCTCTCTATACTGGAGAGACATCCACCTGGATATTTGAATGATTATACAGTGTAATAGTGGCCGAGGGTCTGTTTGCTTGGCTTATTCATCTGATTGTTTGCAGTTTGAAATGCATTGCTAAGGACGAGTTTTGGGTTTGGTACGTTGTGTGGTAAATACTTAAAAGGGGGAAATATTATAATGTGCATAATAAACCATCCACTAGGTGGAGTGGGCAGATTGTTAAATAAGACCATGTGTGGCTGTCTAATATTGGCTTGCTGGGTGTTGTTAACTGCAAGAAATGGGCGGGGGGGGCGGGACCCAGAGTGGTTGCAGAGATAGGCGTGTTGCCTGACTGAAGACAGTTAATCCCTAAAGAAGCTGCTGTGCACGTGGTTTACAGGGGTCTGACTTTGTTTACAGTGCATGTGCATGTGGTTTACAGGGGTTTACAGTGCAGGATCTGTGTTTCTGGAGCCCTGTGCAGCCAGTCACCTGTGTAAAGCTTCTTGTGTGCATCCGGCCCTATCTACAACACCGTGGGCTGTGCAGGGGCACACCTCTGCCACTAGCTACACCTCTGTAGCTGCCATGGTGTAGACGCTTCCTGCATGACAGAAGGGGGTTTTCTGTCACTGAAGATAATCCACCGCCCCGAACGACGGTAGCTAGGCTGACAGAAGCATTCTTCCATCAACTTAGCTGTGTCTACACCAGGAGTTAGACTGGCAAAACTACAGTGCTTTCACACCCCTCAGTGCTGCAACTGTGCTGGCCTCACTTTTAAGTGCACACCAGGCCAAAGATGACCAGTGAGGGTGGACCAGTGCTCTGAGGCAGTTTGGAGAATCCTCTTTCTAGATGCCTAGCCAGTGTGTCTTGCTCACATGGGCAGGGTGACACTGGACATTAGATTTAGGTTTGGAAGGAATTTTTCCCCCAGGTCAGATTGGCCAGGACCTTGGGGGTTTGTCCCTTTCTCTGCAGCAAAGGGGGGTGGATCACCTGCTGACATCGTCTTGGCATGTCCCTCCTAATCAATTCCCTGCCACTGCAATGGCCTCATGCATCAATGGTCCCTCCATCCCTCCTGTTCTCTGCCTGTGTGTCCTGAGCACTGGAACACATTAGCCTTTGGGCTCACTGCTGGGGTAGCTGTGTGAAACTGAACAGCCCACACTATGTGGGAGGTCAGATTAGATATTCCAAGGGTCCTTTCCTGGCCTTAAACACTAGAAACTGTGACCAGGGACTAACATTCACACTGGGAGCTGCTGGCCATTCGTGGCCAGGCTGAGTCAGGAAAGGAGAACAAATGGTACTTATTATTTTATTTACTAATTGAAGTGTGCTGGCACCCAGGAGCCCCAGTCATGGGCCAGGACCCGTTGTGCTGAGCATTGTAAAAACACAGAACAAAAAGACCCAGGGAGCTGAGGGAGGCATTCCGAATCTGAATCTTCCTGTGCTCTCAATGTGCTTAGAGCATGGATTCAGTTCTGTTCTATATAGGCTTATATACCTGTAGGGCTCGAAAGAATTTGTCACGTGGATCCAGTGCAGTTGGCAAGGCTAGGCCCTAAAAATCTAGCTTAGGCTGTGAGCAAGACTAGGCCTGTAACTGCTTGGGCAGCCCCTGTATTAAGAAGTGAAACTAACCTTTGTCCGTTATTCCTGCATAAAATACATTAGCTGTGTGGAAATTTTCTGAGATAAGCAGTGGGCAACTGACCACAAGTCGGCAAAACATCTAACCACAGAACTAAAGTAGATACTAGCAAAGGGCAGCTTCCCTCTTTTTGTTGCCAGCCTAGCTGCCCGTAATCACTAACCAATAGACTAATGAAAAACAAGTTTAAGACCCAATCTCTAGTCGAGGTTGAGAGCGACGTATTGTGTTGCTAGGAAGAAATATTGCTAAGGTTAAGGGAGACAGGGGTATAACAAGTACCCCCGGGAACCACTCGGCGAAACTCTCTGTGGATCCGTCAAGGCCTTACCAGATGCCCCGGACAGGTCGGTTCCCTGGTTGCAGCTCACTATTAGGGTGGATAATGGGTCTTCCCACTCTGTTGCTTTTGGTATGTGCTTTCTTCCTATGCTTTGGGATTGCTGCAGTGGGTGGTTGCTATTGCTACTGCTTTTGAAACCATGACACTGTTTATTACTATAACTCTCCCTCTCATTCACCAGGTCTGTCTGCTGGTGTAGGAGGCGTTTTTAGCCCAGCTTTTACTAAGCCATCAGTATAATAAAACACTTTATTTAAGCACTTCACGTTGTCAGTCTATCTCTTTCCACCACCGAGATAATAAATTAAAAACCCTCCGCCTCAGCGGAGTACAATACCACACTCATCAGTGCAGTACCAGAAAGCCTGGCCATCTCTGTCTAGTCTGGGATGCTTTTTGCATGCCCTATGTTTTTCTGCTCCATAAGTTGTCCCTCTGGGGCATGGATCAGTGTTCACATCATACTCCCCGTCAGTACCCAGCCCAAGCCAGGGAAGCTAATAATTCAACCAGTGGACCAAATTCAGCGATGAATGTGGGTCACTTGCCACCTGAGGCACATTGTGCATGCATTGAGAAGGTGTCCCTCTTTGAGCACTGTTCAGTGGATGGAGTCCTTCACTCACCCTCTTTTGCATGTTCCTCTAGCTGCCCAGTTGTATGCCTGCCATGGCAGACACTCTGGCTTCCTTCTTAACACATGACCCAGTTATTTCCATCTTCTTTCCAGAATAACTTGAAATTTGTAATAATACATTTTTATTGCCTTCCAAATATGAAATCAAGGAGGTTTTTAACAGGATTTCTGTTTGGAGGAATCAGAGCTGGGCACAGTTGTTTTGAATTTCAACTTAATTTTGTCATAAAACATTAACATTTTCACAATGCATTTTTAGCTGTTTTTTTACCAGACTAATAGAACTACCCTGCCCATCTATAGCACCTTTCTGCTCTAGGATCCGAATGTGTCTTGTAAGCACTGAGTGCTGTCAATATTACAAAACACATTTGAGAAAGGCATTAGCATTCCCATTTTACAGATGGGTAAACTGAGGCACAGAGGAGCTGCAGGTCAGAGTTTCAAAAGAGCTCATGTTTGGGTTTGCAACAGCTCAGTGCCCACGACTAGGGCTAGAGTTCCCTCAGCACCTAACATACCAACTTCTTCTGAAAACCCTCTCCTTATTTTGGTGTCTAAATGGGAACTGAGCTCTGTTGAGAACTCAGTCTCTAAAAACAGTTTGCGCAATTTTACAGATGCTCATTAAATCAGTGGGAGAGCTTCTGGAAGGAGAACTCAGGAGTCCTGATTTCCAGAACCCTTCTGTAGCCACTAGGCTAACCCACCCTTGGTTTAATAATCAAAGGTGTTGTTATTAATAAGGGTAGGGTTTTCTGTGCAGTGCACAGGTTCTGCATTAACAATGTCTCTTGCAGTCTGTTTAATTAGGATCTCAGCTTAGTTATTCAGAGGAACGTATAAAGTAAGAACCCACTGGAGTGCAGCTAAGGTGAGGAAGTGATTGTGACAATGACCTTTCAGTCTGTCTTGCATTCATTCTCCATCAGTGATTGGCAGATGAGATTTGCTTACGCCAATGTCAAACCAAGATTACCTTAACTGTTGGCCTTGCCAGCTCCGACTGGGGCTTTGAAAATTAAGCCATGATCCTCCTTGTGTCAGGGTGCAGAGAGCCTCTCCACAGTTTGGTAGGGAAGGGGTTAACTCTCTTGGGCTGGCTGAAGGGAGCACAGGTGCGTACCTTGGGTGCAAGGATTTACAGGGGAGCTGGGCTGGTAGTTCATCCCTCACCACGGAAGAGGAACAAGGGGGTTGAAGCCAGCAGTGAGAGTCAGGGTTTCTAGGTAGACGCCAGGAGTGAGGGAGGAATCAAGGGACCATCTCTTTGGCACTAAGCCAACGCCAGTGACAATTTAGGAGTTTGCTTCAGCCTTGTTGTGTTGGTCTGTAGTCTCTGTAACAGCAGGGTATGCTTCATATTTGCTTTTCTTTTTTTCCCATAAAGCTCATCACAGAGGTGTTTAAATTCCCCCGAGCCCAGTGGAAGCATAGGAGACTCCATGGTCACACCAAGACTAAGACCAATACATTTTTCAATTAGAAAATGTTGAACAGGACAACTTCAAAACAATTGTTTCAAACTTTGACTAAACTAACAATTTCCCAGGAATGGTTTCGATTTCAATGAATTGGCATTTTCTGATTAAAAAAGATTTTCATTGGAAAAACTCCCAGAGAGGTCTAGTTTTCCAATCGAAAATGCTGATTTCATCAACAGTTTTGTGGCAAATTCTCAAAATTAGTTTGAAACACCTCATTACAAATAATACAATAGTGGAAATCATAAAGTCAAAATTAAACATTTCAGTAAGATTGAAATGAAATATTTTTGGAATATTTAAGTTCACCAAAAAAGCCTGAGATTTCAACTTTTTGTCCCGATTTGGGAGAAAACCAAATTTCAAAATCTTAGAATTTCCTATGGGTCAGAAATTTTGTTTGTTCAACCAGCTCTTATGGAAAAACCTGCAGGAACAATCTAAGAGATGGAGACCAGTTTGAAAACATGACCCACACTCTTTGGGTAATGCAGTGGATAAAAAATCCAGGGGATTTTAGAAAGCAACCTGAACTCTTCATATTCAAGAAGACATCAAACTGTAGGGTCAAAGCTATGAAAAGGATTGGAGTAAAAAGTCCCATTGCATGTAACCATTAGATCAGACTACCTGTGATGTATACTGTATATTAAATCATGACTGGTTATCTTCTTAAAAGATACATTCAGGTCAACTAGACTCAATACAGGAATCACTGAGTGAGGTTTTCTGGCTGGGGTTGGATTAGATTATCAAACTGTTCTTTTCTGGCCATAAAACTTCTGAAATCCAGGAATACATTTCATTTTGAGATGGGCCCTGGATCTGAACAGCCGCAGACTTGGGGATGTCAGTATCCAGGTCTGAATTTTACAGCCTGAACTTTTCTCCCATTTCGTGGCAGGAAATGGGGCCCTGTGAGACAGGAGAGGTGGGTTCTGCCTTCAGATCTGCCACTGACTTGTTTTTGTGACCTTATGCAAGTCACTCTGCCTCTGCCTGGCTGAGCATCTCGCTCACTCCCTCAGTACCATGAGAGTGACGATGTAGCCCTACTGTTGTGAAGAGTTTGAAGCTCTCTCGGCAAAATGTGCCCAGTGCCAGTAAAACAATCAGCTTTAATTAAACTGGCTGTTTTGGGAAGAAAGGATGTTTGCACTAAACTGCAGGGCCACTCGTAGAGTCCCACCTTGGGGTTGTTTTACTCAAACACCATGTATTAAATAGCTTAAGGAAACTGTGAATGCCGGGGGAAAAAAGAAAAAGAAAAAAAAAGAGTCCTGTAGCACTTTAAAGACTAACAAATTTAATTTCTGCAGGCATAAGCTTTTGTGGGCTGTAACCCACTTCATCTGATGTAAGGAATAGAAATCAGATGGGGGTATGTATATACATGCAAGGGTAAGGAACAACAATGGGGAGGGTAGGTGTAGGAAAGTCCATTCAGTTAGAGTAGCTGAGGCCTATTCACAGCCGTTGATTACAAGGTGAGAATGTGTGAACAGTGACAAATACTCCTTGTAATGAGAGAATCATTCCAAGTCCATTTTCAGATCCAGTCTAATTGTGTCAAATTTGTAGATGAGTTCCAGCGCTGAATTACTGAAAGTCGATGGGCTCTAGGACCCAGTGGAGGAATGTCCTCAAACCTAGAAACTTTGCACAGCCTGTTGCTTATTCATTGAGATCAGGAGTAAATCCATCCAGCCCAGAGAGAAAGAGAGAGAGAGGGAGAGAGAGGGGAACATCCCTGCTCGGGGGACAGCAGCAATGTGAAAACCACTCACAGAAAAGCCCTGCAAACTTTCCTGAAGCCTTGTGAGACCAGAAGCGGCTCTTTTTCCTCCTTTCATCTCCCACGTCGATCCACATCTGTTGGCCGGGCCATGCAGCCTGCGGGTTAGCTGTGCACTCAGGGCCGGACAGGAATGGGCAGCCTTAGAACTGGTCACATCAGGAAGCAGCGGTAGAGGCTTTGGAGAGAGGAACAGCTGGTGGAGGCCATCCAGTCTGCCTGTTTGAGAACACAAGCCATTACAGCATCCACGCCTCTTTGGCCACAATGGCGGCTGGTGGCGTGTGGGATTGGTGGGCTGTGATGGGCTTTCTGCTGGTCCACGGGCAGCAGCCACAGAGCAGCAACACAGATGGCAACCGGTGGAGGCAGATGATCCAGTGGGAGAATAACGGCAGGGTGTACAGCCTCTTGAACACAGGGTCGGAGTACGTGCCCGCTGGCCAGGAGCTAGCAGAGAGCAGCACCCGGGTCCTGCTCGCCGACAGCCCCAGAAGCCAAGGCAGAAGGGTGCAGGGAAACCTCCGGAGGCAAGCACCCACCTTGCCTGTCAGGGCGGGCTCCGACACCATCAGGGGCCAGACGCGGCACCCATTCGGCTTTGGCCAAGTCCCGGAGAACTGGCGGGACGGGCCCATCGGAGACAGCACCAGCTCCCAGCGGATCAGGCCAGTCACCAACCGGCAACGACAGAGCAGCTCCTCCGCCGCCAGCGCCGCCTCCTCCTTCTCACACTCCTCTTTTGGGCAGCCCTCCTACCCGCAGGTCCCCGTCCCCCAGCCCCCCTTTGTGAACCAGTACGAGGCCTACGAACCACAGATGCCTCGGGGCTACGACGAAGGCTACCTGTACTACCGCAGCACAGGGCACGCGGGGGGCGCTGTTGCATCGGCTGCTGCCGGCGTGGGCATTATATACCCCTTCCAGCCCAGAGTGCAGCCCGAGGAGTATGGGGAGGACCAAAGTCCGTACCGTGCCCACGGGTACTATCCGGCCCAAGAGCGACCCTATGTCCTGGCGCCCCACCAGCCCCAGCCCTCCGATGGGCTGGACAGGAGATACTCGCACAGCTTGTACCACGACACGGCCGCCACCTCGGAGCAAGGCTTCCAAGACCCTTTCTCAGCTGCTCAGAGCCAGCAGCCACCGGGGCAAGGGGCCTTCGCTGCAGACAACCTACAGATCAGCCCAGGGTTGCCGGTGGGGGTCGGCCCCGGGTACGGCACTGAGCCGCGACTGGGGCGATATGGTAATGGGCCGGGCGAGCCCTATGTCCCGCCCCACAACGTGGAACCCCAGCCACCTTTCCGGAGCTTGGAGCCCTATGGGGCTCCCCGCCCCGAGCCTTACCTTCCTGTGAGGAGCCCGGAAGCCCCACAAGTGATATCGGACAACCAGGCCACCAGCCAAGCCCGGGTCAGCGTGGGCAGCGTTTACAGACCCCCTCACAGTGCACGGGGTGAGTCCTCGCCTCGGCCCTGGGGTTTCTCGGGGGGGAGAGGGCAGGAGTGCTGCATGGCACCTGTGTTAGACACACCTAGGGCCTGGCAGCTCACAGCCTTTCCAGGGACCGGCCAGAGGGCAGAGCCCTGGGGGAGCAGACAGTGCCCTTACCTGCCCCGCTCCCCGGGTCGCTGTGCGCGAGGGGGCCCTGGGTCACAGCAGCCCAGCGCTTCCCTGCAGCTGGGGGTCTGCGGCGCTTTGGCTGCCTGAGGATTGGGGAAGGGAGGGGGCACAGCAAGGCGCCGGCACGTACTCTGGCGACTGACACCTTGCGCAGCTCAGGGTACCTGCATGGCGAATCCAAGGGTGGCGTCGGGGCACAATTCTGCACATGGGGGGCAGGGCGGAGAAGCTTACACAGCGCAGCAAGGACTGTATAAGCCAGGGGGATTTGAGAGGAACGACACAAGGCTGAGCCCGACCACACACATAGCTCCACACACCCAGCATTGCACGCCTGGGGCCCAGCAGCACTGCAGCGCAGGGGCCCATCTGCGTTGTGCTCCCAGGCTCAGAAGCGCTGCATTCTGAGAGCTCCTTGGCAGTGCACTCAAGCTTCGGGCCGATTGGGGTTAAACCATTCCTTGCCTGTGCCCCGCTCAGTGGATTGCTCTGCCGCTGTCCGCGGAGTAGGGTGCAGGATTCGCTGCACTGCTGAGCGCTGCGCTGTGCAGGGGGTCTGGCATGATGAGTGTTAGCACGGTCAGAGCAGGGACACTCAGTGGCTTCACATGATTTTGACCCCAGAATAGGCAAGTGGTGTTGCTTTTGGCTGAGGTTTGCTTTGCATGTGTTGTTTGGAGTTGGAACACAGAGCAAAGGCTGGAGAGTGTGATGGGAAAGGGAAACCCATTGGATTGATCTCTCCCCCAAATGATTTGGACACATCCATGGAAACCCCAGCTCAGCTGAACCCTTGACTCCTTTAGCCTGTCCCACTTCCTAGTGGTTTCTAAGATAAGCACATCCAGCATGCACTGGCTGATGCTCAGTAACCGAGACACCTCTCCAACACCACGCTCAGTTCCCTGGGCAGCTGTACACCCTGGTGTCAACTGCGTGAGTCCGAGAGCCCGGTGTGTTGCTGCTGCTCAACACAGGCAACAGGTTTCATGCTGGCAGTGCAGCAAGGGGTGGTGAATATCTCGTGAATTCCTGTACTGGGATGTCTCAGTGCAGAGAATCAGGGAATTTGGAAATGGGCTGGATAAACCTAGGACAGCTGTTTGGAGCCACCCATGGATTGCAGAGACGAAAAACAGTAGCCACCAGTAGTGGTTTGGTGGCCTATATTTGGTGGGTCTCAGTCTAGCTCCTAGTCAATGTGGGTCTTGCATCATGAAAACAGCCCTGACAATCGCACTGATTGACCTCTAGTTGGCAGCCTGAGCAGAAAGGCCCTGGGTGGTACGGCGCACAAGTGACCTGCTCCGGGCAAGGGCTGATGATCAGCTGTCCTTGATCTCTCAGCTCAGCAGCCCTCAGTGCTGTTGACCCGGACTCACTTGGAGACTCTCGCAGGAGAGAGGGCTGCTCTTGGGTGTCTGTTCTCAGCAGAGCACTGCCCAGGAGGGATTTGGGTAACTACTCAAACTCCCACTGGAGGCCCCCAGAGCTGCATTTTGCCCGCCAGTACTCTGTGACACTGAGTGACACTCGGTGACACTGGTGGTGCTGGAGTCAACTTGTAAAACCTAGATGGCCTGGCACCCATCAGTCTGAGTCACCTCTCCCCGTGTGTCACAGCCCTGGCGGTAGGAAGCAGAAGGGCTCAACTGGACTCTATACCAGGGAAGGAGCTCCTGGCAGAGCGTTCTCTGGGGAAGGACCCTCAACTTTGTACTGTATACACCACTTTGATCCAAAACAGCCCACTGACCTTAGGAGCCTCCTGCTGGCCTGTCCAATTTTCATAGACTCATAGGTCAGAAGGGACCAATATGATCATCTAGTCTGACCTCCTGCACAAGGCAGGCCACAAAACCCTACCCATACAACAAAACCCTACCCATACAACAAAATTACCCAGGCTGTGGGGGATTGAGGGGCCGGTGTTGCTTGGGTCTAGGGTTATTTCTGATTTCTGGTCTGGGACAGAAGGGAAGCTGCTGCTTTTATCTTCCATGCGGCTGTGGTTTTAGTTCCTGGAAAAAGTACTTAGTGTCTGGCATGGGTGTTTTTTTTAATATAGATCATGGGTGAAAAGAAATAGTCATAATGGTTATTGGAGTGTAGCATCTAGAGGCTGCAGCTGAGACCCCAGCCCCACTGTGCTAGGTGCTGCACAGACAGACCGTTCCTGTCCAAAAGTCTAGGTGGAAAAGAGAGGTGACTCGTCTGAGCTCACATAGCAGCAGAACCAGGCTAGAACTCTGACGTCCCCTGTCTACCAGTCCAGCTACTCTCTCCTCTTTCTCTCCTAGAAGTGGCTCTTTCAGGTCAGTTGGCCAAGAGCCGAGGCTGTCCCTATGCTTTGATTATAAAAAGAGGGCCGTCATTCAGGCAGATTTCTTACTTGGTAAAATCACCTTGTGTGAGCTGGGTTTTGTGCACTGTATGAACATCCTCTCTTCCTCCCTCCACCGACCCAACAAAAGCATTTTAAAAGGCAACTGAGAAGACTCGGTGATCCGGCCCCTAACACTTTGGCATGTGCTGAGGCCAAAAGCAAACACCATCCAGCTGTCAGCTGTTAGTTGCAGGCCTCTTGATTGCTCAGATATATAAGTGTAAACTGGAGCTTTCCTCTTTGCAGTCCACCCCTTTGTGATCACTCCATCCGTGGGATGTTGCAATCCCATGCTGGAAACACCACAATAGCATCCATGTTAGTATGGCACCCAGCTAACAATGCTCAAACACAACCCATAATTAATACTCTTTGGTACTTACAGAGCATTTTCCATCCAGAGAACTCACGGCAGCTGCCCAAGATGGTTAAGTTTTATTAGCCCCATCCTACAAATGGGGAAATTGAGGCATAAGGAGGCAAAGGTAAGTAGCAGCTTATCTGAATTGTTTTAGCTGCGAAGTGAAAGAAGCGAGGATGACAGGTGTTGATAAATCGCGTGGTCAATCACTTCTCCATGCTTCAGTTTGTTGCGAAGTATATTCAAGGACCAAATAATCAATATCAGTCCGGTTTATTAATATGGTACAGAGGTAATAATAATGGCAGTTTTTGAAGAGCCGTTCTGTGCAGTGATATTACATTCACCTAATGCAGAAGGTGTGTGCCCCACATTGGACATTTCAGCTGGTTTTATGTATATGAGTTTACAAGTTATCCATCTCTTTACACATCACTAAAATCCAACCCATCAGTTTGTCCCAGTTCCCTAATTGTTGCTCTGTTTCTTCCTTATCTTTGTTGTGGATACCAGCTTTCCAGGTCCTGGTCGGTGTATTTACTTCCCTGCTGTGTACTAAGACACAGAACAAATGTAACTTCATTTTGACAAGTTTCCTATCTGCTTATGCCAAATGTTTACTTCAGCCAATACAAGGAGTTATGGGATACTTAGTATATGTGAACAAGATTATGGTCTAGGCCAGTTTAGGCTATATCACTGTGCTTAATGTTACTGGTGCTTAATGGATACTAATGTAGATGATGTGGAAAATATATATTATTAATAGGATACATATTTATATGCTAGCCAGCATGTATTAGTCAACAAAGGGTATCTCAAAGAAAAGGGGTGAAACTTAAGAGTTACAGAAAAGGTTCCCATTCATGATCACTAGAGGTTTCCAAAATGTTCGCAATGAATTCTGAAACCAGGTGAAACGGGGGCAAATTTGAGGTTTCATTCCAACGGGAATGACTGCATTCAGGTTCAGTGAGAGTCTAAAAACCATTTGGAAGCAATACAATCTGGATTTCAAGTGAGCTCAGGCCATCTTACGGTTCAGCTATAAAGCAGGAGACTGAGTCACTCAGACCATGTCTACGCTAAAAACGTAACTGATTACTGCGGTGCTTCATGTCCACACCACCCTTCTTCTCTCGTGGTGCTGACCAAAGCTGGAGAACTGGCGAGCAGCCCAGCTAGGAGCTGGGAGCCGGGAACCCAGGCAACAGCCTGGCTCCAAGCAGGAAGGAAAGAGGTCAGGCAGTCCCCAGGCTCCAAGTGGGAAGCTGGGAGCCTTGGGGCAGCACCGGAGCTCCTGGCAGGGAGTGGGAAGCTGGGGGCCTTGGTGCAGCTGGGCTCCCAGCACAGCACGAGCAGGGAGCCTGGGCTGCAGTCTGGTGGCAGGCCTGCTGACAGCAATTCTGGGCCCCAGGGCAGAGCAGTCAGTGGCCCCCTGGAAAGGAATGGCCCCGCTCCAAGTGGGCTTCCGCCAGATGTTTTTACTTATTTATTAGGTGCCTTGCAGGTTCCTGGCCAGTGAGGAGGTGTCAGCTGCTGCTCAGCTTTCTGGGGCCCTTGGACTCCCCCCAGAGATTGCTGATGAACCCTAGAAGCTGAGCAGCAAATACCACCTCCTTAGCCGCTCTGAAGCCTGCACGGTGCATAATAAATAAGCTCAGCTCAGGGGAGGGGCGGGGAGCATGAGCGAGGGGGGGGCCCTCGGGGAAGGGGTGTGTTTATCCTCCCATCCCCCCAGCCCCTTTTAGATCATTGGGCTCCTTGGCAATTGCCCCCTTGTTCATCATCCCGCCCCCTTGGTGAGCCTGCCTGGTGGGGAGCAGGGAGGCTAGGGAGCTGTGCTCTAGCTGGAGCCTCCCACACACCCAACTTCTTATCCATTTCTGTCACGGAGCCATGACAGTGACGACAGCGCCAGCCAGCGGCCCGTGTATATAATCCCCGGTGCCCACACCGAAACGGCACTACACGAAATACATGGGCAGAAGTCTCTCGTGGAGGGGGAGTTGTGTTGGTGCAGGAGGGACTCGCATCGGCAGGAGCAAGGCTGTAGTGTGGACACTGACATAAGTAGGTCGATGTCAGCTGCCTCGTGTCAACCTACCACTGCGCTGTAGACCAGACCTGAGATTCACTCTGAGCCTTGAGAACAGTGTTGAGTGAACCACAGATTTTTCAGTTCAGTGGCCATACCAAAAACTCAGGGGAAAATATCATTGTGGGTCAACCCAAAATAAGTATTTTCTGTGAAACACAAAAATAAAAAAATAAAAGCTTCATTTAAAGCAAACCAAACATTTAATTCAAACAGAAATATTTTGTTTTGGTTTTGGGTTTTTTACCATCTTTTTTTTTTTATTGTAGTGAAATCCTAAACAAAACAGCATTTCAAGTGGAAAACTCCAAACCTTTTATTGAAAAAGTACCAAAACAAAACTGTTAGGGTTTTCAGCAATTTTTTTTCTGTTTTTCCTCCCCCAACAACCAGTTTGGCAAATTTGACTGGAATTTGCAAAATGTTTGGTCAACACACATGTGCATTTTTCAACAACAAAAAAGAGTTTCAGCTGCTAAATTTTGCTGAGTTCTAGTGATCAGTGAAACTCCAGTGATCTAGTGAAACTTCCAAGGCACAAGTCCGTAAGGAGTAAACATACCTGTGATCTGCTGCTGACGGGAAGGCTCCCAGGAGGCCTGGTCAACCAGCTGTACTGATCTCCTTGTCCAAACATCTCCACAGGAGCCTACTGCAAACTTCTAAAAGTCCAGCTGGGTGGTCAGTTCTGGGCACAGAGCCAGGGCTGGGTTGGGGCAGAGATGGGTGCGTGGCTCCAGGAGAAGTTGATCTTTGAGAATCTCAGGCCTGGCTTCTATCGTTGTCTACAAAGTTCACTGAAGTTATAGAATCTAAACTTCAGCGTGATCTCCTCTTCTGCCAATGGGCAGAGCTTTATTGGCCCAGCAGCACGATGCCACAGCAGGAGCCATGTGTCAGGAGATGATATTGCAATGCTGTGGACCTGATCCAAAGCCCATTTACTTCAGTGAGACAGACCAGACCGTTCAGTAACTCAGGCCCGGTCTACACTTACCTTTGCGATTCGGCGGCAGTCAATGGGAGATACGCAAGTGACGTAAATCACTTGCGTATCTCCCGTCAACTTTGCAGCATCTCCTCCATGTGGCGTCCACACTGCGCTGCGTCGAAGGGAACAGCGTAGGCTTCAGAGCGGGTCCTGTGGCTATGCATGGACCTTCTAATGCTCTAGGTGGAGCTGTCAGATGCAAATCAGGTGGGTTTTGGTTTCTGGTGTCCAGGAAAGCCTTGTCAGGCAAGTATTAGCACAGATACATTAAGGTCTGGGGCATGAGTTGATCACATCTGCTAGGGCCGGGAAAGAACTGACACATTTGTATGCAACATTGCACACTTGGTCAGCTTCAGCATGGGGATGTGGCTTCCTCCAAACCATCAGGCAGCGGGTACTGCTAGAAGCAAGGTATGTTGACTGAGTGAACCAGTGGCTTTTGTTCCTACTGCTTAGCAAGTGGTAGAGATGCAGGAGGAAGAAAGGAAAATATAACCTCTCTGTGCATCTGTGCCCCCCTCTGTAGAATAGGGATAACACAGTCTTTGTCTCTTTTCTCTAGTAGAAAGCGAGCTCTTTGGGGCAGAGAATTGTTTTCTGTACAGCACCTAGCACAATGGGGCCCTTATCTCAGTTAGGCCGTTTAGGGACTACCATAGTAACACCATGTGGAAAAGTCCAAGTTAGGAAGGGCATGGTCAATTGTGTAATACCACTTCCCAGACCAGTGTCTTGCTAGTCGATAAGCCACCCCGTTCAGCCAGCAGCCGACTGAAGGTATGTTTGAGAAACCATCTTGGCACCCCTGCTGTGTCCAACCACTTGAACTTGGATGTCGGTGATGGAGACGCAGGAGGGTTTTCCACGTTACCTTTCCCTCCCTCCCCAAATGCCATGAACTCACTGGGTGGCAGAGTGGGGTTGTCTGGGTGGAGCTCCACCTCAAACCTTGAGCGGGTGTCTTCAGATCAAAAAGAAACCCAGCCTCTGCTGAGATGCTGTTACTGGAAAATTCCACTGTCCCAGGGCATGGCTGGCCTTGAGCGTGTGTTTGTGATCAGACCCCTCCGAGTCCATGTTTCATGTAAGCAGTGCTGAACAAAGGACTAATTTTATGAGCTTGACCTCATTTCCTTCTGGCCTGGCTCCAGGGGCTGCAGAGGCAAAGGGGAGCCGGGTGTGTATATATCCTTGTCAACTCGCAATACTAACCACATGTGAACTTTCTAAAATCAACGCAACCCCCATGCTCTTTGCTCTGTTTATACTACCATTTGTTTTTCTCTCTCTCTGTTGCTAACATGCTCTTTGGAGTCAATTCTTTACTCTTCCCCATCCATTCCTTTCCTCCTTCCTTTTGTCTGAATATTTATTTCCAGCACTTGTTTCACTTTCTCCATTGCATCTTTTGTTATCTTTAAGAGTCTTCTCTTTCTCTAGCCTTTCTCTCTATCTGGTGCCATTTGTCTCTATCTCTTGCCTCCTTCCTTCCTTCTTTCCTCTTGATCTAGCTTAACACCGTTTCATTGGAAACCCTCTTCAACATTTTGCTTTTCCGTCCTTAAGCAATCCAGACAAAGATCCACAGGGAACATGTGACTTGGAGAATTGAAATAATAACGCGGATCCTCATTAGCTAACCCTGAATGTTCAAAAGTTGTGAGTCAGGCCCTAAAACTCATGAGATTAAAAATAATCATTTATAAATCTGGGGTTCTTTTTCTTTGCCTTCTGGTTGTTTTCAGGCTTCTCTCTGCAACCACAAGGACTAGAAATGTACTTTAAAAAATTAAAGCATCATCACATGATTCCAGAAGCTGGAGATTTAAAACAAACACCAAATATCATGAGACATGGGATAAAATTGTGAGAACTGGCAACACGGGCCCGTCTCTTGGGCATTTTTCATAAGGGAGTACAGGAAAGCTCTCTCCATGGGGATGATACTGGTGACAGGATTGACTGATTGTGATGGCACAGATACACCTGTGCCGTGTGCCAGACTCTGTGCATGGGACGATATCCACAGCTCATGCCGTACAACAGTCTTTAAAAGATCCACCTCTCTTCCCCAGAGAGACTCAGTTCCAGACCAGAGATGATCTGCATCTGATCTCAAACACCTTCCCACTCTCCCTTCAGTCCCTTCTCCCCCCGCAACCAGGTGTGACAATCTGTGGTTCTTGCTTTGTGCCTGGCAGCTGCTCCCAAGAGGGACCCGTGAGCCACAGTGCTCCAGAGCCATTGCAATTCAACTTCTAAGGCTATGTCTGCAGCACAACCATGGGGTATGGCTGCAGCTCATGTGGACATCCCTGAGCTAGCCAGTCCAGGTCTGGGAGCAGCGAAGCTGTGGTAGCACACAGGCTACACGTCCACCTGAAACCCCCCTGAGGGGAGGCTGTGCTGAGGTGTGTGTTGATGCTCTGTGGAGCAAAGCTAGCTTGAATATGTTTGGAGCTGCATGTGGAGGCTCTGGCCAATCTCTCCAGCTGCGTTAGGGCAAAGAATAGGAGAAGGAACCACCCTTCATAGAACATCTAATGGTGACCGTCTCTCATGCCTGGGGGGCGGGGTACTGAAGAGGGCATCCCATTGCCTGGCTGCCTCGCACCATCCAGGAGAGGGTTGTCTCCACGAGGCCTGGCCATTCTGCTCTGAGCAGTCTCTGCAGAGGGGCCACTGATCGCCCTTGCTGCCACATGTCTCTGATTAGATTTATTTTCATTTTTCTTTCCCTGTATGTACGCGGGTCACCTAGCAACCACTCGACCCAGCATATTTGTCTTGGTTTCCCAGAGGGCTTTGTGTTCACTCTGTGGGCGGCTTGATCTGAAGTGTTGGGATTTTTCTTCACATTTACTAGCACATTTGAGTTCAGGGCAATGGTGGAATAACAGCCCTTTCCCCCCGCCCTGCTTCCTGGACGCGCACTCACAAGTGGGGCTCTGGTGGCCGCCAGCTGAGCTGTAAACCCCAAGTCCTGACCGTTTGTGGTCATTAAAGTTCCCGTGACACTTTTCACAGGAGGTGTTGGCCCCAGTGTCCTGGCCAGCTTCCAGACTGAGTAATTATGTTCTGGTTTATCTGAACGTCCCTGTGTGGCTTCAATTAGGGAAGTTATTTTCCTCCTATAAACTGCTGGGTAGTGCTGTTAGGAGGGAACAGCAGCCACGTTCCAGTCCAGAGGTAGCTGTACTCCACCATGTCTGTGCATGTGTGTGTAATTACCAATAAACTTTAAATATCTTTCCACGTAAGGATCTCAAAGCAATTTTTAGCATTGATGAATAAACCATGCGTGAGGTAGGCCCATGTTACTGTTCCCATTTTACAGGTGGGGAAACTGAGGCACAGACAGAGTAAGTGACTTGCCCAAGGTCACCCAGTAAAATGGCAGCAGTGCTGGAAATAGAATCCTTGGGGTCCTGTCACCGAGTCCCTCGTGCCAAACCCTCAAAAACACTTCCTCTTTTGCAAGCAGTCAGTACTAACAACACTGAGCTCTTCCCATCAGTAGCTCTCAAATCAATGTACAAAGAAGCTCGCGACCATTATCCCCTTTTTACACGTGGGGAAACTGAGGCACAGGGCAGTGAAGTGACTTGCCCAAGGTCCCCCAGTGGGTCACGGGCAGAGCTGGGAACTGAACCCAGGTCCTCCTGGCTTCTAGCTATAGATCTTTGTAGTTATTAATAGGGGGCTCAAGCCTGCGGCCCTCACTCGGGCACAGTTTCAAATGAAACCTCTGGCAATGGTGCCTGACTGAAGGGATTTGGAATATGGGTCCACTGTGACCCGCTCCCTGTGAGACCCCTCCCATGGCTGGCTGCCTTCATGCAAGCTGCTCACTGCAAAGCATGCCACACTCACACTCTGCTCACCACCTATGGGCACAATGAGTCAGATTGATTTCCTCCATGCTGAATCTGCGAGCTGGGGGGAGATTCCACAGCAGGCCTCCCCCAGGCTTGGTGTCTGCAGCGTGATAGATACATGTGCTGTGCCTGGGCCCAGCGGAGACCCTCTATGTCCAGAGAAGCTAACACAAGCTCTGATCTAGTTCGTCTTTTAACCTAGTTATACACTGGGCCTCCACAACATCCCCTGGCAACGTGTTCTATAGGTTGACTGTGCGTTGGGTGAAGAAAGGCTTCCTTATGTTTGTTTTAAACTTGCTGCCTATTAATTCCATCAGGTGACCCTAGTTCTTGTGTTATGTGAAAGGGTAGATAACACTTCCCTATTCACTTTCTCCATCCCACTCAAGATTATAGACCTCTCTCATAGCCCTCCTTAGTCATCTCTTTTCTAAGTGGAGCATAGAATCATAGAATAGAATCATAGAAGATTAGAGTTGGAAGGGACCTCAGGAGGTATCTAGTCCAACCCGCTGCTCAAAGCAGGACTAACCTCAGCTAAATCATCCCAGCCAGAGCTATGTCAAGGTGCAGCTTAAAACCCTCTAAAGATGGAGATTCCACCACTCACTAGGTAACCCATTGCAGTGCTTCACCAAGGTCCTAGGGAAAAAATCTTTCCTAATGTCCAAACTAGACCTACCCCACTGCAACTTGAGACCGTTGCTCCTTGTTCTGTCATCTGCACCACTGAGAACAGCCTAGCTCCATCCTCCCTGGAACCTCCTTTCAGGTAGTTAAAGGCTGCTATCAAATCCCCCCTCATTCTTCTCTTCTGCAGACTAAACAGGCCTAGTTCCCTCAGCATCTCCTCATAAGTCTTGTGCTCCAGCCCCCTTATCATTTTTGTTGCCCTCCGCTGGACTCTCTCCAACTTGTCCACATCCTTTTTGTAGGGGGGGGCCCAAAACTGGACACAACACTCCAAATGCGGCCTCACCAATGCCGAATAGAGAGGTATAATCATTTCCTGCAATCTGCTGGCAATGCTCCTACTAATGCAGCCCAATGTGCCATTAGCCTTCTTGGCAACCAGGACACACTGCTGACTCATGTCCAGCTTCTTAACCACTGTAACCCGCAGGTTTCTTTCTGCAGAACTGCTGCCTAGCCCATCGGTCCCCAGTCTGCAGCTGTGCATGGGATACTTCCGTCCTAAGTGCAGGACTCTGCACTCGTCCTTGCTGAACCTCATCAGATTTCTTTTGGCCCAATCCTCCAATTTGTCTAGGTCACTCTGTATCCTATCCCTGCCCTCCAGCATTTCTACCACTCCCTCCAACTTAGTGTCATCCACAGACTTGCTGAGGGTGCGATCCACCCCATCCTCCAGATCATTAATGAAGATGTTGAACAAAGTCACAGTAGTGGTCTCCCCTCATATGGCAGCTGTTCCAATCACTAATAATTTGTGTTGCCCTTCTCTGTACCTTTTCCAGTTTTATCTATTTTGAGATAGAGGGTTTTTTTTAATTCTCTCTATTTTGAGTTCATAACCAAAACTGCACACAGTATTCTGTGTGTTGGTAGATCATGGGTTTATGTAGTGACATGATATTTTCTGTCTTGTATTCTATTTCTTTCCTAATGGTTCCTATCATTCTGTTAGCTTTTTTGACTGCAGCTCCACACTGAGCAAGTAATTGCAGAGAACTATCCACAATGACTCCATTTTCTTTCTTGAGTGATAACAGCTAATTAGACTCCATCGTTCTGTGTGTATGGTTGAAATTATATTTTCCAATATGCATTACTTTGCATTTATCAGCATTGAATTTAATCTGCCATTTTGTTGCCCGGTCACCCAGTTTGGTGAGATCCTTTATAACTCTTTGCAGTCTGCTTTGCACTTAACTATTTTGAATAATTTTTTATCATCTGTAAATTTTGCCACCTCCTTGTTTATTCCCTTTTCCAGATCATTTATGAATATGTTGAACAGCTCTAATCCCAGTACAGATACATGGGGGTCTTCACTATTTACCTATCTAGATAGTAGAAACTGACCTTTTATTCCTACCTTGTTTCCTGTCTTTTAACTAGTTACTGATCCAGGCGAAGACCTTCCCGCTTATCCCATGACAGCTTAACTTGCTTAAGATTCTTTGTTTCAGGACCTCGTGATAAGCTTTCTGAAAGTCCAAGTACACTATATCCACTGGATGACCCTTATCCACAGGCTTGTTGACACTCTCAAAGAATTCTAGTAGATTGGTGAGGCGTGATTTCTCTTTACACAAACTATATTGACTCTTCCCCAACATATCATATTTATGCATGCGTCTGATAATTCTGGTCTTTACTATAGTTTCAACCAGTTTGCCAGGTACTGAAGTTAGGTTTACCGATCTTTAATTCCATGACCAGCTCTGCAGCCATTTTTAGAAATTGGCATTCCAATAGCTTCCTCTCGTCATCTGGTACAGAGGCTGATTTAAGTGATAGGTTAAATATCACAGTTAGTAGATCTGCAGTTTCATATTTAAGTTTCTTCAGAACTTGTGGGTAAATATCATCTTGTCCTGGTGACTTTTTGTTCCCAAAACTCCTCTATTAGCACCTCAGTCTGGGCCAGTTCCTTGAATTTGTACCCTAAAAGAATGGCTCAGGTGTAGGGATGTTCCCTGCATTCTCTGCAGTGAAGACCAATGCAAAGAATTCAATAGTTTTGTCGTCCTTGTGTGCTCCTGTAGCACGTCAGTTGCCTAATGGACCCACTGATTGTTTGGCAGCCTTCCTGCTTCTGATGTACTTTTAAAAAAATCTGAGAGGCTTTTTGTTGTTGTTGATCTTCAAGTTCTTTCTCGGCCTGCCTTATTTTTCTTTTACACTTGACTTGTCAGAATTTATGCTCCTTTCTCTTTTCCTCAGCAGGATTTGACTTCCAATTTTAAAGGATGCCATTTTGCCTCTAATTGCCTCCTTTATTCTGCTGCTCAGTCATTGTGGCATATTTTGGCCCTCTTCGGTTTGTTTGTTTTTAATTGGCTCATCTGAGACTTTGTGTTTTATTAAACATGGTTGGCTTGCTGGGTTGGGAACAGTGTCCAGTAGCCGTGAGCCCACACATGCCAATATTGCCTTCTTTCTGAGCACATGCATTCTTTCTGAGGACATGCCATAGTGGGAGCAGCCTTTGATCCGGCAGAATCAGGCTTCTTGCTATAATAACTGTCTCACAGAGCTGGGTGAAGGGTTTTGGATGAATAGTTTAATCATCAAAAATGCAATCGTGAGTTGCCTGAAACTAGATGCAAATTTGGACCGAATTTGGAGAGCAGTTTTGGTCAGGAAAAAAAAGTGTTTTTCTTTTTTTCTAATAAGTCCAAACATGCCTCCTGGGGTGAAGTGTAGGAAAGACTGGGAGGGGCTTACACACGACAGCACTGGGATACCTTTGAAAGGTATGACTGGAGGCGTGACATTGGCTCCAGTTGCTAGAGGGCCTCAGCAGCTAACCTGAACCTATCAATGCTCCTTGGCTCATGGGCATGGTTATAAAACCAGCAGAAGAAAAGAACAAGGGGAAAGTAGGGGCTTTGCATCCAGAGGGACAGGAGATCTGGCTTTTGCCTCTGCCCACCGAGATGGCTTTTAATGATGGCACTTCTTGATTGGAAAGGAACAGAAGAATCTTGAGTTGAATGATCCTGGTAAGCCTTGTACATCCATCAACACTGTCCCCAAGCACAGAGGTGGTTCTTTAGCAGCTAGATTTCATAGTTGCTTATGCCACAGTCATAAACATGTTATATTCCGTTATTATTCGAATGTGTTGAGGGTCCTTGACATAACGACCAAATCCGGCCATTCTTTTTCAGAGCTTCTTCAGGCAGGTCATGCAGCCCAGCTCTTGAAAGCAACCCTACAATAAAAAGCCGGTGTTTGCAGCCCAGGACCAGTGAGTCTCCCTAGCATTGCAAACCAGCATGCACAGTGCAGTGTTACTGGGTGATTAGAAAACAAATTAGGGAGCACAGCTCTGCACACAGAGCAGACCTACAGTAACAAAACAGTGCAGAAACTTTGGGGGAAGGGAGAAGGATCCATGTTGGTAAAGGAATCTGATCGCTGTCTCAAGTTTCCAAGATTTATTATAAACAACAGTGAAAAGGAAACATTTTTATAAATATGACCAATCCCCTGGCAACGTTCCTTTCTCAAATGTAGGTACAAATCATCACGCAAGAAGGATGGGCCCCAGTTGTGAATTCCTTCCTGGAAGCATGGCTGGCCAGCCTGGGGTGTTCCTTTTTTCTTTTCTTTTTAGGGAACAGTTCCTTTTAAAAAAAACAGTTGACTCCCTCTTCGTGTCTTTGTGTTCGCATCCCCCTGTGCATTACATCACCAGAAATGACCAAGCATAGAGGCAGGAAACGAAATCCAATCTAGTGACGTGATTTCTCCAGGGAAAACAGGCCAAGAAACAAGAAGGCATTGTTCTCTGCAAAAAAGAAAAAAGAAAAAAGCCTGCCCACTCAGGACCTGGTCCAGTTCCCGCTGAAGCTGATGGAAAGGTTCCCACTGACTCCAGTGGGAGCTGCAAAGCTGCCGTCTCTGGAAGGCAGCAAACCCCTTGCAGCACAGAGGCGTGCCTGTAGCGATGCAGGCCGCATGAAGCTCACTTTGGATGAGTGTCTGCAGCTGACCTGAGCTGCTCTAGCTCTGGGGAGCCAGGCTGCAGATCTCATGCAGCAGATCCATTAGAACAGGGGTCGGCAACCCGCGGCTCCAGAGCCGCATGCAGCTCTTCAGCCGCGGTAAGCTATGTTTTGTGGCTCCAGACTATTTTTCTTTAGTCAGTGGAAGAGGGGGCAAAATGGCTCTTTTGATAGTAAAGGTTGCCGACCCCTGCATTAGAAATTGTCCTCCTCTCTTGGACTATGACTTGGCAGTGCGCTAGGCTTGTGCTCAGAAACATGGAATAAATGGGGAGACAGGGCCATTATAGCTTGGGAATGGGTCTGCTGGGGCATCAGCACTGATGCTGAGGAGACAGATTAATCATTGCACTGGCAAAGCACATCCCTTCCATGGATTTAGATCACTCAGATAGAGGTGTGCAGCATTACCCCCATTCAATAGAGGGAAACTGAGGCACAGCACACAGAAGGGACTTGCCCAAGATCCCTAAGAGAGTCAGTGGCAGAGCTGAGAGATAGTACCCAGCTCCCCCGACAGCCAGCCTTGTACTCATCCCAGACCATAGCTGTCCTGTGGCAGGATCTAAAAGCCCCCAGCCTGGGAGGGAGGATAGGGGAAGTGTGGCACAGCGAGGTGAAGCAAGTTCCCCAGTGTCACACGGGGACTCGGGGCAGAGGTGCAAATGGGGGGAAAGATCATCGCCAGCTCCAGCCTCAGGCCAAATTCATTCCCCCATGCATAGTCAAGGGCTCACATCAGTGGCCTGCCCCTGCCCTTCAGGGGCCCTGATGACTGAGGCTCCTTCCAGCTGAGCTCTGTGATGCTGTTTGGAAGCCGAGTCAGCCCCCGCCCCTCCCCAGCTCCTCACCCAGCCCTGCCCCAGCCACTGCCAATATCCTGCCTCCCTCTGCTTCTGCACAGAGGCTTCATCTTCCAGCTTCCTTCCTGAAGCATGAGGCTGGTGTCGGCAGACGGCACAAGAATGGGGAATAAGCTAGTGCTAAGCCACTGCTGACTAATCTAAAGCGAGATGGGAAAACATCCCTTGGCAAAGCTGGGGAGGCTGCAGTAATCCCTGATTTCTCCTAGCTTTGAAGCTCAGAAGCAGGAGAATCTGACGGGAATGTCCTGAAGGAACACAAAGGGCTAGGAGACAAAATAACAACAAGCCGTGCATCCCATTCCTGCTGTGGCCACTCGCCTCGCTAGCTATAATGTGTGTGCATGGTGGAAGGCATTTTGATGGCTGGCTCAAGGCACGATGGTCCATGCCTAGTGTCCTGGCTTCTGCAGTCACAGCATGAGAGCAGAGCCTCACCTTACACAAATATTATGTGCTTAGCCCTCATGGAGTCAAAGAAGGCTTGAAAAGGTGAGCTGAGTCTGCCGGCAGCATGAACCCATTGTTCCAAGAGCTGTAGACTGCCCCATTCGTCATCATTCTGACCCCTGCAGCCACTCCAAGGCATGGATGGGGGTCATGACTCAGAGAAAAGGCCACAGGGGTACCATGTGGGGTTTGTCTAGGGTCCCCCATGGTCTGAATACGGCCCTGCTTTCGGTGTTTCTCCCACTCTCTTCTGATCCTTTTCTCTGGTTGAAGACCATTCCCTGGGATAATTCTCCCCTCTGGAAACGCAGTTCTCCCAAAGGAGCCTGTCTCACCTTCAGCCACATACCCTTGCTGTAGGGGCTTTGGCAGGGGCATCCCACGGGCAGTGGTGGGAGTCATCACTTGAACTGTGCAAAGTGGCCTGGATTCTGAGGGATTCTTTACACGGAGCGAGAATGCAAGCAATCAGATTGTGTCATGTACAGGGCATTAATTCCCCGGAAACATCTGAAACCACCTCAGCACAAGCATCTCTGCAGCCTCCTCTCCTTTTCCGATTCTTGGTAAACCACCCAGAGAGGCGGTGCTGTCTAGCCACAGGGACACATGCTTGGGTGTCAGGAGATCAAAAGCTTCCATTATGGATTTCCGTGCTGTCACTTGTCTGTGGATAGTGAGGTTGCCCTGGCATGTTACCAGGGCTGTTCATCTAATACCCTTTGCGACCGCTAAATTAACTTTAAAAAAAAGGCTAAAGAGGAAGAACTTGTTCCTGGTGCTATCGCCCCCGCCAGGTTCTAGAACCTGAAGGTTGGTACTACGGTAATTTCTACCTCTGCTGGTTTGGAAGGAAAAAGAAGCCACAACCCATTGCAAATCTGATGGGTATCCCAGCCAACGAAATCTTCCATTTAATCAGTTCCAGGAGGACGGATGGAGCAGCCAGCCTTTGAAAATGTAAGAGTTTGATTTGCCAGTGAAACGGGTGGGAGGGAGGGTAAAGGGTGAGGATTTTCCATCTTGAGCTGAAATTAAAAAAATATGGCCGTCATCAACAAAAACCTTCCCAAAGAGGCCAGAAGCAGCTGCCTCCAAGTCTGAGAATGCTGCTGTGTCAGCTGCACACAGGAGCAGCTTCCATTAGTCTTTACATGTCATTCACTTGGCTTGTCTCTTGTATTTTCAGGCTTTTCTCAGGCTGTCTCTCCATCTTTTACAGGCCTCCCTGACTTAGTACCGGATCCAAATTATGTCCAGGCCTCCACCTATGTCCAGAGAGCTCACCTCTATTCTCTTCGCTGTGCTGCTGAAGAAAAGTGCCTCGCCAGGTAAGGAGATAGGTGATTCTATGTTGCCAACTCTTGTGATTATATCATAAGTTTTGTGCTGTTTGGTGTTCTTCCTGAAGACCCAGCTCCTGGAGTCAGGTGATTAGGGGAGAATCTGAACTTCCCTTTGTAAAAGAAGTTTCTAGTCCACGTGATTGTAGAGAAAAACTTGAAAACATGAAACCTAAAGGTTCAGAAATCTGAAAGCAAAGAAAAAGAATCCATTTTTAATCTCATGATTTTTAAGACAATCTTATGGATTTTTAAGGTCCAACTCATGATTTTTGAATGTTCGGAGTTTGTGATACTGTTGTAACTACCTTGATGTTAATGATGGGCCAGCCAAAATTCTGGTTGAATTTGGAAAGCTCTTGGGCCCATCGATCAGGCAGGAACTCTTGAGAACTGCTTGGTTTTGGTTGAACAGGATGGAAATATTGCAATAATGTAGAGACTGCCCACAGCATTTCCCCTTCTGGTGCCAGCTGTGAACTCAGCAGTGTGCAAAAATATAGCCAGCAAAGGCTATACAACCTCAGGATCAGGCAGGAAACTGGGGAGGGAAAGAATTTCAGGCTCCGTTTTTACTGTTGTACAGCCCTTTTCTGCACATGTCCAGCTTTCTGAATCAATGGTGGAGAAGGTCCAAAACATTTTCGTGAAATCTTTTCTCATAGAAAAAAATGACTTATAACAACAGAAAGAGTTTATAGAAAAATGTTGTCGTCACCCAAATCTTTCAGTGTTATTGTAAGGGAAAGTCCAAAACCAACATTTCAAAATTCTCTGAAACATGCACAATTCTCTGTCACTACTGAATTCTGTTCATCTAATTGCCATTTGTGCCTGTGAAAATCTACCTTGTTCACTGTTGATACGATGGGATTAGAAGCTTAGTCTCATTGTGCTTTCTAGTTCATACACTAAATATATTGGTGACTGATGTTATATTAGGTAGGTAGATAGATAGATGTCACCCTCTGTCTATTTCAGTAGCTGCGTAAGGCAGTGCTGTGCTGAAAATAATGAAACACTGGCTTTGCTAGTTAAGGGGCAGATCCTGACACCGTTGCTCACGTTGGGTAGCACTTTGCACTGCACACAGCGGTGATGACACCAGTGGAGTAAGGTGTTGTTCAACAGGAGTAGGGGTGTCAGAATCTGACCTAATGAAGGAGCCATGTCATGCAGTGCACTGTAGGAGCACGTGTGGCTCGTAGTGATCTTAGTGAGGGGCCCAGTTATTTTCTTGATATATTTTTGTTCCGCTTGCAATGCCTCATCTCTGCTTCCCCACACTGCACAGTTGAGAGCACATGTAGAACCGTGACCGGTTCCTGTGCTCAAAATGAACTTTGTGTGAAGGGCCTACTCTGTGCGCGGCAGCTATGCTCAGCTGGACCGTACGACAGAGACAGCAAATTTAGCACCACTTCAACCCAACAATTTAGCAAAGTAGCTGCTGATGCCTCAGCCACGTCAATCTCTATATAATCCCTCTCCTCCAATGGGGTGCAACAGCCCTTTCCCAGTAGAAGAAGTGAGATCTCCTGGCTAACATAGAGAAGCTTCTGACCTTATTTAACAGGATATGACACGATGATAATAGAAGGGGAAAGTTTAAGTGCTGAGAGTTTGGGGGAGACTTGTTTCATAAGTTGGGGGGGTGGCTCTGTCCTTTTTTTTCCATGAAGGAGAATCTTGATACAGATTTATTTGCTGTTATTTTTCAAATCGGCTCTAGCTTCGTACTGCTGAGCAGACCTTCAAAAGGCCAGTCGCCAAAGTCAGCATCCTCAGAGCTTAGCACCCATCTACACACCGAAATAAGGGCCAGCTTCTCAACTGAGCGCACGGCACTGGATGCAAATTGGGCTCCCAGCACAGTAACCCACTGGGAATTGCTGAGGGCTGAGAACTGGTGAAAATCTAGCCCTTATTTGGAAGCCTAAATGGGAAATCTAGCCCTTAACTTGGGTGATGAGCATCTGGGAATCTGACCCTGAGCTCCTTTGAAAATCTGCCTGACCGGCCAGCTATTGAAATGAATGGAAAGGCTCCCATTGACTCAATGAACATTAGAACAAGCCCTGACTGCCTAGAGTTAGGCTCAAACACTCCCCTCGCCCACACCAGCAGGTTATTGGAAGCAGGGCTGAGCAAATAATCTATTTGTGGTTTGGCCAAAGAAAAGTCTGGTTCAATTCGAACCAGAACCAGATTTTTCAAAACATTTCATTAAATCAAAAACTTGACAAATCTAATTTTGAAATAGGGCAGCTGTTTTGGAATGAATCTGTTCTGAGTCGTTCAGCTTCATGTGTTTTTCACACCTTTTTTTTTAAACCGGCCATGTTGGAAAAGGAAACTGTTTCAAACTGAAAAGCTGAAACGAAAAGATTTGACTTTAAAACAAACTCCAAAATAATCAATCAGCTTTACCTTGAATCCAGGAATAGTTTCTGGCCAAAACAAAAATGCATTTTGCAGCAAAAATTCTATCCACTGAAAAAAATTCCCTCCGCTTTATGTGGGTGCTTACCCAGACCCAACCCGCAGCTGTTTTCAGGTTAAAGTGGCTTTCACCCATCTCCCCTTTTCCTTCCTTTTATCCCCTTCAGCACTGCCTACACCGCTGAGGCCACCGACTATGACATCCGGGTGCTGCTGAGGTTTCCGCAGCGG
The DNA here is from genome assembly GCA_007922155.1 of Mesoclemmys tuberculata. Classification (NCBI taxonomy): domain Eukaryota; kingdom Metazoa; phylum Chordata; order Testudines; family Chelidae; genus Mesoclemmys; species Mesoclemmys tuberculata. The sequence goes on from ML675621.1 coordinate 14,138,285, forward strand.
GTGAAGAACCAGGGCACAGCTGACTTCCTGCCCAACCGGCCCCGCCACAACTGGGAGTGGCACAGCTGCCACCAGTGAGTCGAGGAGAACTAGGCAAAGGGCCTTGCCACTGGGACATTCCTTTGGTGGGCAGCGGCTGTGGGGAGCCCTCCTGATTGGCTGAGGCTCCAGTTTAGTAGAGCAGCTTGAGCACGTGCATCAGCATTTTGCTGAATTGGGGCCTAGGTCACTACGCTGAGAGTGTAAGCCCTCCTGGCTCTAGGTCAATTTCCGCGCCAGCCTTGCCTTCAGCGCTCCGTTTCTCATCCTCTCATTCCAGCCCTTTTCGTCTCCTCCTCTCCTCTTTTCTTTCTTCCTTTCTCTGCAGTGTTTGTTTATCCCCCCCACCTCGGAAACCATTTCCCTGCCAGCTCCAGCACCCTGCTGCCCCGGGCGAGTGTCCTTTGAGGGTCCCAGCTGAGCTGAGCACTGTGGGCAAAGAGAAACATGGGCTTCTAATGCTGTGACTGATGCATTCTGGGAGCAGGTGGATTTTGAGAAGCCACACACCCCAGCCCTCACAGCCCAGCACCTGCTGCTTTCCCTGCCCCTCCCACGCCTGGGCTAGTCTGGTGTCCCTGCACCCAGCATGCATCTGTGACTAGCCCTTTGGTGCATGCCCTGATGCAGGCATCTCTGCCCTTGGGTTCCCCCAGGCACTACCACAGCATGGACGAGTTCAGCCACTACGACTTGCTGGATGCGGCCACAGGGAGGAAGGTGGCCGAGGGCCACAAGGCTAGCTTCTGCCTGGAGGACACCACCTGTGATTTTGGGAACCTGAAGCGCTATGCCTGCACGTCACACACGCAGGTGAGAGGAGGGGGAGATGGAGACGGGGCTGCACCCAGCAAATCCAGGGCCACGCCTGGGGCTGCTGAACAGCACTCCACTCACTGACTGCAAAGCTGGTGATTTAGTGCAGGGCTTGCTTCCCCTACCGCCCCAGTTTCCTAGGACACCCAGCTGGGAGGGATTTGTGACAGTGTCCAGAACTGATCAGGACTCTCCCTCGGGGCGTCATGCCCGTGCAGTGTCATGTCTCCCTCTGGAATATCAAGCTGGGACCTTTCAGCTCAGGTGGGCATAACCTGTGGATTTCCTGGGCTTGCACAGTGCTGGGGAAGGAGGGGCTCAGGGGTCTTCAGTATTTCGCTATTCCCCCATGTTCCTTGGAATTGAAAGCTCTGGCAGTTGCAGTTCAAAGCTCTAAGAGCAGCTGGTTCTGCACAAGGAAAGGGCTAGGAATGTCCACCCAATGTGACACTCTCTTTGGCAGATGCACCCACTTTTCCTGAAATGATGTAAAATAGTCATTCCAGGTGGTCACGGGAATCCATGCCAGTATTTTCATATTGCCACCACAAGTGTCAATTTGGTGGAGGGAGTCCTCAGAGGGGTCATTCCCTTTGCATTCAAAACACCTGAACTGAAACCCTGTGCCCACCCAAATGGGCTCTGCATACAGACCTGGGGAAGGAGAAGAGCCTGATCTGGATTCCTGTGCCCACATGGAATGGATTCCGCAACACTCCTCCAGGGAGGAAAATGTGTTTTGCATTAGCAGAAGTTGCAGACCAGACACACCACCTGCACAGGGTTGAGCAGCGTGGGTAATTCCAGAACATGTTTCTATATAAAGACAGGGAAGGAACAACAGGAAGGGGAAAAATGAGAAATGATAAAGATAAAAAGCGAAGTTTAAACTCTGTGTTCTGCAGATCAGACTAGATGATCCGCGGGTCCCTCCTGGCCTTAGAAATCTGACTCATGGGCACTGCTCTTTCCTTCTGTCAGGGCTTGAGTCCTGGTTGCTATGACACCTACAATGCGGACATTGATTGCCAGTGGATTGACATAACAGACGTGCAGCCTGGAAATTACATCCTAAAGGTTGGTTTCCTGGTGTGTAGGACTTCGCTGCATGGGCCATTGCTGTGAAGCAAGTGAGGCGATTAGTGGCACCACTGCTCGTGAAATCATGGTGAATGTAGTGCTGGAGTTTGATTTGCGTATGTCAATGTTGGGCCCCTTGGTTGTGAACATCCAGGCAAAGAGAATGTGCATAACATGGACGCTTAGACATTTGTTTGAGGACAAAGCAGACACACCGGGAGCCCAATCATGAACTATGCAGTGGCAATTAGAAACAACAGGGGGGAGATGTAAATGAAACAATAGCTGGTCACCCCTGAGAAAAGCAGAACAGAAATCCATTGTGTTGCTGGCTTTACTCACACACAAACACATTTTAGGACCAAATTAAGCCCTGCTGCAAGCTGTGCATGCTGGCACAATACCATTGAGTTCAAGGAACGCTAAGCCCAATTACATCAGGGCTGAATTTGACCCTCTGTTATATGTCTCATTTTTTTGACCATTTGCTGCAAAGAAGCACCGTGGGTGCAGCAGGATGACAGGCTGTTTTCTTGGCAGAAAGTGAAGGGATTTTGCCTGTAGAAGAAACTATAAAACTAAAAAAACGTAACAGTGGAAAAGCAAAATTGCGCATGGCACTTTATTTCCCTGAAAGGACCCAAATAAATAGTGTGTGTTTTTCATTGCAAACTTTAATAGTTAAACATTATCATGCATATTACAGGCGAGACATGGGACCAGCCAGCAAGAGGGCCCTGTTGCGCTAGGTGCTTCACAGACAGAGTAGTAGATAGTCCTTGCCCTGAAGAACTTATAAGCTAAATAGACAAGATAAACTACAAGGGATGGGAAACAGGTACCACGCACAATTACGTCGCGCTCTCGCTGTCTGCTGACTACCAGAGCAACTGGCACTGTTGATGTCTTTGTCTTGCGTTCGTAGGTTCAAGTGAACCCCAAGTACATGGTGCTGGAGTCGGACTTCACCAACAACGTTGTGAGGTGCAATATTCACTATACCGGACGCTACGTTGCCACTACAAACTGCAAAATCGCCCAGTAAGCGTGTCCAGGAAGCTCTCCTGGTCCTTGCCTGTCTGCCTGGCTTCTTCCATGGTGCTCCTCGCTGTGATATCCAGGCCCCTCGCCTCTTCCTTCTTCTGTTTCTGTCTCTCCTCCATCACTTCTCAGTGGTGGGGAATCGGAGCTGAAAAGGGAAAGGGGAGGATGGAGTGGGCGGGGGGGGGAACTGCTGTTGGGGAGGGGCATGGGAAATGCAGAAATGTTCTTGAATACAAAGGGGCGAGGGGGGCTTTCCAGCACTAGATCGGCGCATCCGTCTGCACCTTAAATGGAGTAGTTCTGTCTCCAGCTGCCACCTACAGCATGATCTGCTCCCAGAGCAGTCCTCTGTCACGGCTGGGCTGTGGTCTTATCCAAACCGTCCACGTGAGATGCCTCCATCACTAATTCTTAACCAAGAAACAGCAGAGAAAGTGCGTCACAGAAAATGCCTCTTATGTCATCTCCTCCATTCCCCCACTCCAGGCCCGCGCTAGCTTGTTCCCCCACAGCCAGCCCATGACTGGGGAACCGGAGCTCTGGGTGCTCATCCGAACTCTGCCCCTGCCCACTGTGTGGCGATGAGCAAGTCTCTTGACAGCTTGGTTTTCAGAGGTGCTGAGCACCACCCGCTCTCATTGCCTTCACCACCTCTGTAAATCAGACCTTCACCCTAGGTCTCCACCTGTAGAGTGCGGCTAGACGGGGTGTGATGATTAGGAGATTGTCTGTGAAGCACATGGAGAAAGGAGTCAGACAAGTTAAAAGTGTTAGCATTTGGTGCTCCAGGGCCATTTTTCCACCTTTCCACTTCCCCTGTCCCGGACACCTCTGGGGCGGGGCAGTTTGGCCCTGGGACAAATTAGAGCAACCTCATTTGCTAACTTCCATCAGTGCTCGTAGCTCGCACGCAGCTGCTGCACAAGCCAGGAGCACAGCAACACGGTGCATGCCGCCCCGCCCCCCCACACCTTGCCCCTCCACAGCCCAGGATTGCCCAACACAGGCGAGGTTGGAAGAGGGGGTAAGGCGGAGGAAACGTGGTGAAACGCAGCCAGGTGCTGGAGCTGTGAATTCTCCCCATCCTGTGGGCCCATCGCACCTCTCCCTGCGTGTCTGGGAAGTGCTTTGGTGTCTCACTGCGCTGGGTCTGCGAGCACCGTCAGCGCACAGCCGGGGGGAGCCCGCGCAAACAGGCCAGCCGCAGTGAGGCATGCCCAGGCCGCTGTGGGATGGCTGTCGGGTTTGACAAAGTAACTGAGTGGGGGGAAAATTAACTGATTTCTGTTTTACATTTGCTCATAAACATAGTTTGAGACTGGCTCAAGCTTGGGTCTGAATGGGGGAAAAACCCCACAGCCAGCGAAGGCTGCTGGCGGGTGGGACTGCAGCCCCGCTCGGGAGAAAGACAGGAGCGGCAGGCCTCCACTGGACTTAGATGCCATTGAGCCTTAGACAGTGAGGAGATTTGGTAGGGGCTAAATGCTGCCAGGCATTGCTCCCACGTCCTGGGAGTTCGTCCATCCCCCTGCTCCGTGCAGCTGTGGGCAGGATGCATTGCCAGCATGCTATGAGGTACTGAGAGGTGTGGATTTAAATTGAACTCAGTGTGTGAAATCCTGGCCTCATTGATATCAGTGGGTTTGCCATTGATTCAATGGGGCCAGGGTTTCACCCATAGAGATGGTGGGGCTCCAGTCCCCAGGAAAGACCAGGCTATATGTCATAGAGGCCCGGATTTCCAGGCAGGAGCTCATCCTGTAGTGTCTGAATCCTTTCAAGAGGAGGCCAGGGTGACTGTGCTACATGGCAGCTGGCCCTTGGCAGCACAGAACAAGCCACAGTAAAGTCAGTCCCACTGGTCTCACTGGAACCTTTTTTTTCAGTGGCAAATAGCTTTTTCCCCAACAATTTAACAGTTCATTTCACTCACTTATTGTTATTTCAGATTGTCTGTGCACACTTTCAGTAACCGTTTTAGTTTTTCAGTCTGGTTTTTAAACTTTAAAAGCTTGTTTGACAAAATAATGGGGGGGGGTTGGACACAGGGCTTTTTTTTTCTTTTCAATTTTCTGTTTAAAATCATTAGCCCATTTCATCCAGTGTGCCTGTTGATTTCTTTTATTTTCCACTGGCAGGTCTTGACCCAAACAGGGAGGGAAGCATGACACCTGACCCCACCTCCCAAACCACATTCAACACTGTCAAGATGGCACTTGAAATGTCAGCTCCTGGATGCCTGATACAGTGGGGCAGCAGCTCGTGACAAAAAAAAATTATTTCTCAATTTTAAGAACCTGAGGGAAATGAGAGTGATTATTTTAAATATTTTTATACTTAACTTTTCTTTAACCTTTGGGGTTTTTCCCTGTTTCCAAGTGGAGATTGCTGATGATTTAGGTTAAATAAAACAAGGATTATTACCCTCCCAAGCCCTGCCAATACATGTAGATTACATGTTATAATGGTAGATAGGCTGATGTCTAAACTGTGCCCAATTTGTACAGTATGGCGCTATAGTTTTATGGAGGCTCTCCAGTGACAATGCACATGCTAGCCCCCAGCCTCGAGGTCAGACTACAGCTATGATCTGGGCCTATTTTATTACTTATAATCTGACACCAACGGACCCCCACAAGTAGGAACTAAGGTTAAAAGTTTCAAACACACCCTCTGATTTTGCCTATGTTCTCATCTGTGTCTCGTCCTGCTGCCCTCAGCTGGAGTCACAGGTTGGAACTTGGGGTGCAGAAGAGGCGGGCGCACCCCCTGGCTTGAAGTGGGTTCCATCATATCCAGGGTTTACAGTTTGGTTCAATGGCTGTCAGCACCCCCACTACACACAGTGTCCCAGCCCCCCTGACTGGAGTAGTGGGTATCCAGGACTTCTGCAATCAAACCCATGCTGCTCTGCTCTGGGACACCCAACATTTAGCCCAAACATCCAGGGCTAGAATTTGCAGTCAGTAACACTAATATTTATACAAAGTTATTAGTTTATTATTTGTACTGGGGTAGTGCCTAGCAGTACAAGGCATTGTGCTAGGTGCTGTACAAATACAGAACAAGAAGAAGGTCGCTGCCCAAAGAACTGACAGCCTAAGTACAATAAAGCAATGCAACTCCACGTCATATTGCCATCCCAGTTGGAGGAGCTACCCCCTGCTTTACATGGCTCCAACAGATCAAAATCTGGCTGGGAATTTTCATTTTATTCAGTTGAAAGCAATACCGTCAACTGTGTAGTTATAGTTTGTTCACAAGCGGAGAGGGATTTAGTAAACCTCAGATGATGAAATATTTCATCTGCGAAAAAAAAAATAACCAGCACAACAGGTTGGTTTATAATTCTTTTAAACATTAAATTAAAAGCTTTCCCTGCAAAGGGCACAAAGCAGGACATTGTCACTTGTGGAGAAAACCAGCAAAGATCACGTAAGTGGGAGCTAAGTGGTGACTAGACCCTGGTGCTGGCTCTCCAGCTAGGCGGGAATGTCACTCTCAGTGAATTTGGTGCAAGGTCAGTTTGGTGTGAATAGTCTAAGGGGTGATGTGTAAGTGTTCCCAGAGCACGGCTACACCGCAGACACCCATGTTGCCTTGTTAGCTGTGCTACTGGAGTGAAGCCAAGCGGGGTAGGCTAGACTGTACCAGCGTTTCCGTGGAGCTGTACCCTAGTAACACTACTGCAGGGACAGGTGCAGCTGTGCATGGCGCAGGAAATTCCCACTGTTACTGAGGGCCCCGTTGCTTTGTGCCATTGCATCTGATGCTGTAAGATCCCGCAGGGACTGGCGGGGTGGTTATAGCACGACCCTGGACTGACGGATTCACCAGCTGCCTGATGTGATGGGGGGCCCCGCTGCCACACGCACACCCCGCTTTCCTCAGATCAGGAATGACAAAGAGGCCTTCATTTAGCAGTGACTCTAGAGCGTCGTCTCTGCCTTATTTTAGCGAGGGGCTCAAGCTGCAATGCCTGGCTCGAGATGCCAGCCTTCGCCCAGTTCAGGGCAGTTTGGCTCTGGACATGATCCTGGGCCTGTCTCCAGGTTGTCTCGAGCTCAGGAGCGAGAACGGGACCTGAGCCACCTGGGAGCTGCGGGCTGCTGTCAGCGCTGGCACCGGAAAGAATCTGTTGCTGGCGTCATGTGAGCTGCTGCCAGAGAAGAGTCAGCTGCGGGCTGCTTGGTGCTCCCATGCATCAGGCATGGCTCGAGGACCAGCGCTCTGGAGACGTTGCACAGACATGGTGCAATCTCGGCAGGCTCCAGCCAGGCCTGACCCATCCCTCCCACTCCTGCCCCAGGTCTAAACGAATCCCCCCCGCCCGCCCCCCACTTTCCTTCCCACCTGGGAAAAAGAGAGGCTGCCCCATACTTCAATCCTGCTACGCGCCCTGTTTCTACCCATGCTCCCACCCTCTCCGCTCCCTCCATCTCTCCTCCCTGTGCAGACCACAGGAGGGAGGAATCTTGGATTCTTCTCTTCCAGGGGAGGGGAGCGGGGAACAGCATCAAGAGACCCTCATCTTCTTCGTCCTTTCTTCCTCCATGGGTCGTTGGGAGCAGTCAGCTTCTCTTCTTTCCTCCGGCCAAAGTGATGTCACCTCTGACATTTACCCCATGGATGCCTGGACTTCACAGCCATAAGCAGGGAGATAACGCGGCTTCTCCTGCTGCACAGACACAACCCTCTGCTACCTGAGCTAAAGGAGACTCTCTGGTCGCTGTACTAGGCCTTTTATCAGATCCGGATCTCCAGCCAAGGGCAAAGACATGATGATGCTCAAAGCAGTTCTGATGCCCTCCACTAGAGGGCAGTGCTGCACAGACACGTGCCCCTGGGGTTCGGTGCACGGTACAAACTGGGGTAGATGGGGTATCCGCGTCCCTGCACAGCAGCGATAGGCAACGCTTGCGAGGGCAGCTATGGATAAACGGCCATGAGAGCGGGAAACTCACGGGACTGCGTCAGTCTGGGAATCTGATGAGCGTCTCCTCCAGGATGTGGTTTCTACTCGGCTGTAAAGCTGGTGAGAAGAGTCCACGTTTTGCTTTTGATCCCAGACAGAACGCAGGCTGAGTACGGGCCAGGAGGAAAATGTAAAAAAAAAAAATGTAAACATCAAGTTAGAAAAAGCAAAAATGTTGGGTGATGCTTTGGGCTTATTGGTCCTTTACCTGCCATCTAAGCACCCTTTGGCACCCACCCTGGACAGCCAAGTCGCATGATTTGGCTCATAAACAAGGCCTGTGAGGGTCACACTGGCATTCGGCTCCTGGCCTCGAGCTGGGGAGGATAGACCGTGCAGCATTTCCATGGCAATGGGAACCCAGTCTCAAGGTTCCTACCCCTTCAGCAAACAAACCCAAACCCTCCCCAGAAACCACTGCAGGGACGTGACCCACCACAACACCCTCAGTCCATCTCAGAGCTGACCAGTGCAGCCAGAGGGCGGGGGAGGGAGTTACAGCAGCTCATTGTAAGTAGTTTACCTTGCCAGCACAGTCTCGGTGAACGCTGGTATGAGTGCCAATGCAATGTCTGCACCCACAGTGCCCACACCTTGCTATCCGACGCAGGATGCCTTGTTTTCTCTAGGGAATGGCTAGTCTTCTGCCCAAGATCTGTATTCAGGGTAACCAGGTGCAAACAAGAGGATTTGCTACTCATTATTTACTTGCATTTAAATATGGACCCCAAAGATGTAAAGGGTAAAATATCAGTTCCCTTCAGAGGCGGTTTCATTTTTCAATGGCTAGTAAATGGCTAATAGCTGTGAGAAGCATGCTAGACATGAAGTGTATGATTAGAAACACAGCAGTAGCAGGTGTTTCAAATTTGCTCCGAAGTCCCCCATTCTTTGGGGCATAGGTAATGCATGGGAAGGCAGGGCAAGGACACACCACAGTGCGCCTGGCCAGCCCCGCCACTCGCACGCTTACCATGAAGCAAGGAGAGTCCATTGCTCACGGCTTGCCTAGCTCCACATTTGCAGCTGTGGCCAGCTCGATGTGCTCTCTCGTTGCTGGCACTGCTGGCCTTTGCTAGACGTTCCTCGCTTGGACTATGTCTGAGCGCAAGAGAGCTTGGCCTGAGCCTTGCTCCCACTCCAGTTAAGAGCAAAGCTCCCGCTGCCATGCATGGGCGCAGGAGCCTGGCATGCTCTGTATCTGCAACAGATGAATGCGCTTGCTCTTCGTCTACCCGACTATTCCCCTCAGTGACGTCCCACGCCTCCTAATTCAGCGGGGTGACAGTCGGGTGCTAGGAAAGGAATCTAACATCTCTGGTGATGCAGCCCAAGGTCTGGCTGATGGAAATTGACAGATGTGCAGCCAACACGCTGCTTTGATCAGTCAGGTTTCCAGTTCACATGCTCAAGCGTGCACGTAAATCCCATGGCAACAAGGAAGTGTGTGAGAGGAACCACACACAACAGTATCTTACAGGCTTAGTGTAGTCTACAACACTGCCATCTAGAGCTGGCCTCTGAAGAGCCCTCCTGGGATGAGGCATGGCTGCTAGAGGGAGAGCTGCCCGGGGAATGTTTTTTCCCATCCTACAATATTATTTGAAGTTTTAAATGGTTTCCCATCCTGCACAGGGAACAGTCAAGATCTTGAAAATATTTGCAAACCAATAATCCAAAACCACCCACCCACCCTCTAGCCTGGATCAAGCAACAGACTGCATTCAGCTAGCTTTGAAACATTTTGACCTTTTAAAACCTAAGTATAAAATGAACTACAATTTTGAAACAAAAAGTCATTTTGAACTGAAAAAATGAAACTTTTCATTAAAAAAAAAAGATGATGAAGAAACAGGACAATGTGGAAACGTTTTTGCTCCAAAGCAGGAGAGCCATCGAAACCAGCCCTTGCTTGGAACAGTTTGGTTTCAACAAATCGCCAAACATTTGACAACGAGAAACGTTTTGTTGGAAAAGTCCCAACCGGCTCCAGGAACCATTTTGCCCTATGGCTTTTCAGAGTAAACCTGCCCTTTAAGGGCGCATCCCTCTCCAGCTGAAAGCGCTGACCTCACATTGAGGATGCCAATGGATCTGGGTCTCTCGCAGTCTCCACAGGGGGTAAAGTCACATTCCTGGAGTCCCTGGCACACAGGGTGAGGAGCCCAGGAGCAGCTAGGCAGGGGCTGGTTGGAGTGCAAGGGGCCAGCCGCAATGGTGAGGTTTTAGAACAAACCAGGAGCCCAGCCACGCTTCGCACCTGGGAGGCTGCCCCTTCCCCCCTGCTGCCCAATAAGGATTTGTTTCCAGCCAGCCTAGCCCTGATATAAAGGTCACAAGCCAGCCATGTTCCTACAGAGCCCTCCAGCAGCCTTTCCTCGGCCTCCCCCAGCCATCTGGAGACCCAGGCACCCTCTCCAGGGGAGCCAAGGAACCCTAAAAGAACAAAGTCCTGGGAAGGGAACCTAGGAAAGCAGGTCCAGGCAGGGACAGCAAGGAACGACTGGTATGTGGCAGCCTCTCAACACATTCCTCACGCATTTAACTCTTCGCTGGCAGGCGGCATGGGCTGCTACTGCGCAGCCCCAGGCCTACGTGGATGCTGCGTGTTGGCGGGAGGCCAGGGAAGGCAATTGCATCGCACAGGGCTGCTAACACTAGCTGGGCAGGTACTGGGGACGGGCTGGGTAGTGGGCGGTGCACGACAGCCGGGTACAGTGGCAAACTTCCTCCATGCAACTCCACCGAGCAGCCACGGTTCTGGGCTAGACCGGGCCCCGCTCTTCCAGTCCTGGGCCCCGCCACAGCCCTGACAGTGCCCCTCACTCTCAGCCCCCCGTGATTCCTGACTGCCCTCAGTTCCAACCTGCAGCCTGGCCATGCATATGCAGCTCTGCCAGCCCTGCCAACCCAGCTGCCATCTCCCCTTCCTGTTCCAGTTCAGGGGGCCTCCAAATGACCATGCCAAGGTACATCAGGTCCAGGCCAGAGCACACACAGCCATGCCAGGCCTGGTACCCCACAGAGCCCAGCAAACGCAGCTCAGTGCTAACCGCCAGTATCCCCGGCTTCTGTGTGTTCTCACCCGGCCCCGCCCCACTATGGCAGATCCCAGGGCCAGGGCCTGTTCTCCCCCAGGTAGATCGGCAGGTAGCTGAGGTGCTATTGGCATTCGAGCTGTGGCAGCTGGAAGGGGACGCCCCAGAAAGTCGTTTCTCCCAAGGGTGGGGACCAGCTCCCGCCGCTGCCGAGGCCGGAGTGGGATTCTACAGCCCTCGAGTCACAGAGAGATGACAAGAAGCCCTTAAATAAGGCTTGCGCTCTCTCGGGGGGGGAAGGTGGGGGGGGGCAGAGAGCTCCCCACCTATTGCCCCACCCAGTGGAGTTATTCATGGAAACACCCTGGTTCTTCAACAGCCCTTGGCCTTCCTCACATAAATGTCCTGCCTGGGAGCCAGGGGCAGGGGTGGAGCAGCCACTGGCTGGGTTCCCACCCCACTACACCTCTCCTCCCAGCCTGAGCCATGGGTTGTAAGGCCAGCCAGCCCTTGTGATGACCAAAGCTCTGGCCAAAGGCCCTCACCCAACGAGGCCTGCATCCAGATCACAACAGCAGCTGAGCTTGCTGCCTGCTTCCGTCCTATGCACACCACCCACCATAATCTGTGTCCCCGCACCAGGAGCCACCCAGCTTTCCTCCTCCCCTCTTACCTCTTCCCCGTGGCCTGCGGTGCTGTTACCTGCCCCCCAGCCTACAGCTCTCCATGGCCCAGCCTGGAAAGAGACACCCCCTTCCCCACACCCCCAGGGAGGACAGGGCTGCCTCACCTCCAGCTCAGGTGTTGCAGCCAACAGCTTTGGGGCTAGTCTTGGAAAGCCAAGTCATTGCTGCTCCTTCCCTGCCCCGAGAGCACCGCCTAGGCCATGAACCCTCCTCCCCTGGGCCAGGCTGACTGCTCAGCCACTGAACAGCCGGGGTGGTGAACTGCAGGCTAGCGGCTGGGGCACCAGGCTGAGATCCGGGCACACTGGCTTCTAGGCCCAGCTCTGGTGAATGAGCCTGGGTCACTTACGCTCCGGCCCTCGTTGTCTGTCCCGTCTATTTAGATGCAAGTGCCTGGGATAGGGACGCGCCCAGCCCAGGAGGATGCTGATTGCAACGGCAGCCTCCACTACGAAGTCCACAGTCCCCTGCAGCCACAGCCTGAGCTAGGCCAGGCCTGGCCTCCAGCGTGGCAGTGACAGCAAAGCATCCACCCCTGGGGCTTGGAGTGAGGCCCTGTGGCACCTGTCGTAGGAACTCGGGGGCTCTTGGGCCCTGGCCAATGCCCTGTGAAGCAGAGAAAGCAAGGCCAGGGGCTGGAGTTTGGTCTAAAGGGAGAGCAAGGGGAAAGCAGAACAGAGCAGAAACAGGGAGCTGTCATTTCCATAATGTAGGGCAGCTCCAAGCTGCCTGGAATGCCACAGGCTGGAGAACCGGATTTCCGTGATGGTCTGAGAGAACATCTCCCTCGCTGGCAGTTCTGCGAGCAAGGATTTCAGCCAGCGAACACTGACACGGGCCCCAGCTCTAGCTTTAAGCTGAAAATACCAAGCGAAGTCAGCATCAAAAGGGAAAAAGGCAAGGAAGGATGGAAAACGGTTGGCAGGCACACAAACCCCTTGGCCAAGGGAAAGGCGGTAGTGGGTGGAAAGCAAGCCAAGCTTGAGGGGAAGAGATGCACAGCCAAATAACTGCAATGGGAGTGCGCCAAAGCCTGGGGAATTACTGGTTTAACCCTTGAGAAGCTGGCCCTCTCCCAGCACGATGACACCACAGCCCTGAGAGTATTTGGTCACAGCTGACGTGCCAGGCAGGCCTTGTGGGCCCAGCCAAGAGCAGGGAGAAAACAGCCCTGCCTCCAAGAGGTGACACTAGCCATGGGGCTAATGGGCAGGGACACAGCAAGGTGAAAGGATTGCCCAGCAATTGCCTGAACATGGCAGCAGAGCTGCAGATAAGTGTCAGGGCTTGCACGTTCCAGGACAAGGCCCTAGCCACTAGACTACGCTGCCTTGTTTCAGGTTTTTAGGCGCTGTAATGGCGGGTTTGGAGGGAGTCCGCAGCACCCCCTCTGCCTGCAGCCACAAGCCTAGGCAGTCAGCTTTACAGGCTCCAGCGAGAGGGAGGCGAGCCTGCAGCTTGTGGGGTAGGCAGAGCCAGGGCTGGCGCTGGCACTAAAGGAGGGAGCGGGGTTGGGTGGGAATTTGAGGGCCAAGGCTGAGACAATGTTGCTAAGGGGTCACATTCTAGGCCTTGCTTCATTTATTCCCCTGGAAGCTATTTCCTCCCCTCTCCCCCCCCAAACAATGGGGCAATTGGAAAGAAAAGGCATTTGTGAGCAGAACTTCACTCACTCCAGGTTTCAGCCTCTGGGGAACTTTTACGGGTAAGTGTAAGCCCCAGCGAGAGGCTGCACCAGACCTTTAGCTCTGGCCACATGACGTAGCACTGCTGGCGGAGAGCGAGCCACCTGTTCACATAGCACACGGCTTAGTGGGAAATTTCCAACCCACCCAGGCAGGAAGCCACGGTTCCTCGCTGCCCCCCTCACTGGCCAAGAGGAAGGGGGTTGTGGCTATCACTAAGAACTGGGACTCAGGAGAGCCACTTTCAGTGCCAGCTCGGCCCCAGACTCCCAGCCACGCTGTCGGCTGCATCACGTCACCCTGCGGTGCTGACAGATTGCTTATTTCTTACACCTCTTGAATGGCCCAGGAATGTGAGACTAACATCTCCACGTCCCCACCTGGACTCCTCTGCTCTACAGCCAGTCTGGAGCAGCACCCCAGCCGCCCTCAGCCACCCCCTCACGTCTCCCCCCAGCCAGGTAAGGTCAGTGCATCTATTTTAGACAGAGGGAAACGCCAGCAAATCTGACCTGGTGAACAAAGGCCTTCCCACGCCCGGCTGCCTGTTCTCCCTCAGACCGCGCTAAACCCAAACCCACTCCATGTTGTATTAGCTCTTACAGCAGATAGGGAGGATGGCCCCGGGGTTAGGGCACTAGCCTGACACTCGAGAGAGCTGGGCTCTGTTCCCTGCTGCCAGCGTGACCTTCAGCAAGGCACGGAGCTGTTCCGTGCCTCTCCGTACAATAGGGAGGGCAGCACCTACCTCCCGGGGGCTGGGAGGAGAGACGCTGTGAGCCAGGAGGTACTCAGGTGGCTGTCCAAGCACCCCAGAGAGATGCCGTGGCATCAGGCAGTCCTGGCCCACATGCGGCAGCGTCTTGCTAAGAAGCTGGGTTAGGAGACCTGCAGTCAGCACCAGAGGGATGCTAAGTTGATCTAGTTCCCATGGTGAGGAGCCAAGGACTACCTCAGGCTCTTAAAGTCGCCCCTATTTTGACTTCCACCTTCTTGCAGTTCCCTGGCATTAGACAGACGGACGCACGTCCTCAGAGCCCAGCTAAGGAAGTCGCAGTGATCTCACCTCACAAGCATACCCAGCGCTGCACAGCCCGGAAGAGATGAAGCGCAGCCTAGGTCTCAGTGCGCAGTGGTGAGGGGCGGTGGGACCGCAGGGACAGCTTGACCTGTTATCCAGGCATGGTCACAACGTGGTGGGTTTGGCTCACTTGGTCTTTGTGCCATGGGCTGCACTCCTCTTTCTCCACCAGGCAGCAGTGCAGGACAGGACTCCCCTCTGCACACTTGCTTTCTGCAGCTTAGGGAGAACAGCTGCAGCACCTGCCACAGCTGGCCCCAGCCCAGAGCCCATGAGACAGCCCCACAGCACCAGCCCCTGGGCAGCCCTGGCTGCCCCGGGGCACCAACCGGCCTGGACCAATGGCTGCTGGGCCCCACTGCAGCCCTTGGCAGATGCAGCAGGAGGGGGTAGTGCCATGCCTGTTTGGTACAGCTATGCCTCCCCCCATGCAATACCCAGCACCTGTGCTGGGAAGGATTTATTGCTCCATCTAAGTGCAGACAGGACATACATGTCGCTTGTCCCCGTTAGCAGGAAGGTAGCACCCCTTGGCAATGCTGGGTGTCAGTTACATGTGTTTCTGGTAGGCCCCATTTCAGAGCCACCGAGGAGAACACGTGGCCAGTCCCCTGGGGTTTGGTGAGAGCCAGACAGCCACATCAAGCAGCTTTAGGCTAAAGCAGACGTGAGCTCCATTTTAGGGCTACAGCCAGGTGCAGCTCTTCCTGCCCAAGAAACAGGTGATGGAGACCAGCCATAGAGCTTCAGCAGAGGACGAACAAGCACCCCCCTCAGCTGCTGCCCTGGACAAAGGGGGCAGCAGAGCCTGTTCTCCTCCCCCTTACACCCCTGCCAGTAGGAATGCAGCATCCACCCAGGGACCTGCCCTTCCGCTCCTGTAGAAGGGACAGAGCAAAGCCAAGGAAGCAAAGTCACTTTTTGGCTTACAGGAACAAAAAAGACAGAGGCCACAGCCCCAGAAGCTAGGCCCACCATGTGCCATGCTCCTCTGTGGCAGCTATTGACATACAATAAGGCCATCAGAACTGAAACCAGGGGCTTTTCAGCTAGGTCACAGTCTGTACATGCCTCATCCTGGGGTGCTTCCGTGGGATCTTCCAAGAGACCCTCTGAGCCCTGATCTGCATTAAGGATGCGCAACGGTCCAACCACATCAGCCTCATTTCCTCCCACCAAGGAGTCACCTGGATGGGAACAGAAGAGAATTCTCCCATAACATATTAGACACTGGGTTGGAATGGACCCCCAGGTATAGCCAGAGCTGTCTGGCGTATATACACACACACGTGAGATCTTACCATGCCTGGAAGCCACCTCTCTCTCTGGAAGCACCTCTCAGGCCATCTGTCCAGAGGGCTGACTCTCCTGGCCTGTCCTCCAGCCAGCCCACAGTTGCCAGTCTCCCAGCAGCTGCAAATGTATCTGGTGCCTTTCACTAGAGACCAGTTGGGACAGAAGAGAGAGAACCTACAGCTAGACTTGTTTATTTCCCCTAGGGCACAGGCTAAGTAACTGCTGTGGACAGGATCCCCACCACGACTTCCTTCCTACAGTGAAGTTAATTCAGAAAACCTGCCCTGAAGAGAGCCGAAGCAAAGTTTTCTAACCCAGCTATGCAAACCCCGCATAGGAGGAGGCTCTTTTTCCAGTCACCCCCTGAGATGATCTTGATCCTGGAGGCAGGAAGCCCAACCCCTCAGAGCACATCACAGGTGAGATGTGTCACTCCAGTGACTGATGTCACCTGACCACATCCTCCACCCTGGGGACCAGCTGGATAATCCCTGGGCCCAGCCAAGACATGGCCAGTATTCAGAGAGCCCACAGAGCCCTGCCTGTGGATCCAAGTCATGCAGCGTAGCCTTGTGCTGTGCTCCAGTCACTCTTGTTGAAGGACCAGCCTTGTTCAAGGGATTCAAGGCTTGCTCAGCTGCCGTGACTCTCAGATGGCAGGTGATGTAGATCTGGGGGAAAGGGGGAAGAGAGGTGTTAGGAGCACACAAGGGGACTCCAACATCTGTTTAGTCTGAGTTTGGGGGAGGAAGTATCTCACCAAGTTGCTGGCATCTCCCACAAACCTGAACACATCCACCACGAACTGCAGTGTGTCCCCGCCTGGGTCCAGAGGATATGAAGGCTGAGCTGGTGTCTTCTGATCTCCCATCCACCAGGCAGCTAGACAAGGGTCAGTAAGATTCCCTACCCAGCTGTAGCTGCCAAGGAGCTGTGTAGTAACTGTCCCCTTGAGAGGGCTCTGCAGCTCTCACCCATTGAAGCGAACAACAGCATAGCAGGGGGAATAGTCCCTGTCTGGGGTCAGGTGGCCACACAGCCTCAAAGCCACATGGTTCCCAGCACTGCCATCAGCTTGGAGGTGCATGACCTCCCCCAGCTGGAATCCGTGGGAGGGTCTGTCGGCGCTCCAGTCGTCTGCAAGGCAAGGTCTCCAGAGCACCACAGGCAGAGGGTATGGCCGCCTTTAGATCTTGAGTTCCTGAATGCTTCTCAAAGTCAGGGCTGGCATGGAGAAGTTGGGGGAGATGCAGAGGACATGGATGGACGTCGGGCAGATCAGAGCAGCAGGTGGGAAGTGAGCTGGTGAGATATCCCAGCAGGAGATACATCTGCCAGGGAATCATTCTGGGGACAGGAGGCTCTGGCTGGAAAATGCTGCATGGGCTGTGGATTATTCTTGCTCTGCTGCTCAAGCCTCCTTCCTTCGGTATGGGACCCAATAGCACCCACAGAGAACGGCTCAGCTTTGTGGGGCCATGTCCAAATATTGCATGTCAGACTAGAGGGCTCCCAATGGAACAATCAAAACCTCTTATCTAGAGCTTTTCATCAGCCAATCGCAGAGCACGTTACAAAGGAAGCAGCTATCTTTCTTAAGCCCCTGTGTACAGATGGGGAAACTGAGGCACAGAAAAGAGGAAGTGGCTTGCCCAAGGTCACCAAGTAGGCCATTGGCAGAGCCAGGAGTAGAAGCCAGAGTCCCCTTGCAGCACCACTCTGCCTCCCCGATAGGGAATAATTAGTAAATGTTCAGGGCCCATGTTGACAAACGATGAGAGCAGAAAGCAGAGCCATGAGAGATTTGGTACCTGTCACGATGAACCTCTCCAGCCATGGGGAAGAGGGCACCCCAGCAAGCCACGGGGCGGCAAGGGAGAGCGACTACTCTAAGACCAGCACACATTTAGTCTAAAGTTACTTCAGCCTTGCAAGCTATGCAGGTTATGGGACACAGGGACCATGGTGAGACCCAGGAGGCTTGGCCTAGGCATCCCAACAGAGATCATAAACAGAAAGTCACAGCCACCCCCCCCCGTTCCCCATGGCTAACTAGGGTCCCCAGTGTGGCAGGAGCAGAGAGCCACTGATTGAACCCATGGGCTGAAGACAGGTCTGGATGTTTCTCAGACATTACTTAAGCAGACAAAACTTGTCTTTTTCTCTTTTGGGGGCATGTTCGCCCTAGAAGGCTTCCCTGCCCCTGGGTGAGCACACTGGAACAGCTTACCATGTTTCTGTACCACTGCTCAGACAGGGCTCCTAGCCAGGCCTGGCGACGGCTGCAGCATCACCCCCCACAGCCCTGAGGTCAAAGCACAGGGCTAGTAGCTCTGCCAGGCACTCCACAGAGCACATTACATTGGACTAGAACACCAGATGTAAGGACCATGGGATTAAATGGGGGGGCGCATACTCTTGTCCCGTCCCACCCCAGTAAGGCAAGTGGTATCTTCCTGGGGGGAGGGGGAGTCTCCAGCTTCTGAGGAATCCTTACCTGCAAGGTGCTGCCACATCCACGGAGCCCGGCTGCAAAGGTC
>ML675621.1:14161564-14226605 GCA_007922155.1 Mesoclemmys tuberculata
CACCACCTGGCAACAGTAACCCTGCAGGTTTGGGACACTCCTGGGGGGGTTCCAGGCATTTAGTGGTGCAAAGTCTCCAGTCTTGAGATAAGCAATTATAGTTTGCCATCTCCAGACATTCAGAAATCATGAGTCAGGCCTCTTGAAATCATACGATTGGCTTAAAATCACAGCAGTTGGACAATTAAATGGAAAATCACGTTGGAGACATTAGGATTCATCTTTTCAGGTTTATCTGTGGCCAAGAGGGCTGGAAACTTGGGCGCAGGCCCTCGAAGGTAGATAGGCTCCAAATCTCCACTGATGTCCGTAGGAATCAGGAGCCAAAATAGCTGCGAGTCCCTGGGCCTGCCTTCTTCTAAAACAAAAAATTCAAGCTCAGATCACTGGGTACTAATACGATACCAGCAGTTGAGGGGCATTAAGAAAAGCCCCCAGATTACAAGATTTGGGGTAAAATAGCAAGAACTGGAACATGCCTCCAGAATGAAGAGTTCGGTCTATTTTGAGATGATGAAAAGAGTGACACAGAGAGCCCTTTGCAGAGTAGTGTTATTGGACAGACACTTCCAGGATCTTTGCTTCCTGTTCTTTCACATCATCCACTGGTACCTGAGCTATTAACTAGCTAGTTACATAGATAGAGCTGCAGCACTCCTATGCCACCCTCCAGGGCTGTTTTAGTGCTAGACAGGCCTTATGGAAACCCCATGTGTTAGTGTTTGTGGGAGCTGGAGAGCCAGAGGAAACCACAGGCCGTCTGTATCCAGCAGCCTCAGTAAAAAATCCCCTTTACAGTCATGAAATGGGTTTTATCTCATCTCTAGGAAACCCGGTGGGCCAGATCCACTGAAATCAGTGGAAGTTCAGAGCCTAAATATTTCTGTGTATCTGGGCCTACAAATGTTGGTTAATTAGTGAAGGTCCCAGATAGGCCTGATTGCCCATGGAGACAATCCCCCTTGCTTGCCCAGCGCTACCCCTGCGTGTGTGTCTGTGCAGAGACTAACGGCCATTTGCCATTTTGGAAGGTCAATTCGGACCGGCAGAGGTCTCCAGGCTGTGTAATGTAAGGATTAATTTAAAATCTTGTAACAAACACCCTCTGCTTTGAGAACAGCAGCACCAGTTGGCTGCAGTGTCTCAGGAGGGTCTCTCTCCCAGTTCCGGAGGCCTAGCTTCAGCTGGAAGGTGGCTTTCTGGAGTCTAGTGGGAATGCACTGTACAGCAAAGGCAAACCAGGAAGGGCGTATTGAGCTGTGTCCCATAAAAAGCTTAGTAAGAGGGAGGGCTAGAATGAGAACATCTCTGCCTGGGGGTGGGGAAGGAAACTCAACTAGAGCTGGCCAGAGGGTGACAATTCTCGTTATCAGTGTTTGAGATCTGCTTGAATACAATAGACCAGGTCCAAGTTTTGTCCACATTTGGAAAATTGGACACTGATAATTCTCTCCAAGGTGGAGAAGTGGTGGCAAGTGCTGGGGTGAGGAGAGGAAACCAGCCCTGCATGCTATTATTTTATTGCACCGAGTGACAAAACCCAAATGAATGTTTTAGGGGAAAACAAGGGAATTTGATCAGAACCTTTTTTGTCTGCAGAACTCAAACACTCCATTTCCCATGGCTGCTGCAAATCACTAACCCTGGCTAGTGATGGGCTCTGGGCCATTCATCAATCCACACTCGTGAGCCAACGGACTTAGCGGTTGGATTGCCACGATCCTGTGCAGCAGAAGGGGAGGGCAGGAAGACCAGCCAGGACATCGGACTCAAAATGCCTGCTGGATGTGCATAGAACTTCATTCTGCACTCAGCCCGCAGAGATTTCAAGGCCAGAAGGGACCACTGTGATCATCTGATCTGACCTCCTGCACATCAGAGGCCGCAGAACCTCACCCACCCAGCCTTGGGACAGATCCACGCTTGGCTTCCCTGGCATGAGCGTGGCATGCCAGAGCACAGCTGCCCTTCTCCCAGAGCGCGCATTGACTAGCACGTCCGCAGCTGCTCTAGTCGCTGCGGCAGCAGTGGTACAAGTGATGAGCTGACCTGGGCTCTTACAACAGTTGCGTGTGCTAAAGCCACCGTAAGGAGGAAGCAGAGGGTGGTAATGCCTTTGGCAGGGGAGTGGTCACTGCCGGCTGCATGGCCTGGCTTCCTGTTGGGGTCAATGAGCTGTTCAGCACCTGCTGGGACCTGCCCCTCGAGGATCTATGGAGGTTTAAGCTAAGATGACGGTGCTCATCCACAGCACAGTGCGCAGGGCCAGCTCAGCCGAGCTGCCAACTAGGCAGAATTTGAGGGCAGAAGGGAAGCTGCAGCTGCTTCTTCCTCCAAAACGCCCCAAGGTTTAAGAGATTAAACCAAGCTCTGGAACATCGTGAATTCCATTCCCATCGCTGATGGGTTTCACTGACCCCCTCTTGCTAGGAGTGAAAGGTAGACACTACTGCAGTTGAACGGATAACACTGAGAAACGGGCTCACTCAGGCCATCCATGCTACAGCTTGGCTCAGATCAGAGCTCTCCTGCCTCCAAAGCCACTGTCTGTGCAGTGTACAGCCCCTGACCCCAGCCTAATCATCACTTTGACCACTGCTGCGAGAGGAGCCCTGTGTGATCATGCTAACAGCATGGAAAGGCTCATCAAAAGGGCTGTCACAGAATAAAGTGTTGGTGGAGCCCTGGTGAGGCCAGGATATGAGAATGACTGGGGGGGAAGAGGGGGAGTGAGGTAATAGCATTTATTGGACCACCTTCCATTGGTGAAGAAGACTAGCTTTCAAGCGCCACAGAACTGAAGAAAAGCTTGTCTCTGTCACCAACAGATGTTGGTCCAATAAAAGTTTACTTCTCCCACCTGGTATCGCTCTATAAAATAAAGGCCTTCTGCAAGCATCCAGCAGGCCTGCTTCCCATGGTTGACCTGGGCTTCCAGCCCCCCCCATTCCACAGCACTGGGTCGTAGCAGCCCAGCCACTAAGGCTAGTGGCCCACAAGCATGGGTTTGTGCATGAGCGAGCGCATAGGAGGGCCCATTGCCAGTAGATGGCATTAATACACTTCAGCAACATGCAACAGAAGGGAGACCTATGGCTGAAGTAGGAGGAGCTGGATCAGAAAACAAAATGCTGTGGATTGGGGGGGGGTTGAATCCTCTCATATTTTTGCCACTGAATTTGCTAAAAGTTCATTGGGCACTAGGTGGAGGGAGGCAAGGGAGATGTAGGGGAAGTGTTACATTCCTTGTTCTTGTTACCACCCTACGTTTAAACAGTGGCAGGAGTGAATAACAGAAACTGAGGGAAAGCAGCACACTGGACCTTCTCTAAGGTGCTGCTGTTTGGGTTCCAAGGCGTGGGTGCTCTCTATGGTGCTTGGTGGCAAACACAGGGACCCGCAAGAAGAGTTTCACATTACAGACAAACTTTTCAGGTAACCTCCTTGGTCAGTGGGATCTGCAGCTCTGTCCGGATCAAGAGGGGAATGGAGAAGCCTGCTGGGAAGAGCCATTGAGGGGTGAGTTAGGCACCTGAAGTCTCGTTTCTCCCTCCCACACCCAGAAAAGGACAGTCACAGGGGCAGAAAACCACCTACACACCAGGGAAGACCCAGCAGCTACACCTGCTCAGGTCTTCGCTCCAGTCCAGCTTGAGCCAGACACTGTGCACAGGGATGCCAGCAGGTCCAGGGCGAACTGCCACTCTGCTGGAGAGGCCCTCCAGGGTTAATGATAAATAGTCTGGGCTCTAAGCTTCACCTGGACATGGTGTGGGATGAGAGCTGGGCCTCCAGGACAGCTTGGGACGAGAGTTTGGCCAGTAGCCACTTACTTAGGAAATGCCCATGGGCAGGCTGAAGATTGCTGGGAGATGGAAACAAAGATGCTGGGCCCAGTCTGTCCCCTGGAAAGAGGCAGGCCCCACTGCCACCCCTGTTGCCCCTCACCCAGGAAGAGGGGAATCTCTGGTCAATGCAAAGTCAGACCCGCCTTCAAGCAACAGCAACGCTCTTGAGCGGCAGCGACATTTTATGGCACTTCCCTCAGCTTTATCCCCACACGCCGGTTTTATTTTGTAGGTCTTGCAGGCCACACAGCTGCAGCCGTAGCATGTCTGTACTTCCCGCACACCGTGAGCGTTACACAGCAGCAAGGGCCAGAAGTACAGACAGAGGCACTGTTGCTAACTCCAGACCCCTCCCAAGCTCCTCTGCCACACCTGCGGAGGGGCCGTGGGGAGGCGAAGGTCAGACCTAGAGGCTAGAGCTCCCCACCCGCCAGCACCCAGCCGCAGTCTCCTTACCCGAGGTGCCATCGTCACTGCATTGAGGGTGAACAAGGGTCCAAGAGCAACACCAGCTTCCATCTTTAATTCGTCCGTATATTGAAAGAGGATGAAAGACATTCCACCAACGCCTCGTTAGCAGTAATTGAACTGAACAGTTCTAGAACCAGGATGCTTCAAGCAACAGAGCTCAACCAGCTCAGCCGGAATAGGTGCACCCTTTCTGTGCAATGCAGGCATTGTGCAGGGAACCTCCCAGGCCTGGAAGCCACCTCTCTCTGGAAGAGCCCCCAGGCCATCTGTCCAGTCGGCTGGCGCTCCTGGCCTGTCCTCCAACCAGCCCACAGTTCCCAGGCTCCCAGCAGCTGCAGATATCTCTGGTGCCTTCCAGAGGGAAGAGGGACAATCATACAGAGAATGAGCTGTGCACCTCTTCTCAACCTTTTTACATTAGACTTGTCGGAAAGTCTCCATCTAATGCCCTGGGCATTCTCTTTGTTTTAGAGTACCATTATCAGACCACGGTAGAGTACAGCAGGATGCCCATCTGGTTCAAATAGTAGCTAACAGCCTTCTATAAAAGAACTCCCCACCCAACGTACTCCACAGCCCACACAAGGTACCTAGGAAGAGAAGAGCTGGATTTTGCAGTGTCTGGAAGGAGAACAAATTCAGACTAACCAAGGGTTTTATTCCAGCTACTCACACGCTGCCTGCTTTGTTGAAGGACCAGCCTTGTTCAAGGGATTCAAGGCTTGCTCAGCTGCCGTGACCTTCAGATGGCAGGTGATGTAGATCTGGAGGGGAAGCAGAAACAGAGAAGTCAGCTGAGGGGACAGTCTCAAAAACCCTGCTAGGCATGGACTAAGTGAGTGGGTGGGAGGAGAGTGCAGAAAGAGGCTCACGTAGTTGCTGGCATCTCCCACAAACCTGAACACATCCACCATGAACGGCAGTGTGTCCCCGCCTGGGTCCAGAGGATACGAAGGCTGAGCTGGTGTCATCTGATCTCCCATCCACCAGGCAGCTAGACAAGGGTCAGTAAGATTCCCTACCCAGCTGTAGCTGCCAAGGAGCTGTGTAGTAACTGTCCCCTTGAGAGGGCTCTGCAGCTCTCACCCATTGAAGTCAATAACAGCATAGCAGGGGGAGGAGTCCCTGTCTGGGGTCAGGTGACCACACAGCTGGCCACAAAGAGCCTCAAAGCCACATGGTTCCCAGCGCTGACGTCAGCTTGGAGGTGCATGACCTCCCCCAGCTGGAATCCGTGGGAGCGTCTCTCGGCGCTCCAGTCGTCTGCAAGGCAAGGTCTCCAGAGCACCACAGGCAGAGTAGGGACCCCTCTGCAGGCCTTTTGCCCCCTCCTTAATGCTTGATCAGGTTTAGCAGTTGGCTGGATGGAGACTGGTAGCTCCTGGTGTGCATGCATGGAAACAGTGGGGGTGCTGGGCAGAGGCAGCCTGAAGATACAGCAGGAGTTACCTGCCTGAGACACACGCGATATTTTGCTAGAGCCAGAACAGCCCCCTGGGTCCCACAGCAATCAGTCCTGTCTGCCCATGGGTGGTGGAGTTTGGGCCATGGCTCGTCACCACCATCCACAGACAGCCCACAGGTGGGGAGGGCAGAGAGCTGTGTGACAGAGGGACGCTCCCCCAGAATGAACACATTCACCTGGCCAACATTGGTGCATCTGAACACCTGTGTAGAGGCCCCTGGGGCCACGGAGCCAGCACCTACCATGCATCGGCCCAGCCTCTCCTCCACAGACAGGGTAGCGCTGAAGAGGGCTTGATGGCTTCGCTGCTCATGTTGCTCTGCAGGGCAGATGAGGGAAGCTCAGATGCTGAACCTGCTCCCGGGACAGGGACTGGACGTGAGAGACGGGGACAGAGCGTCTCAGTGACTCACCTGCGGAGGTGACACTCGACAGGGATCACAGCCGGGCTGGTTCTCAGGATCACGGGGTTGCTGGCAGGGGTGGGGTTGTAGGACAGGCTTGTGCTGTAGACCAGGGAGCCTGGGGTCACCTGGGGAGAGGCAGACACAAGTTATTACATGGAGACAAGACACCCAAGGGCTAATGGCCCAGCTCATGAAGTTCAAAGTTGAAGGGTTGGGACAGCGCTAAGATCCCAGCCATGCCTTAGCGAGAGCCAGGGGGACCCAGGAGGAAGAGCTGGCGTCGCAGGGTGGCAGTTAGGACAGAACAGTTACCAATGCACCGGGAGGCAGGGAGACAGCCAGCAGCAGGCGAGTGTGGGAGTGGGGAGGAAAAGAGAAGCTGTCCGAACAGGCTTGTTCGTGTTATTGTTCCTGAGCGAGCCACCAGTACCATAGCGGCAGGATAGGTGGGCTGGGAGGGGCTGCAGAAGTAACCTGCCATGTTGTGGGAGCTGGTCAGAACATTTCTAGCAAGAATGGTCATCAAAACATACTGTTAGGGACGCTGGTCACGTGTGATCAGAGGGGCTGGGCAAATAAACCAAAGCCTGGCCTTTTCCAGCCAAAACGTCCAGTTCACATAACCACTCAGTGGCTGTTTTGTTAACACCGATGCAGAAGGACGATGGCATCGCCAGCCCTCAGGAGCCGTCCATCTCCATCCAGCTCTAGCAGAGAGGGAGCTTTGCCCACCCACATGCAGACACGCTCTCCTTCTTACGAGGTTCGTAGGGGACACAGCCCGACCCGGCTGACTCCTGCTCGACTGTGGGGCAGTAGATGGCCCACTAAGCGCTGACAGGGAAGGGAAGCACTCCCCAGGCACTGAAGCGAGGCCTCCGTGAGGCAAAGGAGATATGTCAGATGCACCCTACCCAAATGGCAGGGCCACTCTCCAGGCAGGAAGAACTTGTGACAAGACTTGAATCCAGATACACCGCACAGCACTGGAGCCCAGCCCAGACCCCCCATCCAAACTGGAGAGGGCCTTTGGATGCAGCCACTCCCTTCACACAGCCACGTCCTCACACGGCAGGCAGAGCTGCACCCAGCACAGGCCCGCAGAAGGGGACTGACTGCATTCAGAGCATCTTTCCGCTACAAGATAAGCCTGGACAGTCCAGGCTAACCTCACCCACACTGAGGGACTGAAGGCGTCCAGCTGAGTATTGGAGGCCCCATAACAACCACCATGGCATGGGCAAGGGTCAGTCACCCCTATGGGGTGGGGCAGTAGCGGGACAGGATAGGACAGGGTCTCCCATCAACCTGCTGTGATCTCACAGCTTGCATGGCGCAGCCTTACCTGCAAGGTGCTGCCACACTCATGGAGCCCGGCTGCAAAGGTCACCGTGTTCCCCGCAGCGTTAAGGGACGTGTACCGGCAGGTGGCCGGGCCCAGGCTCAGGTCAGCAGCTTTGACCAGTCGCCCCGTCCCAAACAGATCCCTGTGCACAGTGAGCACCAGCCGAGCCTCCTCGCACTGCACCGTGACAAGGAAGCATCAACCCGAGCCCAGGGGGAGGCCGAGTGAGAGAGGGCATGTGGCAGTGCTGCCAGTTCTGATTGTTTTATTGTGAATCTCATGATTTTAGGGATTTTCTGAATGCCCCGACACACTGGACTCACGTTCGTACCCACTAATCTCAGCTTTATATTTGGAAAGTAAGTTTCTAGCCCTCCTGGCTACACAGAAAAACACAGAAACATAAATCCTAACGTCTCAAGTCCCTGAGGTCCCTAAAGATGACATTATTCCTTTTTCTAAGTCTTGTGGTATAGCAAGGACAGAGGGCAGTAGGAAAATTCTGGAAGGGCGCTATATAAGTACTAGAATGCTCCAGGCTTTATTCCCTATAGACTAGCCAGAGTCACTAGAAGGTAATTAGCCTCAGATGACACCAATTAAGGCCCTACCCAGGTGCCTATAAAAACCCTCTACTGAGAGACAGTATAGAATTGAAGGAGTAGGTGTGTGGTGAGCAGAGGAGTGTGTGAAGTGGAGGAGAATAGGACAGAGTACGGTGGTGTGTGGAGTCGTGGAGGAGAACAGAACGGAGTACGGTGGTGTGTGGAGAAGTGGAGGAGAACAGAACAGAGTACGGTGGTGTGTGGAGAAGTGGAGGAGAACAGAATGGAGTACGGTGGTGTGTGAAGTTGTGGAGGAGAACAGTACAGAGTACAGCGGTGTGTGGGAGAGAGGTGGAGTCCTGAAGAAGGTACTGGGCTCAAGAAGCCAGAAAGGCAGAGGGGGGAGAGTAGCCCAGAGGAAAAGCCTGCAGCTGCAAGTAAGGTGCCAGCAGCACATAGCTGCTACTCAGATGGCCCCTGGGCTGGGACCCGGTGGAGTGGGCGGGCCCGGGTCCCTACCCCCCTCCCTGGGAAGACGGGGTTACCAGCAACACCCTGGCCCACTATGAGAGTCAAAAGTGCGAGACCCACTAGGGAGAAGCCGGCCATTTGCCACAGTCTCTAAAGCCAGCCGTGTGACTTCTGAGGCCTGACGAATGATTTTTGAATGTCTGGAGATGACAAACTGGAATCGATGCTTATCATCCAGATTAGAGACATTGCAGCACGAAATGCCTAGAACTCCCAGGAAGGTCCCCAAATTTAAATTTTCTCTAGACTCATCAGTCCCTTGTCTTAGGAGCTGATGGAAAGAGTTGCAGAGTGGAAGCCAACTGCAGTGCACAACAACCAGTGTTACTGGACTTACAAACCCAGGATCTAGGATACACATTCTTAAGCAAAGTAAGCAGTCATGGAATAGGAAGAAAGGTCCTCACCTGGATTAGTGACAGGTAAAAGATAGCAAACAAAGAGTAGGAATAAATGGTCAGTTTATACAGTGGAAAGAGGTAAATAGCAGGATCCCCCAAGGAGCTGTATGGGGATTAGGGCTGTCCAACATATGCTTAAATGATCTGGAAAATTGGGTAAACAGGGAGGTGCCAAAGGCTGCAGACGATGCAATATTACTTGAGATACGTAAGTCCAAAGCAGACTGTGAAGAGTTACAAAGGAATCTCACAAAACTCGGTGAATGGGCAACAAAATGGCAGATGAAATTCAATGTTGATAAATGCAAAGTAACGCACATTGGAAAACATAACCCCCATTAAAAACTGATGGGGCCTAAATTAACTGTTACCACTCAGGAAAAATCTTGGTGTCATCATGGCTAGTCTCTGAAAATGTCTACTCAGCGGGCAGAGGCATTCAAAAAAGCGAACAGAACATTGGGAAGCACTAGGAAAGGGTTGGATAATAAGAGAGAAAATATCCTAATGCCACTATATACACCCACACCTAGAATACTGCATGCAGTGCTGGTCACTCCCGCTCAAAAAAGATGGACCAGGAAATGGTACAGAGAAGGGCAACAACAATGATTAGGGACATGGAATGGCTTCCATAGGAGGAGAGATTTAAAAAATTGGGATTGTTCAATTTAGAAAAGATGACTAAGGGCTGGTATATGACAAAGATGGGCAAAATCATGGCTTATTGGAGAATGTGAATAGGCAAGTGTTATTTACCCATTCACATAACACACAAAACAGGGGGTCACCCAATGAAATTCATAGGCAGCAGGTTTAAAATGAACATAACTACTTTGCACAATGCACAGTCAACCTGTGGAACTTGTTGCCAGGGGATGTTGTGAAGCCCAAAAGTATAACTGGGTTCAAAAAAGAATTAGATCTGTTCCTGGAGGCTAGAACCATCAGTGGCTATTAGCCAAGATGGTCCAGGATGAAACCCCACATTCTGGGTATCCCTAAACCTCTGATTGTCAGATGCTGGGACTGGACGACAGGGGTTGCATCACTCGATAATTGCCCTGTTCTGTTCACTCCCTCTGAAGCACCTGGCACCAGTCACTGTTGGGACACAAGAAATTGGGAGTAGCTGAGGCCTGGCCTGACGTGAGTAATTGACACCCAGGGAACCATTTACTACGAAGAAGAATAACAATGGACAAGATGAGTTAGCAACATAGAGAAGAGATAAGGAGTCAGCCAAGTGCGGACAATGCACAGACAGAACATGCTACACAGGGTTTGGCTCCTGAAAAGTAACGAACCCAAACCAGTAGCATGTGGTGTAATGTACGGTAAATGCAAGGAGACATGTAAATGTATCTAAAGGGAGAGGGTTTTTGTATAACTTTGGAGCTGACCCAGTATAGCTAGTCTTACATTCTTAGTCACCATCAAGAGGCACTTTATCTATGAACTATACCCGTATGTACAGATGGAGAATTCCTGTAACAAATTCCACAGTTGTTGTATGTCCACTAGGCCTGCAGGGGCCCCTGTGCACTGAGGCTAACTCCATCCCCCCACGTTAAGTGTTTGTGAGAGCTGGGGAGCCAGAAGAAACCACAGCTCTGTCCATATAATTCCCCTGGGATTCAGTAATGGCTCCTTCTGTACCGCAGGAGACATGAAGAATTGTGATTAATTGGTTAAACTACTGAATAGCAGAGGGGTTGTTATATTACGTTGGTGGCATATCCTGGGCTAAGTTAAAGGCACAAGGCAAGATTACGAAAAATCATGTTTTCACTTCATTTTGATGGGACCCAGATTTTACAATGCTAAGTGCCATGGGGCCTAACTTCCAGGTGTCTTGAAAATTACCCGTCTGGGGATCCACAAAGCTGTTAGACACCAGGATCCTATATGGCAATTGAGGCAAGACCCACCCTAGAATGTGATCTGCAAAAGCCAGTGGAGGGTGTGAGCTAAGCTTATCAATCGACTTGCCCCACTCACAGATAGGCACCTTGTGGTGCTAGTGGGAACCCCCAGCTGCAGGGAGAGAGTTTAAGGGAGTGAAATGCTGGCTGCAGCAGAGGGTGACAAGATAGGTGGGGACCTCCATGCCCGGCCTAATAACTTTAGCTTCATGCTTTCACCTGGGAGCCCCAAGTTCAAGCTCCCCCCCAGCAGGTGAGACAGGATTTGAACAGGTGTCTCACCTCCCAGCAGATTTGCTAAGCACTGGGCTAGGGGCTATTCTGATGTGTGGATCCCTCTCTCTTCCACTGAAGCTGTTCCCCTGGGGATAAATAAGGCCAGTGAGTGGAGCAGGGTGATGAGAACCAGGGTCTCCCCAGCCCAGGTGGGTGCCAAAAGCAGTGCTCCAGCATCATTCTCCTTCATGCGCTAGTTCTGGGCTGATGAAATAGAATAGCCACTGGGGGCAGCCTCTGCTCAACACCCCCCCCAGCAGAGAGGGGGAAATTGAACCTTCACCTGCCATACCCCACCCAGTGCTAGGAGCTTAAGATGGACCCCACTCACCCCTGGTGGATTTCTGAATGGGACATGGTCCAGCAGGCAACCTCTTCCAGCACCCCACTTGGAGTCAGGCTGGGCTGCAGGGAGGCAGCCAAGCCTGTGGCAGAGGCTAACACTGGAGCGTGGAGCAGTTTTACTCCCACAAACGGGCTGGGGTGAGATTAGTTGCCTGGAGGGGTGGCAGCAGGTTCATGGACAGGAGGGGCTCCAGGACTCTCTCCATGGGTAGATCCCAGCCCGGAATGCTTGTGGTGCCTTCAGCAGCTGCTGGGTTGGGGGCATGTGCATGTTGCAGATGCACTGTAAGCAGTCCTGCTACAAAGGACAGTTCTGTAGAGATCAGCGCTTTGGGCCCAGCCTCAGAACAGCTGCCACCGTTGGTGTTTGGGCCCAGCTGTACCTTCAATGGCCAGGTGCCAGACAGTGCTGCTAAGCGCCCCTTGGCTGCAAGAAACACATCACAGCCCTGCTCCCCTCTTCCCACAGCTCGGCCCCGCCCAACAGCTGCACTGACAAAGCCCAGGGCCCTGCGCAGCTCATCACTGAGCCATGGCCAGTGCAGGCCAAGTGCATCACCGCACTGCTTGACTGGCAGCCAGGAGCTTATAGAACCATGACCTACTCTCCCATGCTATTTGGAAAGGGGGGCCCCTCTCCCTCCACATCAGTGGGACCCAGGCCCACACAGCATAGGCCTGCTGGAGAAGAAGGGGAGGTGTGAACAGGCCCCAGGGCTGCAGAGGCTGGTACTAGCTGAGGACAGCAACAAGAACGGTTACTGGAGAGCTGCACAGGAGCCCATAAACCCCTCTGTGCTGCCCTGGGGAGGGGTTTAGGTTCCCTCCCTTTTATGCCACAGCTGGCAATAGAGCTAAGGTCCAGGCTTCTCCCCCTCACCCCCAGCTGAGGAAGTGCTAGCAGTGCAGCATTCAGTCACTAGGCTGTAGGGAGCATCTGCCGCCCGTGAGGAAGCAGCAACCCACACGGCTGGTGTTGTAGAGGGGCAAGCAGCTGAGAGCTACTAGGGCAGTTTGGTTCTCCAGGAGGAAGATTTAGAGCAGCTTTAGCTATGGGAGGGTTCTGCTTCCTAGAGCTAGCCAGCTGCTGGAGACCTCACAGCTAGAGGCCCTCACTTTCTCCTGTCCCACCCCAGCAACGAAGGAGGAGGTCCTGGTTTGGGTCTTGCCTATAGGCTCAGATGCCTTGAAGCTGCAGCTGCTCACCATTAGCCCCTGCATCACACAGAGCTGGCTGGAGCGGAGGCTGGAGCTACTGGTGGGGGCAGCCCCCAGCTCTCTGCTCCTTCTGGGGAGGGGTAAGAGCAGCAGATACAGCCATCTGAACTCCATCTCCCCCGGAGAAGGGGAGGAAACCCACTGTGCCCTGAGACACTGCTGTGTACACTCTGCTGGCCAGCAGGCAGGGTGGAAATTGGGCAGCTCAGGGCCAGGGCTGTCATTCAGCATTTCCCAGACAAGTGGCTATGGGCACTTGGAAGAGGCTTCCACAGCCCCACTAAGCTGGATGGTAACAAGCACAGCATGGAGGTAGGACCCAGCCCATGGTGCCCCACCCCCCAACTGGGCAAGGGGTGGAATCTTGGGTCTGATCTCACTAACTGTGGGGGAAACCAAAGAAAGAAGGGGCGAGTGAATTGCAGAGGTATGGTCTTCTCATCTGGACAAATGCAGACTGACCATGGGGTTCATTTCACTCTTTATTGTGCAGGTTACACAACCCAGGTGGATCAAGCAGGGGAGTATCTGCACTTTCTGCAGATGGTCAGGGTTACCAGGGCAGCAAGGGACAGAACCACAGCCAGAGAGACAGCAAATAGCCCCAGCATCATCACAGGCTCTTCAGTACCTGGAGAGAAGAAGGAAGAGTTAGAACCCACAGCAGCAGTCACTCGGTTTCCAGCCAGCAGTTTCCTTACCCTCTGCTGCCATCTCCACTGCCTCCATTTGAAACCTTGATCTTTCAGTGGCATTAAGGATGAACAAGGGTCCAATAGCAACATCAGCCTCTGCCTTCCCCTCCGAGTCACCTGTGTTGGAAGGGGATGGAAGAAATTCACCCAACAACACACTAATAGTGATTGAAACTCATCAGTTCTGGACCTGGGCTGATGCCCCAAGGAACAGAACTGAACAAGGTATGCCCATCCCAGGCAATGCCAGCATTGTACCGAGAACCCACCGTGTCTGGTGCGGACTTCTCTCTGGAAGCGCCTTCCTGGCCATCTGTCAAGAGGATGGACTCTCCCAGACTGTCCAAGCAACCCACAGTTGCCAGTCTCACAGCAGCTGCAGATGTTTCTGGTACCTTCCACTGGAGACCAGCTGGGACTGAAGGAAGAGGGACAGTCATGTACTGTGGAGAGCAAGTTGTGCAGCTGTGGTTCAGCCAGTCTAGGTTTTCCTAAAAGGGAATTCCTCCATACCATGCTATGGGAAATTTTAAGCTCCCCACTGTCAGGTACCATTATCTAATGTGCCAGCAGGCTGCCCATTCTGATCCATCAGTCACCCCACTCCCAACAGCCAAGTTAGGCCAACTGAGCTATTGAGGATGTGGCAAAGCCACATTTTAGTGTCTGGAAGAGTCACAAGATCAGATTCTGCCCAGCCAAGGGCTTTTCTCCAGCTACTCACATGCTGCCTGCTTTGCTGAAGGAACAAGCCTTGTTCAAGGGATCTGGGGCTTGCTCAGCTGCTGTGACCTTCAGGTGGCAGGTGATGTAGATCTGGAGGGGAAGTGGGAAGAGAGGAGTCAGCCCGTGGACAGTGAAGAACCTAAATGTGGATTTGAGGAGGAAGGCAATGCCTAACAATGGCCAGACCAATGATTCATCTAACCCAGTGTCCCGTCTTCCAACAGTGGCTTGGGCCAGATGCTGTAGTGGGAATGAGTAGAACAGAGCAATTGAGTGATTGCTCCCTTGTTATCCCTAAATCTGACTACCAGAGGCTGGGACTGGACAATTGAGCACTGGGTTGTGTCCTAGACCATTGACTAACAGCCATGGATGGGCCCATCCATGGAGCTTGGGTAATTCTTTCTGAACCCAGGTGTACTTTCCACCTTCACAACACCAGTATTTCATAGGCTATTTGTGCCTTGATCGAACACTTCATATTTGTGATAAACCAGCTGCTTTTTAGCTCCATTGGGTGACCCCTGCTCACAACACAAGAACCAGGGATGTGTTCACTTCTGCACATTTTCTCCACCCCACATCCCCAGTCATCTTCTGTAAAGTAACGAGATCCCAACTTTTTAATCTCACCTCATACAGAAGTGGTTTCATATCTGTTTCATTGCTGCCATTCTGTGTACATTTTCCAACTCCTTTGATGGGGCAACCAGAATGACATGCAGTATTAAAGCTGTGGGTGTACCATGGACTTACAGTGGCATATGTTCTGTATTCTGAATCCCTTTCCTAATGGTCCCGAGGAGTGTTGGCCCTTTTGACTGCTGCTACACAATGAGCTAATGTTTTCAAAGACCTATACAATGTTACCAAGTTATTTGAGGGTAACAGCTAATTTAGACCCCATTTATGTCTAGTTGATTCCCCCTCCCCCCCATGTGTATTACTTTGCATTTGTCAACATGGACTTTTGTCTGTCACTGTTGCCCAGTCACCCAGTTTTGTGAGATCCCTTTGTAACTCTTCGCAGTCTGCTTTGGACTTCAGTATCTTGAGTAGACTCAGAAGATGAGGGTTGGAAGGGACCTCAGGAGGTATCTAGTGCAACCCCCTGCTCAAAGCAGGACCAGCACCAACTAAATCATCCCAGCCAGGGCTTTGTCAAGCTGCACTTAAACCAATAAGGATGGAGATTCCACCACCTCCCTAAGTAACCCATTCGAGTGCTTCATCACCCTCCTAGAGAATTTTTTCCCCTAATACCCAAACCTCCCCCACTGCAACTTGAGACCATTGCTCCTAGTTCTGTCACCTGCCACCACTGAGAACAGCCTAGCTCCATCCTCCCTGGAGCCCCCTTTCAGGGAGTTAAAGGCTGCTATCAAATCCCCTTCTCCCACTCTTTTCAGTAGAATGAAAAAGCTCAGGTCTCAGTCTCTCCTTATAGGTCATATGCCCCAGCCCCCTAATCATTTGTTGCCCTCCACTTGAGCCACTCCAATTTGTCCACATCCTTCCTGCAGTGGAAGCCCACAACTGGACACTATAGTTTTCTATCTGAAAATTTTGCCACCTCACTGTTTGCCCCTTTTTCCAGCTCATTTATGAATGTTTTGACCAGCACTGGTCCCAGTACGGGCCCCTAGGGGACAGCACTATTTACCCCTCTCCATTCTGTAAATGGACCATTTATTCCTACCCTTTGTTTCTGGTCTTTTAACCAGTTATGATTCAGGTGAGGATCTTCCCTCTTATCCCATGACCACGTACTTTGCTTAAAAGCCTTTGGTGAGGGACCTTTTTAAAGACTTTCTGAAAATCTAAGCATATTGTATCCCCTGGATCAACCTTGTCCACATGCTTGTTGACCCTCCCAAAGAATTCTAGTAGATTGTAAAGGCAAATCATGCCTCAAAGAACGTGTTGACTCTTCCCCAATGGCCTGATAATTCATTCTTCACTATAGTTTTAACACATTTTCCTGGTACTGAAGCTAGGCTTACTGGCCTGTAACTGCCAGGCTAGTCTCTTGAGGCTTTAAAAGTTGGCATCACATTAGCTCTCCTCCAGTCATCTGGTACCGAAGTGGATTTAAAGTGACAGGTTACATACCACTTAGTTCTGCAGTTTCACATTTGAATTCCTTCTGAACTCTTGGGTGGATGCCATCTGTTTAAATCAATTGTTCCAAAACCTTCTCTAATGACACCTCAATCTAGGACAGTTCCTCAGATTTCACACCCTAAATAATGGCTCAGGTTCGGGAATCTCCCTCACATCCTCAGCTGTGAAGACCAGTGCACAGAATTTGTTTAGTTTCACTGCAATAGCTCTCTTTAAGTGCTCCTTACGCCTGTTGATCATCCAGTGGCCCCACTGGTTGTTTAGAAGGCTTCCTGCTTCTGATGTAGCAAGTTGTTTTGCTTTTACTTTGAGTTTCTGGCTAGCTGTTCAAGTTTTTTTTTTTGGCGGCCTTCCTAATGATATTTTGACACTTTACTTGCCAGAGTTTGTTCCTTTTTATTTTCATTGATAGGATTTAACTTCCATTTTTAAAGTTTCCAAGCTGCTTGCAGGGATTTCCCTTTTGACACTGAACCTTTTTGTTTCTTGTTTAGCCTTTTTTTCAGATCAGATTATATTGAACAGCACAGATTGCTGGGGCAACCTGCTATTTACCTCTCTCCACTGTGGTAACTGACCATTTATTCCTACCCTTTGTTTGTATCTTAACCAGTTACTGATCCACAAGAGGACCTTCCCTCTTCGCCCATGACTGCTTACCAGATTCCTGGCATCTCCCGCAAACCTGAACACGTCCACCATGAACTGTAGCGTGTCCTGCCTGGGCCTGGGGGATACAAAGGCTGAGGTGGTGTCATCTGATCTCCCATCCACCAGGCAGCTGGACACAAGAGTCAAGGGTCAGTAAGATGCCCTACCAAGGGTAATTCTATACAGAGACAACCAGCTCTTGCCAAGAGTGCAGGGGAGTGCACATGTGCACACAGAGTGAGGGCAGCAGCTTCAGAAGAACTGAATGTGACTCCCCAGTGTCACCTCTAGTTCTGTAGCAGCAGTTATCCCCCAGAGAGGCGCCCCAGCTCTTACCCATTGAAGTCAATAACAGCATAGCGTGGGGAGGAGTCCCTGTCTGGGGTCAGGGTGGCCACACAGCTGTCCACAAAGAGCCTCAAAGCCACGTGGTTCCCAGCACTGACATCAGCTTGGAGGTGCATGACCTCCCCCAGCTGGAATCCATGGGAGGGTCTCTCGGCGCTCCAGTCGTCTGGAAGGCAAGTTTACCATGAGCACTGTGGGTGGAGAGTTCCTCACTCCCTTGTGCCATGCTCTGCCATAGCAATCAGGGCTAGCTGTTTGATGGGTAGGAAGTAGCTGCTGCCAATCTGGTGACAGGAGCCGGAAACAGCAGGGGTGCTGGCTATGTAGAGGCCAAGCAGGCATTACCCCATCCACCCCTGAAACATGGAGGAGAACATGCCGAGAGCCACGGTGGCCTCCAGACGGTCCTGTAGCTAGTCAGGATGGGCTGCGTGTGGCCAGTGACAGCATGCCAGCCCAGGAGGGCAGAGAGCTGTTACATGACACTCCCCTAGAGGAGTTAGAGCCCCTTTGCAGTCATTGGTGCAGCCAAACCACTGCATAGGAGCCTCTTGGAGCCAGCACCTACCATTCATCAGGCGCAGGGAGAACCCCAGCCTCTCCTCCGCAGACAGGGTAGAGCTGAAGGGGACCCACGTTGGCTTGATGGCTTTGCTGCTCACATTGTCCTTCCTGGGAGAGGAGGGAAGCTCAGATGCTGAATCTGCTCCTGGGACAGGGACTGGATGTGAAAGATGGGGACAGAGCATCTCAGTGACTCACCTGGGGTAGTGACACTCGACAGGGATCACAGCTGGGCTGGTTCGCAGGATCACGGGGTTGCTGGCAGGGGTGGGGTTGTAGGACAGGCTTGTGCTGTAGACCAGGGAGTCTCGGGTCATCTAGGAAGAGGTGTAACTCGAGTTATTATATGAACACCATTGTCCAGGTGCTCTGGGTAGATTCAGATGCACTTTGAAGTTGAAGGCTTTGATCAAGGACAAGTTTCCTGGGATTCTCTTTAGCGAGAGCCTTGGGGGATATAGGCACCAGAGCAGCTGGCATATCAGAGCCATGTTGGTTGTGGGAGGAAGAAGCTGGACACTGGGGGAGAACTGCCAGCACAAGTGCAGGATGTGCAAGGTGGGAGGCTGAAGAAAGGGGTTTATATCCCAGGAGCTGCCTTCGCTCATTAGACATTCATTTCGATTACGTCTCCTGAGGCATCAGTTTTCCAGGCAGCGGTAGGTGTAGTTGCTGTGGGGTTGATGGAAGACGTAGACAGTTTGGCTGGAATGCAAGAACTGTACGTTACCCCTTGGGTGGGACGAGCGCCGAGCTGGTTTGAACATTAACAAACAGTATTTTCCTCCAAATGGGAGGTTTCAAAGCCCGAACATGGTCACAGGAGTGACCTCAAGCAACTTAACAGAGGACTGGGGCAGAGAGAACTGATCACTTCATTATAGAGGGCCACCAAATAAAAAAATTGGACCTTTTCAGTCTGCATGTGGGCATTCCCATTTCACAGGAGTGTCTGTAAGGGGCTCTCATTTCAATGGGAGGCAAGAAGTGCACAAGCCATCCTTCCTGTCCAGCTCTAGCCAAGAGCTTACCTTCACCACCCACTTGCAGACCAGTACACATTCTAGTTCCCGCTTCCCTAAGCATTTTATGGGGCACAGGCCAGGACATCTCACTTCCTGTGCACAGCAGGTAATGTGGTATATTCCCACCAAAAAAGAGCAGAGGCTGTAGCGAGGCCACTAGAGGTGAGGAGAGAAGCACGCAACACCATGACCAAGCATGGGGCTGTTCTCAAGGTTGAGCACTAGGCATAAAGTTATCCCATCCAAACATTGCATGGCACCACTGAGCCCTGGCAGTCCAGACTACCTGCCAGAAGGATGCTCTCTAGCATCCTTGCCACACATCATATCCTTACAGAGCAAGGACAGCTACTGCTCTAGTTTACTGGCAGGACGGAGCCATGTAATACTCCAAAACAAGTGAGATTTAAAGAAAGCATGTGTTTGTGACGAGGTCCCTATAGGGGACAAGTCAGCAATAGCCAGGGACCAGGTTAAATGACCCAATAGATAGAAAAGTCCTAATTTAGATACCACAAGACTGATTTCTGCACTTTAAATGGTTACGCTAATTATTCCTTTAAACCTCTCAATAGCCATAGGATTAATGTTTCACTTTACATATTTTGTGCAAATTAGGATGCTCTAGGAACCATTTTTAATATATTTCACTGCAACCCAGAGAATTACTTCTCCTGCAGAGTGACTGTTGCAGCTTTTTTTGGTATTCTTGCCAGGCTACTAAATTGCACAATACATCATCATGAGATGGAAACATTCCAAAGAGACCGAACACCTGGGCATGTTGCCATTTGTTATACTCTAAGCCTAGTTATTTTATCATATGAGGAAAAGTTGACTACAAAGTCTTCTTACAAGGCCAAAAGTCAGACAAACCTTGAATCCAATACAACCATCAAGACATTAGATGGCTCATGGTATTATAAGTGGATCAGGTTCTCTGGCTTACTTCCCAATTTAGTGAGGGCAAGGGGAAACTGATAGTAAGTTAAAGGAAATTAGAGATTCTAGATAATTCATTCCCCCTCAAGAAGTGATTAACACAAATAAATGTAGATAGGCTGTTTTCTTAAAGAACTGGAAAATTTTATTATTGTGATAGCATTCATGATAGGCAAGTTAAGACGACAACAAAACATGTAAGCTGAAGCATATGAGGGTCAGGAAAGAATATTTCCTCTGCTCCATATACAAAGTGCACTGCTAGGGAGATTAGTTTGATTTTTATTTGTATGTGGGGTGTTTTGTATGGGGTTGGCTTACTTTGAAGACTAAAACTGGTACAAAGATTTTTTCTGACTTTTCCCATGAAAAATTGCTAGGTTTTGGAACAGCTTGGGGTGGCCAAATTTTCAAAAATCTGGCATTTGACAAAGTGTTTGCCATTTTAAATCAGTTAAGTTGAAAAGTCAGGTGTTGGTTCATTCTGTTTTATATTCTGCTTCTAGCACTGTCCACCACCACCCATGAGCCAGTATTTTAAGGTAAAGATACACTTTTAAGATCAAATATTGCTTTCAGTTACAAGTGTGCAATACCATTTTCTGCATTAGGACTTCTACCTCTAAACTCAGTCACACACTTCACTCTAGGACAATGAATGATTACCCTAAAAATTAACATAGCAGTAAGCATATAAGTAAATGCTTCCAGGATCATGGCTGAGATACCACACATGCAAAGAACAGCAGAATGGCCTTTTGACTTAACTAACAATGAAGGCAATTTTTAGAGTGAACCAGACACCTAGTTTTAAGTACTTTACAACCATGAAACTGGATATTTTAAACAGTGTTGAAAGTCACTTTTTAGATTTTCATTACACAAACACTTTCTTTTCAAACTTATTCCCTGATTTAGATGACGACTATTTTTGGCTGTTGGACCATATTTTTCATTGACTGGACCATTAATAATTTAAAGTGTTAAATGATCTTTTACAATTGTTCTCCAAAAACAAAGCATTTAATACTAGAGTAAAGGGCCTTTTCTTTTTCTCCATCTAAAGCATAATCATTGACAATTAAAGCCACAAAGATTCTTGGTTTAAGAAATTGTCATGTGAAGAATTATACTGTTGCCCTACAATTAGTGACAATCTGGTAAAAATTAAAGACAGCTCTTTACCCTCAGACTCTAGCTAGTTAATGGAGGTACCCTAAGAGCCAATGCAGGCTGGACACGTTAGTCACCCCCATCGGGGAAAGCCAGTATCAGGGTAAACCAGGTCCCCCAGCTGACCCACTGATCTTACAGCTTAGCCTTACCTGCAAGGTGCTGCCACATTCATGGAGCCCGGCTGCAAAGGTCACCGTGTTCTCCGCAGCATTAAGGGACGTGTACCGGCAGGCGGCTGGGCCCAGGCTCAGGTCAGCAGCTTTGACCAGTCGCCCCGTCCCAAACAGATCCCTGTGCACAGTGATGACCAGCCGAGCCTCCTCGCACTGCACCGTGACAGGCTGCAGTGGGGACATGGCCCCGAGCTGGGAGGCATCAACCCGAGCCCAGGGGGAGGGCCAGGCGAGAGAGGGCAGGTGGGCTTGTCTCCGAGGGGGAGCAGCCCTGGGGGTGGGTCTCCAGATGGCTGAGTGGCTCCTAGAGAAATCCCAGGGATTGTAACAGGCCACCCCGCCCAAAACCCAGCACAGGAGAGCAAGGCCCAGGCTGCCTCTGTACCCCATCCTACCTGCCTGCCCCAAACCCAGCATGGAGAGCAACTGCTGCTCCGGGGCCCTTTATACCCTGCACCTACCCCAGGCAATTAACACCCTCCCCTGCACTGCTGACAGCTGGGCCCATCACAGCCACTGCCCCCAGCCTGGCGCAGGGAGACTGAATGGGAATTGGCACCACCTGGCAATCAGTAGGGCCCAGATCCTCAAAGGTTGGGCTGCTAAGTTCAGTGGAAGCTTAAACATCTTTGTGGTCTGGGCCTTGTTTTGGGGAAGGTCCTGGAGCATTCTAGGCAAATAAAGCTGCATCTCTCTAACCGAGGTGACTAATATCTGCTGTGTGCTGGAATCAGCAATCCTAGCCACTGGTGAGGGTGTGTAAGAAGTGCCACGCTGTGCCAAGCCATGGAGGATAGGGGTTGTTACAACCCCAAGCTGCAGAGGAGTGGTTTTTTGGCTCCACTTGGTGTCACTCCTGCTGTTAGCTCTGGAGGTCCCTAGTTCAGTCTCCAGGGTGTTAACCCCCAAGATGCCAGTCATCAGGTGTTAGGAAGAGCCTGTCTAGTGACAGTAGGCAGCACAGGCTGCATGGAAGCTAAAGAGACATCAAAAGTGTCCTCCAGGTTCCATAAAAAATCCCTTTTGTACATTTATTGTAGCCAGACCCCATCTCGTCTCCCTCTGTGTTGGAGTGTAGCGGTACCAGGTGGGGCCACAAAATGAATGCTGCATTAGAGAGTTCAGTTGTGAGGGGACCAGCAAACCTTTCTTCTAGATGATTTTCATTTAAATGGCACAAGCCAAACCACAGACAACATGCTTTGGGCCGTGTTTGCATTTCTCATTGTGTTCTGATGAAAAAGAAATCAATGCAGAGAGAATAATAATTGGAAAGTGCTACCTTTTGGTCATTTTCTCTCTGGATTCTCTCACTTTTCTTTGTCCCTCTTTTGACAGAAATCTGCAGCCCTCTGGGACCTGTCCACATTGCTGCTCCCATGCACTGATTCCATCAGTTCTACACAGTAGTGTGTGCCTACAGAATACTCCATCCATAAGGACAAACACATGCCCCAAGGTGAACCTACCAAGTTATAATTTGATGACAAATCTACTGCAGCATGAAGTCACATTGGGAGGAGAGGGAACAGCTGTGATCCCCCTGGGAATGTGTAGGTCAAGTCCTCCTCTAATGGTGCATCTACAAAGGGACCCACCGTTGCTTCTGTAGCTCAAGTAGTAAGGCCTGAGCCAGCGGGCTCTGAAGGTCCAGGAGCTCACCCCTACTACTGATCTAGGTGAGGGAATGGGCTGATATGATTCACACCTGAAAACCTGCTTTAGGAGGCCTTGTGCTGAAAACCTACAATGCCCTGTCTATTAGGGCCTGACTCATCAAAATACGTCACGTTTTGCTTGCGGAACCCACAAGACCATGTGTGTTGTGTGTCCCCACTCAGTGCCCAGTCCACAGAGGATGTGATTTCCTCACAACACGCTGCTTGAGAGCCTGACAGTTTAGCCCATGCTGGCCAGCTACTTCCTTTTAGCTCTGGAGATCCCAAGTTCAATCCCTGCTGTTAGCATACCTGGCAGCCCTCGCAGGGGTCCCTCCATGGGCATGTTTGAAGACTGAGAGGCTGCTTCATGCTGGTAGGGAGGGGAAAGCAATAGGCACATCTGGTGTAACTCAGGCCTGGCTGGTTACCCTGAGCCAATGTCCAGAAGTCTATGAGAGGTGAGGCAGCGTTGTGGGAACGGAGCAATGACAAAAGCCTGGTCTACACTTACCTTGGCAATTCGGCGGCAGTCGACGGGAGATACCCAAGTGACATAAATCACTTGCGTATCACCCATCGACTTTGCAGCGTCTCCTCCATGCGGCGTCCACACTGC
Source organism: Mesoclemmys tuberculata (assembly GCA_007922155.1). NCBI lineage: Eukaryota > Metazoa > Chordata > Testudines > Chelidae > Mesoclemmys > Mesoclemmys tuberculata. The sequence goes on from ML675621.1 coordinate 14,185,043, forward strand.
GCTGCGCCGACGGGAACAGCGCTCCCTTCGGCGCAGCGCTACGCCACTTACCGGGGTGGTTTTCCTGCGTCACTTGCTGGATCGACTGAGCATGTCTACACAGACCACTCAGTCAATCCAGAGCAATCGATGTGATGGCGGCGAATTTGCTGCCATCAGTGTAGACCCAGCCAAAGACTCCTTCATGAAGGTTCCCTATAGCTGACAGGGGATATCTTCACTTTGTAGGTTGTTGTACTGTGCTGAGCCTTGGAGCATTCAACACGTGCCACTCATGCACTAATCAACGAGTCTAACATCTATCACATGTTCTCTGTTCTCTTGCCTCTCCCTGGGGGAGAAGCATGGGCAGTGGAGTGGCTTATTTTGGGAGGGGTGTGTGGGGATGGCGGCATTTAAATAAATACATCCATTGCACTCGACTTCCATGGCCAAAGCAGTCACCTGGCACTTGCAGCGGGAAGTAGTCAGGTTTGTGATGGGCCTCGCTCCTGGCAGAGTTAATTCCGCCGTCTCGGACCAGCCCCGAGATTTACTCACTGTTGAGCGTTCCACTGTGCCAGCGGTGCAGAGCTGGCGCCCTGGAGTGTTAGATGATCCGTTAGATACCCTAGGCTCAGGGCCTCGCACACTTTGAAGATAAGGCCTGAGCCCCAAACTTGCTGTGATAGTCGCTGGGAAGCCAGCATGGAGAGTGGAGCACTGGTGTGCTGGTAGCCTGTGCTGCTAAGGAGAGGCACTGTAGAAACGTTCTGTACTAGCTGGACTCGTTAAGTACTGAAGGCTTCGTACCTGGCGCATCGTATTGCTATAGGCCAGCTGAGAGGTGACGAAGGTGTGAATAACTGAGTTCAGGGTAGGATGGGGGCTGCTAGCAACCCAGAAATGATAGGCAGCACTGCTCTGAGATGTAGCATCTCTGAGGAATCCAAGAGTTTCCCTAGACTATGACCTGAACTGATCACCACCATCACCCCTGTTTTGCTCTGGTTCAGCGTCAGCAAGCTGTTCTCCATCCATGAGCTAATCCCACCGAGCACCGGGCCACTGTGCAGGTTGGGGGTGGGCTGTCAGGAAGGCTGGGGGGGCTGTGCAAGGCTGCTCTTACTAGACTGACTTTCAGGGACATACAGAGATAAAACCTTACAAACAAAGAATTTACTGAGGCAGAACCACTTCCACTCTTCAGTTGGGTCAGCCTAATGTCAGCAGCCCAGTTTCTCCCTCCTCTTACCAGATTTGCCCGTCACTTGCGGTATGCTTCTTTATTAGGGTTCCCTATTAATGTGCTGCTTGTTCTTCTTGTGTGTTCATATGGCTACAAGTCCCCTTCCAATGGAGCTATCCCGCAGGACCTAAGGGTTTCAGGGCTGGGTTCCTCCAGCCCCCGATTCAAATAAACCCTCCCCCCCCAGATACACACACACATTCCAGATGAACTGAGTGCGTCTGAGCAGAGCAGGTTATCAGCACTCTCGGCTGACCCCTTGTATGTCCCTGAATGCAGCAGGCTGGTGACACAGCACTGTCAGCAGCCACCCTTATATGCCCCTTGCACCGCACCAGAATGGAGCACACTTCTGAGCAGTCTGGGTCCAAACAGCATTTTTCAGCTGCCCCCCTTATTTGCCCCTGGACTCCATAGGCTAGGCAGAGCAGCACTTCTCAGCTGCCCTTTCTCCCCCCTCACTCTACAATTGTTCTAGCAGTAACCCCCTTAAGAGCAAACCCCATAGGATTTTGGGCACTCCAGGGCTCTTTGGCTTAGGTAAATGAAGCGTTGCTGCAGAGCAAGATAGGGAAGCCTCAAACACAATGGAGTAAATTAATTTGGAGATAGAGAGAGACTGGCAACCAGCTTGATTAGAACAGTTAGTTTATTGCCAGGTATATAAAACTTATGATACTAATAGTGATACCATACAAGGACGGAAAAACAATCTAACACTTCTACGCAATTACAGTTGGGGTATTGGAGAATACCCAAATACAATAGGGGTATTGGAGAAGGCCAGCCCAGGTTTGATTACAAAAGTAGAAAGTTATACCTGGACTAGGAGAGAGAGACAGTTGGGGGCGAAGGCGGGGGGGGGCGGGGAGGGGGCGTCTCACCACTCCATGCAGCTCAGAGGTTTCCAGGAGACAGGCTGTTCAGCTTAGGATCCGGAGTGCTTGAGACAGGGAGAGCCCCCAACATGATCAGTCAGGAAGAGGGGAGGTTCCAAAGGATCTGATGCTGCATTTGGATCCAGGCATCAGAACAGAGGTTTGAACTTGGGTAGGGGTTTCTGTAGGGAAGAAACAATGGTTGAAGGAAGAACACTTGGTTTGTTTATGGGTAAACAACGTCTCAAGGAAGTATCCCAGTGTGGTTTTCTTTATGCTGGACAATAGGAGCTGATCACTCCTGGCTATGGGCAGTGTTGCTTGAGGGAGCTCACAATGCAATGAGGCAGATTCAGTGTTTTTCATCTCAGTAACTAGAATGGTCTGATAACTGCGGAGCTGGAAGGGTGTAGGTGTGAGTTCATTTACACCAGGAGCAGAGATCTCCCGTCATGCAGTGCGTCCCTGCCTTGCCAATCCCAGAGTTCAGTGCGGTCCCTGCTTCGGAGCTTAGTTCTCCATTCTCCATGCTAATTCTTGTTCCGTCTTCGATGTCGATGAGGCGTGGGGAGTTGTCTCAATCCTGTCACCCGTGTTTGGAGGGTTAGGTGTCTCCCAGCCTTTTCATCGCTTTTGGTTCTGGCTCAAGCTCAAGCAGAGGCTGGAGGAAGGGGGGATTCAGGTGAGCCAGAGAGCGATGGGTTTGTGCCTTGGTTCCCCAAGAACACACAGCTGCCAGGTAACACTGATTCTGACTCCAATGCAGCTCCTCGTCTCCCTGCCTCTGGGGCCCGGCCCAGTAAGGATACTTCCATTGCCAACAGAGCCTCAAAAGCAATACGTACCCCAGCTTCATCCAACTTGCACTCTACCATACAGCCTTCCCCTTGCAGTGCTGAAGGCACAACTGCCCAAGCCCATGGCACGTGTGACCGCCAGCTGTGCTGGTCTGTTGATCCAAGTGACACAGAAGCACACGAGGGCCTGTTAAAGTTTTGCACTGGAGGGTGAGTTGGGGCACGGCCATGTAATGCGTTGGATATCTGTTCGAGATGGACGTGGCCTCTGTACTCCTGGTTGCATCTTACTATTGCAGAGGCTACTGCTGTTCAAGGGAAGCTCTTCTGATGTATTTATAATGCTTCAGGGTGCCAGACTCCCTATGATATCATTACTACACCAGCATATCAGTCATTGGGAATTTCTGCATTCAGATGTAGTCATAGATTTCAAGGCCAGAAGACACCATAGTGACCATCTAGCCTGACCTCATGTATAACACAGGCCAGAGAGTTTCTGTACGGGTCTATGTACAGCTTATGTCCAAGAAGCTATGAAAGGGACCGATTCACCCCCACCGGGGCAGAGAGCACAATTTACATAGCCCTGTACGCCCAGCGGCACCATCCCTGGATGGGGCAGACACTCCCCCTAGGAAGGGCAGTAAAGTGCTGTCACCTGTCTCCTCTGGAGAAGATGCAGTGGAAGCCATCTTTGAAATGCATCCAAAGGTCCATGGGAGACCCCCTGAACCTGTGTGCCACTTGACGGCCTGATGCCCACTCCTTCCCAGCAGATCCAGGCCACTTTATCGCTTCAGGCCTCCTGGGGGCTGCTGACAGCTCACACTACTCCGCCCTGCCCATCCCAAGCAGATTTTTTAGCTGCTGGGAGCCAGGGTTTTGCTGGTGGACACTGTTGCACTCCAGAGAAGGACTGCAGCCCCTGAGATAGATTGTCAGTCTGAGCCAGACTCCATAGGGCAGGAGTAGGCCTCCCCACATGCTCAGAGAGCCCCAGAAGAAGCTGTAGCCCTGCTGTGCTGTGCTTTGCTGCAGTGGAGGTCTGGTGCAAACACCACAGGCCAGCTGTGGCAGAGCCCGAGAGGGAATTACCCTAATGAAGTGTACAGAGGCCTTGCTCCCAAACCCATTGAAACTAATAGGGAGTTCTGCATTGACCTCAGTGGACTTTGATTCATCTCCCTCGTGCTCTGACGGGACAAAGAAGGGGCTAAATTCTGAATGTGGATTGTCTGGAGGAGGCCAATGGGATGTTGGAGTATTGTGTTGTTTTGGGCCCCCCACGACAGGAAGGGTGTGGACAAGTTGGAAAGAGTCCAGCAGAGGGCAACAAAAATGATTAGGGGGCTGGAGCACAAGACTTATGAGGAGAGGCTGAGGGAACTAGGCTTGTTTGGTCTGAAGAAGAGTGAAGGGGATTTGTTAGAAGCCTTTAACTATCTGAAAGGGGGTTCCAGGGAGGATGGAGCTAGGCTGTTCTTAGTGGCAGCAGGTGACAGAACAAGGCGCAATGGTCTCAAGCTGCAGTGGGGGAGGTCCAGGTTGGATTTTAGGAAAAGCTTTTCCCTAGGAGGGTGGTGAAGCACTGCAATGGGTTACCTGGGGAGTGGTGGAATCTCCATCTTCAGAGGGTTTTAAGCTGCAGCTTGACAAAGCCCCGGCTGGGATGATTTAGCTGAGGTTAGTCCTGCTTTGAGCAGGGGGTTGGACTAGACACCTCCTGAGGCCCCTTCCAACCCTCGTCTTCTATGATTGTATTCTGAGATTCTAGGATGGAAACCCCAGTCCTTCAGCTTGGAAACACAGCCATGGAAATAACCTTCTGTCAGCAACAGAAATAACCTTACATTCTTCATCAGATGTAATCAGCCATAAGAGGCCTGATCCTGCTTCCTCTGAAATCTATGGAAAAAGAACAAACTCTCCACTGAGATAACTGACAGCAGGATTGGACCACCAACTCCCACTGAAATCAGGATCAGGCCCAGAAACTGTGCACAACAAACATCATTTTGAACGTTGCTTAACAGCAAGCAGTGTTTATCTTCAGTGATAGCCAGCACATGAGCCTGGAAGGAAATATAGCTATACGTAAAGTCTGAATAACACCTTGTTATTCTATCGGTGGTACCGAGCTGCCTTCCCATTACTGGTACACTCTTTGATGTCCTCAGCTGGTAGGGAAGCACTGTTACCCTCTTAGTAGAAAGTGAGAGCCTGAGACATGAGCCCTGAGCTAAAGCAACAGTCAAACCCTGCTGTTATAAAGCAAAGTTAGCAAAAGTCAGGCCAGGACCCTGCGTGCAAGTTCTCAGAATCTGCAAGAGCAGAGCTGGCACTGCAGAAACACACATCCCTACAGCACGAGGCACAGAACACTCACACATTCTGGGAAAGTGGGACCAGAAGACCCCGATACCACGAATGGGACAAGCACACTCCTCGATGGTAACAAGGACACACTGACCCCGCTTTGAGGTCAGAATGACAATGTGACGGATAGAGATGTTTTGATCAAACCATCCAGTGTGAGATAAAGGGTGGTATCTTACCATGTCCGAGGGTGGTGACTACACGCATCAGAGGGGCAATATGCAACGTGTGTGTTTCAATGTATAAAAGAGGGTCTCAAAGAGAGCATCTTCATCTGGCCAAGTGCGGAGTGGAAAGTCCTGCTGTTTACTGAGCCAGTCCATTGTCACAGGCAGACTGAGTGTATTATTTAGTAATGCCGTGGTGTATTAAGTGTACTTGCAGCCCATATAGTGCTCTTTTTACCATGCCTCGTTGGCAATAAACTTGGCCTGGTGTCTTCGTTCCTGAAATGGATCTCTGTTCTTATTGGATAATCCAATATGGTCTGGTGTAATGGCTATCTGCGCCGAGCTGGGACAACACTGGGAGAACATACACGCAGCCAGCAATTGACACCACCTTCATTTTACAGATGGGGATCTGAGGCACACGGGGTTCAGGCAAGGACCTAACCACTGCACCATCCTTCCACTGACTGAGACAAAGAAATACTAGACTGTAGCAAGCTACATTGGACATGGAGGCACAGGTTGCAGGAGGGAAGAGTTTGGAGGAGGCACCAGGAGGTCAGTCTGTGTGCACATGGCTGGAGTGCTGGGTGCAGTGACAGCACCTCTGTAAATAGTTCTCTTCACAAAGAGCCACCTAGTCTTACAAACCAGCACCTTCACCCCACACATGAACACACAAACGTCAAAACGTCAGAGCAAGGTCGTTTTGAAATGGCCTGTAACTCACCAACAACGTGAGGAACGTCTGACTAATGGCCCATAAATATTCTCGTTAGCCTGCTAAGTAAACGTGGCGGCTGTCAAACCACGGTAAGTGGTGAGAGTGCCAGTAGGCCTTAACAATTACTGGCAACTGAGCCTACTAGTGCCCCGCCATAATACTTACTGGCAGCCTCAATCCCTGCAGAGCGTTTCCAAGCATTCCTGGCAAATCCAGGGGATTCCTGGTTTGGTGGTGAACAGAGACGGTAGGTCACTTTTACTCCACATTCCTCACACAGGACTCCAGCCCATTTGCTACAAAGGAAAACAGAGATTTCTGTTAACTGTCCAGATGTCACCAAAGCCCTGACATCTTCTGCTCACAGGATTAAAATCCTCTTTGCGTGAAATTCACTCCTTTGCAGAGGGTCAGCACAACACCAGTGATGGAGAATCCACCGTGACCTTTGGTAAATTGTTCCAATGGTTAATTACTCACACCATTACACATTGATACCTTATATCCAGTCTGAATCTGTCTAACTTCAACTTCCAGCCATTGGATTGTGTTAGACCTTTCTCTGCTACACTGAGTTTCCTCTCATCCTGAAACACACTGCATACACCGAACTTTCTGCTGGAAATGTGGATATTACAGATAGCTGAAAGAATTAATTTCTATCACTGGCCTTGTTCTAATCTCCTGATCTATACAGACATGCTACCTCACTGGGGCACTGGCAGGAAGAGAAATAGCTCACAACTGTCTCGTCAGAATTCCTTCCTTGAATATTTTAGAACCATGCTTTAATTTTAGCTCCTTCGGTGTGTCTCTCACGTATAATGTAAGTAAAACCACATCAGTAGTCTTTAGTACCTCTGTAGTCTTGCATCTTTAATAAAGAATTTGTTAAATACTTACCTGAGTTGCAAGAGGCAGTCATCCTTGACCATGAGGCTAGCAGGTGGAACCCAGGGGCTTTACTACCCTCGAGGGAAGGACAGAGTGGTAGCCCCCAACAGCTTGAATTATAATTTTGACATCCTCGGAGTTAGCAATACCACGCCGAGTACAAATCAATCCCGACAGCACCTTTTCCTTTGTGGCAAAGTCAGATACAGTTAAATGGAAAAACCTGATAAACCTGCAAATGTTTCCTAAGAAATAAAAAACACGTCAGTGAAAGTCTCACAGAATCCTCAAAATGTTGGGCTGGATCCAGAGGTGTGAACTAAAGGCAACAGAGCAATGCCTGTTTGCACCAGCAGGTGATCTGGCCCATAACATACCAAGCACCTGATGCAAACAAAGCTGGAGGAATTCTCCTACCTTTTGACCCAGAAATGCTCTCTTCTGTCTGGGCACTAGCAAATCTCCACATCACGGCTTGGTTCCTGTGGGCGCAAGTCACAGAAGGGGTTTGGTTCCCCCTTCCATGATGCCTTTCTGAAGGAGTAATTCAGTTCAAGCTAGATGAGTATTAACTAGTCAAATGGGAACTTGAATGCTTCCTTTCTGACTCAGATATTCCATTCTGGTTTTAATCTTTTCATAAACAGTGGCCCCAAATTCTGATCATTACTGCCAACTCTTTTCGAAAGAAAAGCCAGAAAACTGCAACCATTCGCCACAAGGGACTTTGCTTTGTCAGACAAAACAAGAGTGATTCACGAGCTAGCCTACCTTGAACCCAGCTAGCCCAGGTAACAACAACAATGCAGCATGTGCTTGCAAGCCAGGTTCTGTGCTGGGCCTCTCCTACCAGTGCTGAGCCGCGGGCTTTGAGTAAGTTTACATGCATGAGCAAAGCCACTGATGTCAGGGGGGCTGGTCATGGGAGCACAAGGATGGCACATTAAGTGTTTCAGGAGCACAAGGATTAAGTGTTTCAGGAGCACAAGGATGGCACATTAAGTGTTTCAGGGGCAGGCCAAAAATGTCATTTTAACAGTTAAAAATCTCAGAAAAAAGACATAAGATTCGTAACAGGTATAAAGTAGGCAGAGATAAATGACCAATCTGATTGGCTAATGCACCGGAGTTGGCACCAGGTGTGCTGGCCACATGACCCTTGTTCAACCAGGAAAGCAAGGCCAGGAAAGGAAATCTCAGCTCCCCCAACACAGATCGACTCAGACCATTTGGAAAGCCCTCCCTGGCTGACTTCTCTGCAACAGACCCAAACCCACGCTGATAAGGTCTCAGCTGGGCTATTGTGCCAAGGTCGGGGCACCACATGTCAGGACAGAGGAGGACAAATTGGAGAAAGTTCAAAGAACAACAAAAACGACTAAAGGTCTAGAAAACAGATGGCCGAACAAGGAGCAACAGTCTCACGTTGCAGTGGGGGGGGGTCTAGGTTGGACAGTAGGAGAAAGTTATTCACTAGGTGGTTGGTGAAGCACTGTAATGGGTTACCTAGGGAGGTGGTGGCATCTCCACCTTTAGAGGTTTTTAAGCTGCGGCTTGACAAAGCCCTGGCTGGGATGATTTAGCTGAAGATAGTCCTGCTTTGAGCAGAGGGTTGGACTAGATACCTCCTGAGGTCCCTTCCAACCTTAATATTCTGTGATTCTATGACACTTGATTGTTTGGATTTTTCTACAGACTGACTCACTCGACTTTCCCAGCCATTTGAACTGGTATGTTAGATATGGAGACCATTGGCCTCGTTGCCGTCATGGCAAAGAACAAAGCACAGGAAATCATATAGGTGTCTCAGCTTATTCTGCATGCTTGGGGCTCTTGGTATGAACGAGAGAAGAGGCTTCTTTGACATTTATAGTCCTAGGGACATGGCAATTGCCAGCCCAGATCAGACCACTGGTCTACCCACTCCAGTAGCCCGTCACCAACAGTCTCCTATGGAATAACATGCCCCACCGAGAAAGTTTCCTCCTAGCTCCTAATGGCTAGAGGCTGAAATAGAAGCACAGAGAGGTGAAGTGACTTGGCTTCATTTGATCTCAGGTGGTGCTTCAAGGTGCCACTGTCATACAAACAACAATAATCGCACATGAAGAGTTCTCTCTGACCAGGCTACTCCTTGAGCATTGTCGTGCCCTGTTATGTCAGCTAGTCTGCAGCTGGCACTGTCCAGAGGTTGTCATGCGTGCAATTGGGCACAGCGGGGCCTGTGACAGCCATTCGCCAGTGGGTTACATAGTCACAGACTCTTCTCACTGCATGACGGTGTCTTGTCCAGCAGCAGAGATTAGTAAAAAGCAAAAACAAACTGCAAAGCCAAGGTGAATTGAGTTGACATTCACAGGGCAAAAACCACAGGGTGCGGCCCGAATGAGCTGATGAAATTCAATACCATGTTTTCAGCACTGTCTGCATCGGTCTGTCTGGCCGTAACCCAGAGAGCGTTCTACAGGCCCAAAGATTGCGATCTAGACCCCTAGATGGACAGTTATGGGTTCATCCTGCTATTCTCTGCCTACAGCTAGTGAGAAGGAACCAGGGATGGCGATGGAGGTGTTTTTAGGAGAGATCACCGGACCTGGAACGTTTTGCAGGGCTTTCTCACCTCAGAAAGCCCCGGGGGACTAAGCTAAAGAGGCAGCCTGTCCTTATCGGAGGAAGGGTGTGTCCGAATGCTCGCTGACTGGCTGAGGGGCCAAGGAGTAACCCTTGCCACCAAGGGGCTGTGATTTCATGGCTAGCTCTGTAGATGTGGATTGCCAGGAGATTTCAGAATGGGCCAGACAAACACCAGTCAGTGATGATCTAGGTTTACTTGATCCTGCCGCAGTGGCAAGGGGCTGGACTAGATGGCCTCTCCAGGACCCTGCCAGCCCCACATTTCTGTGATTATCAGAGCCAGTAAAACAAAGCTGCCTTTACCTGCCTGCAGGTCCCATGACTACATCCCCGCACCGACTCCCCCTGCCCCACAGCCCCTGCAAGTGCTTGCACTTCTCTTAGGAGCCCCCTATTTTCCTCCATTTTAAGCCTGCTCCCTTCCCATCCCCCAACCCTACCAGGTCCTGCTCTACAGCCAGTGCATAGCATTGTGGCCGGGGCTCAGGTTAGATGTCTGAGTATGGCCCCAGGGCTCGGGCGAGATTTCCTGGGGGGCCAGCTGCTATGTTTAGTGTGCTAACTCAAGCGTCGGCATGTGTCTCTACCCATGCTGGGAAGCGCCTTCCCAGTTGTCGTGCAGACCAGCCACTCGCCTTGCCAACAAGGAGGGGGTGAGACTCCATGTGGGGAACCCACCACAGCTGTTTTGCATTTGGTTCCCACCTTTGCCGGGAAACTACTTACAGTGGCAGCGCAGGGCGTTCCCTGCAAGGCTGGTTTGAAGCAGCTTGGCTAGGTGATGCTGAGACACGGGCAATCGCGTTGCTGGGGGCGCTGTGTGGAGGAGGGTAAGCGTAGCTGCCAGTGGGGTGATAATCAGGGTGTAATGTTACTGTGTGAAGCTGAAAGCCAAGAGGTACTGTTGCTTCCGGGACAGTCTGTCCCACTGGCGTGCAAGACTCAGGGCACATGTTGCAAACAAGCTCAGGCTGTTGCAGATTCAAAACATCAGGAGCTGGAGTTGCCATGGTGCTGTTACCAAGTAACTCCTGGTGTCACTCAGAATGGCCCCAATGCTGCATTTACCTCTGCATCTGGAGCCAGCTTTTTCCTACAGCCACATCTGGGGCTTGGCTCGGCCTGTTTGAAGCCATTTCCAGCAACACGTGGGACAATGCCTGTTCACTGTATTCATTCTTTGAGGGCAAGGCATAGACACAAAACTGAGAGCAGCTTTCAAATTAACTTGGTTGGTCTCTGCTTTTTGGAACTAACGTGCTATGCCATGAGCGTCTGACTATATGGCCTGCTCTCCTAGCAGCTGCCCATGGCCCCCAGTGTCCTGATGGTTTTATGTGTACATGGCAAGCAGGGGGTAGATGCATATGATTTCCCCCAATACCCACAGCTGGGTCTGTCACAAGAGGGTAGGAAGGAAGGGTGGTCAGCATGGGGCGAGAGAGAACTACTTTGGATTCATATCAAATTATGAATTTTATTTCTGACTTACATAATTCTGCACAGATGCATAGCTCTTTACAAATACCAATGACAGTGGACTCCCTGCCCCCAGGGAAGCAAAGATTCATTTTATTATAGATTTAAATAAAAATTTACCTTACTCCCCGTGCTGCTGACACAATCACATAGTGCTGGAAGGGACCACGCAAGGCCAGCCAGTCCAGCCTCCAGAATAAATCACACAGGCGATTCCTGTGCATACACTTGTATAGAAGTGGCTTGCTCTGCAGGCTGATGGTGGCGATAAATACAAGGTGGTCCTGGCTGGCTAGATACGTCCCCCCTCTGGTCACGGAGGTCCAGATCTCCAAAGGTCCTTAGGATTTGGGCTGTGCACCAAACAGAAACGCAAGAGCTGTGCAATGAAATGGAGACATCGGCTAACAGGCCTTGTCTGCACTGGGAAAGTTAGGTCCCATAATTCTCCACTGATGCAGCACTATTCCTGGCAGCACTTGTGGATGCTGTATATGGGAAGATGGTAGTGTTATTACCACCATGTCCTGCTCAGAGTAGCAGCCTTAACTCTGCACCTTTGGAGATTTAATGCTAACCTGCGTGGCAGGCAGGATGCACTCAAGCCACTGATACATCCCTGCAAGCTTGATTTCAGGCTATCTTAGGTACTTATTTGGTCCCATAGGATATAAACGCCTCAAAATCTTTAATAGCTTTACCCTCATAACACCACTGCTAGGCAGGATGAGGCTATTATTCCCATTGCACAGATGGGAAACTGAGGCAGAGAGAGGCTACGTGACTTGCCCAAGTTCCCACAGGAGTTCTGTGATGGAGTAGGGACTTGACCCTAGGACTCCCAAGTCCTAAGTGTTGTAACAGGGTAAAAACATATTTGTAAAATCAGTGCCCTGAGTCCATCTTGAGAAAAGCTACAAACCCATGTGTGGGGGACTCAGAGACAGCAAAAGGAAAAAATTTTGACCAAGAAGTAAACCCATGATAACAGGAACTTGTACATGTAGCAGTTCCAGACCCAGACATGGGAATTTCGCAGTCGCTGCAAAATTAGCTTTGCAAGTCAGCAGTAAAGTTTTGAGGAGTGGGCTGCTAATAAAATGGTAAAGGAAGGGTCTATCATTGGCTTAGCAGTCGCATTGGCTGAAGTAGAGATATAAAAGGGGTTGTGAGACCAAGGCTTTTCGGGAAGCCATGAATCAAGAAGGGAGTGCACCAGAATTGCACTGTGCAGAGGGTTTGATCGGCTGTCTCGCCTCTCTCCAGCTCGTCACTCAAAATAATAGGGTAGGATGTCAGAGCTGATAACCCGTGGGGCTTTGTTCTGCGGATGATAACCTGGGTGTGAATACAATAGAGGTTCCACCTGGATGAAAATATAGCATAAAAGTAAGGAGAACCTGGCCATGGTATGTTTGTTTTTTAGCTGCAGCTGAGTTCATTCATATATGTGGTGAGTAGTGAGTGTGAATGTAAAATTAGTAATAATTCTAATTGTCTTGGGTACATGTGTTATTGTAATCAGTTGTTTTTTAAGTTTTATTTGTGTATTAAGAATTTGTAAAAGAATAAGAGAAGATAATTTGTGGTAAGGTAAAAACCCCCAATAAATAGTGGATCCAGATTGGATATAGAATGTGTGTTATTGTATAAATGAATGATAGATTTATGAACCATTGACCAGGTCTTGGACTAAGACAGGTTCCAGCCACCCTCATCCGTCCACAAGTTGGTCGGGTGAATAGCAAGGGGGCCTGTCTGAACCTAGTGATCCAACGGGCAGGTGGAGTGTGTGGACCAAAAGGTCAATTCTTTTTCCCCCCAAATATGAGCCCCTGCAGCTCCGTTGCTCAGTAGAGCTATGACAAAGGGGACTAACACCCTAAGTGTGTCTGTACCTTTCCACCCCCCACCCGCTAAATAAGCGTTCTGTTATCGGATTCATTCACCTTGGCAGTATTACGAGCTGAAATTGAAACGGTGCAGATTCCTCAAAAAGTCAAGCCTAAGTTGTATAAATGTGTGCTTGTGTGTGTTTTAGAAAATCCACTGTCTTAAGCAAGGGATAGAAAGTCCCATTTCAAGTTGTAAAACTTACACAGAGTCATAAATTAGTGAAAGTAGACAAGATAAAAAACACTTTCTCCCTCTCTCCTCCAAGCCCCTCCCCACCCATCTAAGGCATGGAAAATAGACGAACTAAAAAGTTTTTTAACTCTTTGTCACCACACTAAGCTAGTGCCCTAAATTCTTCACCTTAACAAAATTGTGTATAAGAAATATATACATACGGTGGGATGGGGAGAGAGAATGTCCCCCACACCAGAACCCCTGATCCAAACACTCCTGAATTCGTAGTTCAGATCTACATGTGAGCTTTGAACAGGTCCCTCCAAATAATGGGCCAAACTGAAAACATTGAATCTGAACCTCTTGAATGCTGGTGGAGTCCGGATCCAAGAACCGAACACTGCTGCTCAGCCCCGCTCCTTCGGTGCCATCAAGAGATCCATCCGCCAGAGCCGGAGGTGTACTTCAGTTGTCTGGCTCACTCTTTGGTGCTCTCAACAGTTCATCTGCTGCTGGCTGCGGGCTTTGGAAATGCGCTTTGATCTTACTCAGCTTCTGGATTTTCTTCTCAGAGCTCCGCAGCCGTGAATTGAGGAGCCGGCAGAACTTCTGCAGCCCTTTCTCTGGGTCCCGCAGGTACACAGTGTGCAGCGTGCAGAGACTCACATCATGCATGGACAGCGTCTGCACCGAAGGCTTTGTGAGAAGTTTCTTGTTCAGCAAGGGCTGGAGGGAAATGTAACATTCCAGATTAGAGTAGGTGAGCACAGGCAGGGGGTTCTCCACTGGATCAATCTCCAGAACGATGCACAGATCCCTTAGGGCCCTTGCACTCTCCACGGGGCTCTGAATATTCATCTGTCGCCAAATGTAGGTGCTGGCCAGGTTCTTCAGTTTGTAACTCGCAGCCTTGGGGATCTTCTCTTTGATCAGGGGCAAGACGTCCAGGAAACCAAAGACAGCTGCATGGAACTCCTCCTTCTTGCTAATGAGATCCAGGGATTGAAACAAGACAGGAAGGGCTAGTGACCAGAGGTCATACCCTGCTAAAATGGGTTTGTGGACAGAGCAGAGATGTTGGAATAAGGCCTTCAGACCGATCTCACAGGTGCCGCCTTTTGAGATCAAGCCAGGCAAAGATTTCAGTGGCTGAATCAAGATGGTAAAGGTCCTTTCTCCATCCACCACAGCCAGCTGAAGGATCCTGTTTTCTGCTGGGAGTGAAAGACAGAATGAGTCTCCTTGTCAGGAGAAACCAGAACACTTCGACGGAGCTACATGATTAACAGCAGCTGGGGGCTTGCCCATTGCATTCTCCTCACAGCCTTCCCCAAGCAGGCTGTCAGTTTGTGACACCCCAGCATCGCTTGCTTTTCAGGGGTGCCTCGGCGAACACTTCCCATCTACAATAGTGTGTTCCTGCGAGAGAGGAAAGGCGTCTCTCTGAAGCTGCTTCGGATCCCACTTGGGGAAGTGGGCATCCAAGGCACTTCCTCTCTCGAAGGTCTCGCTTCTGAAAGGGAATGGCTGCTCTAGGAAGTCCTGAGGCCATAACCCTAGAGCCGGCATGTCTCATCCCCCTTACCTAAAAATATTCATGTCCTCATGGCCTTTGTTGTCCTCCCACAGCAGAGCTGCCTCGCCATGCTGCATGGAGCATATGGCACCCTAGCAGGGACGTGGCAGATTGCACACCCAGGAAACCAGGTGTCACGTGCCTGCACCTGCCCCCCTAAAGGGCTGTTGCTAAGTCAGTGATCTGCAGACAGGATACACATTTGCCTTTGAACAACAGTCTCAGACCCTTACTCAAGAACTTGAGGTCGAAGAAGAGCAGTGATCCTTGTCTCGAGTCGAGTTCCCTCAGACTGCAGGCAGAAAAGGCCAGGAGGTCTCCCACCCTACTCTCGCAGCTGACATTGAAGTCGTCTGGCAGACTACCATCCTGGGGAAGGAAACAGTGACTTGTCAAAAGCTCCTAAAGATGCCAGAGCATCAGCTCTGGAAACTCCCCACCTCAGTCCCCCAGGATGGACTGGGGCACTCCAAACTCACTCAGGTTCTGTTTACATGGCACAGTTCATTCAGGTGATTGGCCCCTGGGGCTGAGCTCCTGGGTTAGCCTAGCCCAGGTGTGAGTGCCCATTGCAAAGCCCTGCCTGCATTATTGTGTCCACACTGGTGCCGAGCGCCCCATGTGTGTCACTCGGGCTGTGCGGCCCATCCCAGGGTTCTTAGCACGGCAGTGATCTGAGCTGCTCTAGGATCCTTCCCAGTGAACTGGGGGAGACCTTATCTGTCCTTCTGGGCACAAGGAGGGTTGTGGGAAGGCAGTGGAGGATGATCAGCACTGAAATGGTTTATCCTGCGAAGCAGCTCCAGTGAGAGCAGCACCTAGTCTCTAATCCACAGCCCTAGCTAGGTCAGCTACCCGGGTGTAAAGCACCACTAAACTCAGCCCGGGGGTTATGTGGCCGGGCAGGGCAGCCCTGAGGAAAGAGCCCAGGTTAGCTCTGTAGCACAGACAGACCCTTAGGTGCAGCGGTAGATCCTATTAGGTGCCTCTCTGCAGCTTTAGGTGCTGCAGTACCTCTGCCAACATGGCCAGGGCATCAAATCTGCTTTGAAAATCTCAGGCCCAGTCTACACTTACCTTCCGGATTCAGAGGCAGTTGACGGGAGATACGCAAGTGACGTAATTCACTTGTGTATCTCCCATCGACTTCGCGGCATCTGCTCCACCCGCCGTCCACACTGCGCTGCGCCGACGGGAACAGCGCTCCCTTCGACGCAGCACTACGCCACTTACTGGGGTGGTTTTCCTGCATCGCTTGCTGGATCGACTGAGCAGGTCTACACAGACACTCAGCGAATTTGCAGCCGTCAGCATAGACCCAGCCTCAGCCTAAATGCTGAGCAGCCTGTACCACATATACAGACAGTGTTGGGTTTTTCCAGCTGAGATGGCTCATGCTGGAGGTTGATCTCAGTCTCTCAGCATCTACCCAGGGCGCTCCAATGCCATAGGTGCTTTAGGACATTGTGCCGCACTCACCGTTGACTCTTCCTCGCTGTCATCCCTTTCAGAGCTGTCCCCACAACCAGTGGGATCATCTGCAAGAGACGAACAGGCACGTCAGACTCCTGAAGGTGTCTGAGTGTGTCAGGGACCACAGCAGTGTGTGTGTGAGATTTGCGATTGGTGTGTGTGAGAGGTGGCCATCTTTTTGCACACTGTGCACAATTAGCCTGTGGAACTCACTGCCACAGGAGATCATTGAAACCAAGAGCTTAGCAGGATTCAAAAGAAGGAGTGAATATTTATATGGATTTCAATTTTGCTGTTTCTAACTACTTCTAACTACTGAGACTGTCCCCTTGTTCTTGTATTATGAAAATGGATGAATAGCAACCCTCATCTACTTTCTCTATCTCTTCATGGTTATGTACGTCTGTGTCACATCCTCTTTCATTCATCTTCTCTCTAAGGGGAAGAATCCCCATCTTTTCAGTCTCTCTTTATATGGAAGGGTTTCCCTATGCATAGCTAGGGAAGAGTGGTGCAGAAGGCCAGGCTACCAGAATCTGAGCAAACACCCAGGTTGGAGATTGATTCTGCTTTCAATTAAACTGGGTTTTCTGATGCCTACATGGGCGTAACTGAGAAAGGCAGTTGGCACTCAGAGTGCACCCAGATGCACACATTACATGGGGAAAGAGAAAAAAGGTAGCAATGCCGCACCAAGCAATAGTCCCACAATATTCATACCTGGTATATGTCAAAATTCCTGGGCGGAGAAAGTGGAAAAATTCAGAGCCAATAACAACAACAAAAATCAGGCTGAGATTTAAAGGCACCTTAAGAGAGTTAGACATCGATGGGAGTTGTGCACCTAATTTCTTTAGGTGCCCTGGAAATTTCCACTCTCAGCTAGCAACTTGAATTCATAGTTTAAGGACAGAAGGAAGGATTAGATCAACTAGTCTGACATTCTGTATAACACTGGCCAGATAATTTCTCCCAATTAACCCTTCTTGCACCATCGGACCCAGCTAGGGTTGGGCCCAGAATATCCCACGTTAAGGGAGGCATTTGACCACTGCAAGTTTGTCTTGTCATTTGTTTGTTTTAGATCCCCATGGCCTGCAACTAGCAACTGCAACTACACAGCGTGGAGCATGGTGGGGCATCAGGGCAGAACCAATCAGCTGTGACACTGGGGGGACACCCAAACAAAAAGAGGGTGCATGTGGAATCAGTGCGGTGATACCGTCCAGTGTCACCATGCCACATGCTTGTATCTGTATGTCCAAGGTGTTGTCCCAGACACTATAGAGCCTGTGGTGGGTGTGCCCCGAGGTCATTGCTGAGTAACTGCATACCAGCACAGAGACTGCTCAGGCAACAGAGACAGGCATTACCCAAACCCAGCTGGTCCCGAACGTTGAGCTATCTGGAATGGGAGCTTGTCAGCAGACCTGCTGACCGTCAAGATAACAGAATCTGCTGAGTCACCGAATCTGCCCAGAACAGCAAGTCACTCCAAGGCGTGTCACTTGCCACAGGGGGGCAAAAGTCCCCTCACAGGCGTGGGACTTGCTGGTTGGACAGTAGCCAAAACATCACAATTGGTTTATGCAAGCAACACGCTGGGGTGGAGATACAAGGTTGTCAGGAGAGAGGCAAATTGGACGAGCCACGTATCACAAGGGGTGCACCAGAATCACACCGCAAAGATGGCCTGATCAACCATCATTGCCTCTCCCCAGCTCGCTGCTCAAGAAAGTATAGGGCATTAGAGCTGGTGACCAGGGTGTGAATGCGATAGAGGTTCCACCTGGAGGAAAACCCGGGAACGTAACATAAAGAGTAAGGAAATTTGGCCATAAACTTTTATTGTTTTTGTTGCAACTGAGTGCATCCATCTATGTGGTAAGTATTAATCAAATGTTGTTTAGTTGTAAGTCAGTCTTTAAGTATCTGTTTAGTGTATTTGTGTTAGTATGATTAGTTGTTTAAATCATAAGTTTTAAGTGTTAAGTTTTAAGTTTAAGGAATTGTAAAAGGATAAGGGGAGACAACTTGTAATAGAGAGAAACCCTCAATAAATAGTGAATTTGAATTGAACAGAGAACGTGTGTCATTGAATGATGAATGATAGATTTATGAGCCGTTGACCAAGTCTTGGACTAAGACAGGTTTCAGCCACTCTCATCCATCCACAAGTTGGTCGGGTGAATAGCAAGGAGGGCCTATCTGAACCTAGTGACTCAACGGACAGGCAGAGTGACTGCAGCCACAAGGCTACCCTTTCCCCTTCCCTAACTCATGAGCCTTTGTAGCTCCGTTGCTCAATAGAGCTACTGTGACTTCAAGGATTCCCTCTGTGTCTGTCTGTCTGCCTTTCCTCCCCCCTCCCGCTAAATAAGCATTCCGTTATTGGATTCATTCACCCCATCAATATCACAGGCTGAATAGAAACGGTGCAGACCCCTCAATCAGTCAAACCTAAGTTAAGTTGTATGACTGTATGTGTAAGTGTGTTTTGAGAAATTGATCCCTTTAGGAAAATCCAACTATCTCAAGCAAGGGATAAAAAGAAAAAGGGAAAAACCCCACAGTAAGCCATAAAACTGTCACCAGGCCGTAAACAGAAGTGGACTTGATAAGAAATCCTTCCTCCCTTCTTCGCCATCTCTTCTCCAGGCCCCCACCGTCTGAAGCAAGGAATACAAACGAACCAAGACAGGAGTTTTTAACCCCTTGTCACCACACAAGGCTGCACGTATGTGTGGATAGGGATGGGGGCGTTTCTGTGGCCTAGTCTGGCATATTAAAGAAAAAAGTCTGCAGGTCACCATTACATCCTGCCAACCATGTCCGGGGCTTTGCTTGGGCTAATACAACACAGTGCAGAAACGTGAATGGAATTAAGCCCAGTGCAGTTAAAAGGAAATAGCAGCAAGTATATACAGCCACATTTGGCTCTGTGAATAAGATCTTGAACAAGATGAAAAGGTATCCATCCCTGGAGGAAATCTGTAGGGAATCAGAGGAGATACTTTTCTAACTGTCCATAAGATGTACCTAGGATGACCCGATGTCCCAATTTTACAGGGACAGTCCCACTATTCGGAGCTTTTTCTTATATAGGTGCCATTTACCCCCCATCCCGTCCTGATTTTTCATGCTTGCTATCTGGTCACCCTAGATGTACCTCTCATAGACTTAAAATCAGAAGGGGCCACCAGAATCATCTAGTCTGGCACAATGCAGGCCATAGACCCTCACCCACCCATTCCTGTTATAGACCCAGAACCTCTGGCTGAATTACTGACGTCCTCAAATCATGATTGAAAGACTTCAAGTTACAGAGAATCCACCATTTACACTCGTTTAAACCTGCAAGTGACCACGCTTCAGAGGAAGTAGAAAATCTCCCAGCATCTCTGTCAATCTGATCTGGGGGAAAATTCCTTCCTGACCCCAAATCTGGTGATCAGTTAGACTCTGAGCATGTGGGCAAGACCCACCAGTCAGACACCTGGGAACAAATTCTCTGTAGTAACTGAAAGCCTTTCCCATCTACTAACCCATCACCAGCCACTGGAGATATTTGCTGCTAGCAGTCGCAGATCGGCCACATGCCATTGTAGGCAGTCTCATTGTACCATCCCCTTCATACACTTATCAAGCTCGGTCTTGCAGCCAGTTAGGTTTTTTGCTCCCCTTGGAGGCTGTTCTAGAACTTCACTCTGATGGTTAGAAACCTGTGTCTAATTTCAAGCCTAAACTTATCGTTGGCCAATTTATATCCATTTATTCCTATGTCTACATTGGTGCTTAACTTAAATAACTCCTCTCCCTCCCTGGTATTTATCCCTCTGATGTATTTACAGACAGCAATCATATCTTCCCTCGGCCTTCTTTTGGTTAAGCTAAACCAGCCAAACTCCTTGTGTCCTCTCATAAGGTTGGTTTCCACTCCTAGCAGCCCTTCTCTGTACCTGTTCCAGATAGAATTCATCTTTCTTACACCTGGAGACCAGAACTGCACCCAGTGTTCCAGAGAAGGTCTCACCAGACCTCACCCGGTGAGATCTCACAGGGCCCACGCTTATCAGGAATCTCCTCATGGCTTCAGTAATGTAGATGGTCAAAGTGAAAACCTTGTAAGACTCTGCTCATCTCTGCCTACCTGGCTCAGATGGCTCGGAGATGTTATTCACCAGCACATCCGCTGCTTTGGCTGCACTGAAGCTGTCAGTCCCACAGTAAGAGCTGCTGGCTGTGGAGGAGCTGGTCCCAGGCTCCAGCAAATCCTGCTGCTGATTCTTTGCTGATAGCTCCCATTTGTCAGCATCAGCTTCAATCTTGATCAACTTCACAGGGGCCTCCGTTTGGACTCCTCTCCTCTTCAGTGGTAAAGACACCGGAGGGGCCTAAACAATGAAAACGCTGTTGATGGCTCATCGTTTGCTGCTTGACAATATGTTTGAAAGGGTCTTTGGAGATGATGTGGCTCTAGGTCCTTTAATGTGGAGACTAGAAATACGCATTTTACACAATTTGAGGCATGTGAGAGGACAGGACTGACATATAACAATGGGGGCTGGACAGATGGATGGACAGCAGTGGACATTCTCAGTTCCTGGGGACAATCACAGAACCCTAGAAGATGAGGGTTGGGAGGGACCTCAGGAGGTATCTAGTCCAACCCCTGCAGGACTAGCCCCAACTAAACCATCCCAGCCAGGGCTTTGTCAAGCTGGGCCTTAAAAACCTCTCAGGATGGAGATTCCATCACCTCCTGGGCAGATCATGTAAATCAACCAGCCCTGCCTTCCAGCCAGTGATCCTGGGAGCTGGCTTGGTTTTCTGCCACAGCTGCAGAGGATGCTGCATGTGCTGAGCCCTGCCTCTGTCAGAATAAGCACAGAACCAAGTCTTACCTTGTTGGAGTGATCTGTGGGTCCAGCTGAGGCAGCTTCTAGACAAAATAAAACAGAATGAATTCAGCAACAGGGAAACCACTCTTGGCATGCATTACTTCGGGCTAGTAACAAACTCTAGCTCTAACACAGCGTTTTCAGTTGTGGATCTCAAAGGGCTTTGCAAAAGAAGTGTCTGTCTCCCTGTTTAAAGATGGGGGAACTGAGGCACAGAGTAGATTTCCCCAGGATCACCCGGCAGGCCAGGGTAAGGCCAGGAACAGAGCTCAGGTCTCTTGAAGCCTAGGCCAGCACTCTAGCCACCAGGCCAGTGGCTCTCAGCCTATTTACCATTGTGGGCTGCATATGCAGCTTTCTGGATGTTACGTGAACCACATCCCCACAATAGACAGACTGCCTGTATGGCCCTGAGAGTGTCACATGGGCTGCAGCTGTATGCTGATTGGGCCACAGGTTGAGACCCACTGCACTAGGCCAAGCTGCCTTCCACAATGTCTGGTAGAATACCCGGCAGAACGCAGGCAGAGAACACCTCTGCGAACTGCCTGTGACCCATCCGTGCCTAGGGCAGCCACCGGAAAATGCCAAGGTCAGGGCACGCTGCAAAAGGAGAGCAGATTCTTTCAGCCCTGCTGGGTGACCCTGAGGTCAGACTTCCCAACCAGCCACGAATAATACTTTGGATTCCCCAGGCTGGTCATCAAGAAGCTAAAACAAAATATACACAGCCCCCTTTACTGCATTTCCGTCTCAGGCCCCCAGTCAGCCACTGGGCCAGTAAAGAGAGAAGTTATTTAAACTCTCTGCTGTTTACCAAAGAGTTTCTCCTGACCCCAAAGGGTCAGTCACAATAACAGATCAATAGAAGCTTGGATCTTAACCAAAATACCACGCTGCCAGTCAATCCTTAGTAACTAAAACAAAAGGTTTATTATAAAAGGAAAGAAAGAAATGATAAGAGAAATGTTAAATGATTAAAGCAATCAGACACATACAAATGATTGGAAAGTGCACATATATCAGGCTGCCAGTAGAATTGTGGAGGTTGCAGGCTTGTACAGTCCCTCTGGTTACATCCAGTACCTGGATGGGTCTCAGTCCTTTGATTCACACCTTCCGTTGCAGATGAGTTGATCCTCCAGAGGTAAGTGAAGACTAAAGACTGACTGCAGCGTGCAGAGTGACGACTGAAGACAAACGAGAAGTGGTGCAGCTGCCTTTTATCTCCCTTTGTTTGCCACGCTGCTTGTGGGAAATTCACAGAAATAAGATGGAGTCCAAGCTCACATGAGTAAGTGAGTAAGATGGAGTCCAAGCTCACATGACTCATCAGGCGTAGCCCTGGCTTCTCTCCTTGGGCCCACTGTATCTGTGAGTTTCCTTAATGGACCATGAGGCATCTTATTGGTGCTGCCAGCCTGTCCAGGTGTCACCCAGAAACAGTACAAGTGGAAATACATATACAAGCATCCATAACTTCCAGTACAAATAGGACACATGCACACAAACAATACCATCCTCCTCAGCAAATTATAACCTTTCTCAGGGCACCCAACACGGCCTGTCTCATAGAATTATTGTCATTTTCAGCCACTGATGTTACCTAATGCTATAAGTGGTCCCCCTAATCCTGCCACCGTCACATTGCCAAGGGCAGGACTCAAATTCATGGGACACGGGAGCTATATGGGCTGAATGGCCTGGCCATGGCATATCAGCTGGGGTTACTCCAAACCGATAGCAACTGTCCCATGAGCCTGAATAGGTGTTGCTCTTCCTGGCTCAGCCAGCACCAGTGAATCCTGGCCTCCCGCAGCCTGCTGCCCGCTCACAAACCCAGTGACGCCGGGCAGGGCTGCCCATGGGACCCTGGAGGGGCAGGCAGAGAACAAGTGGGCGGGAGAGCGAGCCAGGATGGATCAGGGGACTCGGGAGAGGAATGGATGGGGCTGGGCGTAAGGGAAGGGGGCACTTAAACAGGGAACTGCCCCATCAGGCAGTGAGGGCCCTGCGAGGAGGGAGCCAACAGCTCCTCACTCAGGGTCACAAGGGGCTGCTGACGAACACAAAGGGGGCGAGTAGAAGGAGCTGAGGGCAAAGGGGCAAAGAACCAATGGCCAGAAACTGACACTGCATAACCCCAGGCTAGAGATAAGGGGCAGATTTTAAACCAAGGGGGCAACAAAACGGAGCACTGGAAGAACTTACAAAGGGACCTGGTGGATTCTCACCCTGGGAAGTCTTTACTTTGAGCCAGCTCAACCACAAGCTCTGGGCCAGCTGCAGGACCCGGCTGGGTTCGGCCTGTGTTATGCAGGCAGCTCGGACTAGATGACCATAATGGGCTGCTGGCTTTAAAAGCGATCAGTCAATGAAGAGCCACGCCTACGGTTCAGTGCAGTAGGACTTTGCTGGCATGTCAGGCTGTATGCCGGTGCCCGTCCGACGTAGTGCTGGGCGCTGCACAGCACATCATGAGAAACAGTCCCTGCCTCGAGCAGCTTCCAGTCTCACTAGACGATCCACCAGGATGAGGCAGCCCACTGGGCCGGGGGTGGGCCCATTGTGTCCGTCTCTCATGCCTGATGCCTTCCCTGCCACCTCTTTCCTAGGGTCAGGAATGGTTTTCCCCTCACGGTTCGTTGCTGAGATGACGACTCTGAGCCCTGCAGTGCTCTAATGAGAGGCCTGGCTCGCACGCTGCCCTCCCTCCTGACTGGCGCGGAAGCTGACTGCAGCAGATGATGATGAAGATGATGGCGTTGTTAGGTAGGACTGATGTTATGCAGAGGCCCCATGGTGTTAGGTGCTGTACAAACACCTGGTGAGCGACCATGTTGGTCCCAAAGAGACTGACAAAGGCTGTGCTGTCATCCCCGTTGTACGGAGCAGGAACTGAGGCATAGTGAGTGGGTGACCTGCCCCGGCTCACACAGAGAGAGCTGATCCCAAGGCACCTTAGTTGTCCTCATCCTCAGGCCACGCTTTCTCCTGAGTGCCATGCCTTCCCAGGAGAGGAAATGAGCAGCGTCCAACACTGGTAGTTACCAGAGTGCCAGGACATCGAGAGGGAAACGTTAATGCTGCTGCTTCTTCTTTTTGGAAGCAGCTGTACTCTGGCCCTGGCTTCTGCTCTTGCATCGCTTGCCCCTGCCGTTATCCATCGATGGGCCGGCTCCTGCTCCGGCCTCTCCTCTCCCTTTGCTGGAGGCAACAGGCCGGGGCTGGGCTGGTGGCTCAGGAGAGGGGGAAGATGCTGGCGGAGGCGGTGAGGCAGAGTGGCTGCTGGAGTAACGGGCAATGGGTGCTGCTGGGAGCAGGGAGACGCTGTCCTCTGATGGGAATAGGTCCAGCAGGTCCGAGGGCAGTGACAGCACGATTTCGGGGAGGGGTGGGCTCCCTGGGCTGGGAGGGGCTGAGGCAGGCTGCTGCATGGCTTGCCACCAGCTGATGGCTTCCTGCAGAAATGGGATCAAGGCCGAGGTGAGGGTGTGCTGTCCTTTCAGGATGCTGCTGCCCTCCCCCAGGAGGCTATCTGCCTGGCTCACACACACCCTGGGCTGGGCCGCTAAACCCCTCTGCTCGGAGGGCAGAGGGGCCTGTTTCCCCTCTTGGCCAGTTGGCATTTCCCCCACAGTACTTGCAAGCTGCCCGGATGTGGGCTTCTCCCCATTCCTTTGCACTTGGGCTGGCGGACTGGCCAGTAGAGCTGGAGAGCCACCACCCCGGTTAGCAGGCTGGACATCTTCTCCATTCTTGGCTGGGTGGGGCTCAGCCTGGGCGCAGGGGGGGTAGGCAGGGTCCTCCCAGGAGAACAGCCCTGCCCTGTCAGGGGCAGGGAGATGT
The DNA here is from genome assembly GCA_007922155.1 of Mesoclemmys tuberculata. Classification (NCBI taxonomy): domain Eukaryota; kingdom Metazoa; phylum Chordata; order Testudines; family Chelidae; genus Mesoclemmys; species Mesoclemmys tuberculata. Next base: position 14,210,095 of record ML675621.1, read on the forward strand.
GTCTGCAGGTGGGAAGCCTCTGGGGGAGGCAGAGGTTCAAGGCTGAGTCTCAGCATGGCAGCGCTCTCCTCCGCCGGGGCGGCCCGCTGGGGAGTGGCCGTACCTGTGGGAGGGGACATAGGAGGGAGAATCAAGAGCTGCCAGGCCACCTGCTCCAGGGGGCCAGTGACAAATTTTGGCAGAGCGAAGCATGGGGTGCACAGGCGCCTGCTTGCACAGATGGTGACGCTGTGGCTGGGAGAAGAGAGTAGAGGGGAAGAAGATTCCTACCTGGAAATCCCAGCCAGTCTCGTGCAGTCTCCTTCCACAGGGCTACAGCAGGGGCATCTGCGAAGACCTCCCCTAAATGTCTGCCCCAGCTCTGTGCCCAAGACCCCCAAGGGAAGGGTGAACTGAATCGCAGGCTCTGCCAACAGTGCCCAATCTCCCCTGCCCATCATGGTGGCTCAGAGAAGACCCTCCAGCAAAGCCGCATCCTGGGTGCCACGTATCTATTGCAGTGACAGTGTGCGTCTGCCTCCAAGCTCGTGCCACGCGCTGCATGGCCATGTCAGGCTCCGCAGCCAGTGGCTGATCCTCACCGTGCTGGCTCCCGTGCGTGGTTCCCATGTGGAGTGGCAGATGTGACAGTGGATAGAACCAAGGCCAGCTGTTCCTCTGTGCCACGGTCCCCCTCCGTGCTGGCCACCTACATATGTTTCATTCCCATGTGCCTCCCTTCCCACCCAACAGAGAGGGTGGGACTCTCCCCCAGGACACTCTTCTCTCATCTTACAGGGAGGCGGCTGTGTCTGGTAGCATCCCTGCTGCTGCCCATCCCCCAGTGGCTACCATTTCCTAGCCAGACTAGCCCTTTTTTGAGCATATTTGACTGCTGTTATTTGAGCAGCACATGGGGATTGAACCAGGACCTGCCAAAGCTAAAAGCATGAGCTCCCTGCTTGGAGCTGTGACAGACTCATCACTCCCAGTGGACTGGGCATAGAGGGGGCTTTGTGACACCCACCCACCACCAGTGAGTTACACACACTCCCCTGGAGAGGGGCCAAGATCTGTCTCCAGTGGGCAGTGCTCAGTGTGTATTTTCAGAAGCCCTTATATAGCCAAACTGAGAACTAAGAAAATACCAACTAAGAAATTGCCCTGTTTCCAGCACTGGTTTTTAGACAACAAATCATTAGAGAGGAAGTTGCGGGCTGGCAGGATTCACAAGCATTTTCGCAGGCACCCGGCTGCTTTTCAAATGCTCACGTATAATGCACCCTCCCCACTCAGCTTGGTGTTTGGGTTAGAGGAAATAGCGGCAAATCATTTCTTTTACCATTGACCCTGCGCTAGTGAATGGCCACGATAAGCAGATCAAGTTGATGGCGTGGGCGAACTGGGGGTGATCACTAAATGATGAGCAAGAAGAGACCGTGGTGATGATGATCTGGTCACCTGCATGCCACAGGCCAGGGGATTTCCCAGAGAGGCTGGAGAATTGATGCTCATCTTCTATTTCATGGAACTGCCCAATTTTCCATCTGTATTCCAAGCAGACCTTGAACTGCCCTAAAGTCTAAAAGGGTTTCATCCATTGCCCTTCCTCCAAACGCACGCATGCACACATATGCACACACATGCACACACTCTCTCTCTCTTTCCACACCTGAGGCAATATTCTTCAACCTCACTCTTCAAACTGATCCAACATGCAACACTAAAAGAGTAATCGAAAGGTCCCTCACGCAGTCCCACATGACAGGTCACCAGCCCTAATCCATCCTATGCTGGTAGTAACCAGCGGTAATGATGGTACCACGTCTACAACCACCACCTTAGAGACAGGTCAAGTCCATGAAAGCGTCTTACCTCTCTCCCCGGTCACTCTTTCAAACAGAGCCTGCAGGCTGGCTTTACACTCGCTGAAGTCTCCAATCTGGACACTGGTCCCCACTGCCAGGGGCTGCAGCTTCCTGAGCTCCTCCAAGGACCCCTTGATGATGGGGTGCATGTCCATCACCTCCTGGTCCGACGCGTAGAGATGCATCTTCTCCACCAGCTGCTCAGCGGCCCCCAGCCTTTTGAGCATGGCTTCTGTCTGCTGCAGCTTCCCCTCCAGCTCCTCGTTTCTCTGCCGGTGCTGCCTCTCCACCATATCCAGCAGCTCCTGCTCCTTCTTGTGGATCAGCTGCACTATGTGCTCAACTCGCTTCTGGATCAGCTCCTTGGTTTCATTCCCCACCTGGTCCAAGTGGTCAGCTTTGCTCTTCAAGTTACTATAGGCATCTGTGAAGAGTTCCTCCTTCTTCTTCAGCTCTTCGCTCATGCTCCCCAGCTCCTGCTGCCTCTGCTGGATTTCCACCTTGATATCGCAGTGTTTGCCCGAGTGCCGGCTGTCCAGCAGTGCACAGATGCAGCAGATCGGTTTTTGGCACTCTCTGCAGTAGATGCTGTTTAGAAAAGTACAATTTAGAGCAGTTATTTAGATGACACGTACCCCATTTCGTTGGTGGCCTTATCGCACCCTTCCCACAGCCAGACCTTCTTTGTCTAAGGGGCCTATGGGAAAATGGCCGGGGAGATCTAAAGGCAGAGCCATCATAGCCAGCAGCGAGTGACTTGGGATGTCCAGCCATGCTGGGTTTCAATCAACTGTTCAGTTAAAGGCCTTCATTTCTTCCCTCCTTGTGCCCTCCTCCCTGCTGGGGCGTTCAGATGGTTCCCCAGGCAGAGCACCCACTCCCCCAGCAACATCCTTCACAAGGGCAGGGCCTGGCTGATGGAACAGCTTCCCATTCCTCTCTCTGGCTCCCCTTCCCAGTCTGCGTGCGCTTGCTACAGGCAATGGCCAGGTCACCAGCTGGGGTAAATCACTGCCGTTCAGCCGGCGAGGCCGCTTGGTGCCAGCTGGCCCAGGAGGGTTTGCCACCCAACAGGGTCCTGCCACAGGGTCCAGTGCCTCTGTGCTAGGCCAGCTGCTCCCAGCTTGGCCAGTTCAGAGGGCAGGCAGCAGCTGGGGCTATGACGAGCCAGGCTGTCGGGAAGGAAGGGGGAGCAGGAGGTAGGTCCCTGGGGGGCAGGCAATGGGGAAAAGGGGCCGCCAGGGTGAGAGCACTGGGAGGGGATGCTCAGCGACGAGAGGACAGAAGAATCCAGCAGCTGGCCCAGAAGCAGGAAGGACCGAAAGAGGCCCAGGGCTGGGAGCTGGAGCCCAGGGGCGGAGGGACTGGTGCTGTGTTTTGCCTATGTGCGGAAAAGAAAGCTGGCCTGGAAAGAGCCTCTGGGTGCAGCTGCACAACAAACAGAGCAGGTTGGGAACATTACCTCAGACTCTGGTTCACGTGGGCTGGATTGGGGCAGGACAAGCTACTGGGCTTCCTGGAGCACCCAAGGAACTCCCTGGCAGATGCCACTTTGAGATCCCTCACTGCCTGGGCCTCATGGCTTCGCTTTAGATACCTCTGGTGGGCCTCAAAGCACTTGAAGCAAAGGAACTCCTCGCACTCAGAGCACCAGAACTCTCCCTCTGCCCCACAGTTGCCACACACCAAGTCGCTGCCACTGACGATGCTCTGGTAGGTGTTCAGCTTGGCCTGCAGGCTGGCGAAGAGCAGGTTGTCCTGGCCTGGTATCCCGCTGGTGTGCGGGATGGGAGTCCAGCAGACGGGGCACTGGCCAATGGGCTTGCTCTCTTGCAGGCAGTCTGTGCACAAGGTGTGAAGGCAGGGCAGGAGCCTGGGACTTCTCGGCTGTTTCTGGCACCGCTGGCAGCGCAGGAACTGGAATTCTTCCTCCATCACCTTTGGAAGGAGCAAGAGACGCCGGGGTTACCAGTGCTGTGCTGCGCTGCTCCACGGCCCAGCAAGTGAGGCGGCGAAGGAGAGAGGTGACACGAGCTGTACACAGAGGTAAGTGGATGGGCCCAATAAGGATGCTTTGCCACCGCTGCTGTGGTGGCACAGAGCAAGTCCCATGGTATTGGGAGTGGGAGTCAGCATAGCTGGCCCTCTGCCACCCCATCCTAGCCTCAGCATGGGGGACACGGCTGGGACAAGGCAGAGGAAAAGCTCCTTTCCCTTTCTCGGTTAGGGATCATCCAGGAGTCCCTTTCCCCATTCTCTCTTTTTCACTCTGTCCCCCCACCTGCCTGGGGGCTCTCTGGCATTCTTAACTCCCCCCCCGCCTCCAGTGTGTACACCCCCCTTTTCTCTGCCCCCTTCTGTCACGGCTAAGAGGGAGCTCTGCTCAGTGACTCAGGGCCAAAGCCCCTTTCCCCCCATAGGTGCCTCTGCCAGCCTTGTTCCAGCTCTCTAAGGTGAGAGCCGTATTATCAGAATCCCTCCCTGTGCTTGGGGCACTCCTCCAACGCTGCCCATGAGGAAGGGAAGAGTTATGCCCGTTTTCCAGCTGGGGACCTGTGGCACATGTCCTCAGAGAGGCTCTGAACTTCCACTGGATTCAGTGGGAGTTAAGCAACGTGGTACCTAGAATCGTAGACTATTGGGGTTGGAGGGACCTCAGGAGGTATCTAGTCCAACCCCCTGACTAACCTCAGCTAAATCACGCTCTGAGGTTCCGGGCCTGTGTGCCTTGCCAAGCTCATGTGGGGAGCCTGTGGGAGCAGCAGGAAGAGAACCCAGGTCTCCTGATACACAGGCTAGCACTCAAAGCCCTGGACCACCCCGCCGCTCTGAAGAAGCCGCCCACCAGGGCCCTGGGTGGTGCTGGGTGACTGGCAGGCAGGAGATTCCACAGTTGCGTAACCCTCCCACTGCCTGGCCGGCTCTCAGTTCCCCTGCCCTCCCCCTCCTCCGGGGGCCACTTCCCCTGCCCCACGGTCGCGCTGTCAGGTTTGCCTCCCACGTGCCCTGGACACGGCACCACCTGCAGAGAGGAGATGGGTCCCTCCCCAGCATCATTTTCCTTTCGCAGGTAGCAGAACGTCACCCCCCAGCCAGGCCCAGGAGACGGCCCCGTGATCGCAGGAAGCTCACCTGTGTCTCTGGGGTGCCTGGCCTCTCCTGGGACAAGCAGGCCATGGTGCAGGGAGGCCTGGGCACTCACTGCTGAGCAACGCTGCAGCAGTTCAGGCTGGTAAGTTTCGATTTCCGAGCAGAGAAAATAACTCCTCTTCCTGGTTCTGGCTCTCAGCGAATCCTTCCCTGTGCAGCTGCCTCCTGCCCTGCCCTCTGGTGATTGGTGGCTGCTTTGACACATCCTGTGGTTGCAGCCCAGGAAAGCTTATGCCTGCAGAAATGTGTTCGTCTTTACGGTGCGACAGGACTCTTGTTGTTTGTGTCCTTTAGCTTGCCAGGGCAGGTGAAAAACTCGGAGAACCCCCAGCCTCCCCGCCAAGGAGCTGCTTGAGACGTTCATGGGCCCGTGCCGCTGCGTTTGGATCTGGATCCAGGCCCGAGCCTCCCAACGTTCCAGGGGGCTGAGGCCAACATTGGGGTTGAGCCTCTCTCGAAAGGACATCAGCTTACAGTTCGGAGGCCCGAGTCACTGCCCCACATCTGCTCCAGGCCCCCATTGGCAGAGCGTGGCAGTACCGCTGGGCTAGCTGCCAGCAGTACCCGTCCCACAGGGCTGCGAGCGAGCGGGAACGGCTGCTAACACGGACAAAGTCCGCTCCCCCGGGGGGCAGCACCACGCTGCAGCAGCCCCCAAGGGGCCGCTACACCAGGTGGGGATCATCAGAGGGCAGCAGTGTTCCAGTCACACCCCAACACGTCTTCGCTGGGGTGAGGGACGCTGGAAGGGGCTGGGATAGAAGACGCTGAGCTGTGTACGGTTGGAATGATCCAGTGGGGCTGTGCTGGGGGGGTGGCCTTGCTCCGGGCTCTGCTCCGAGGGAAGTGTTTTCATGTTTCTTTCTTTCTGTGCCCATCTCTGGACCCCTTCTGCTTCTGATTCGTTTCATGAACTCATAAGCACCCTAGAAGAGCTGAGTTGAGATGCAAACATATGCCATCCTTTCATGGAGCAAGCGGGGAATGTGTGACAAGGGGCAGGCACTGAGGCCAGCCTGCTGACTGGGGTTCAATCATAGTGTGACATGCCTGGAATTAGACACACACACAGCCACCCCCCTTCATAGCCCCCCAGCTGTACTGGGTGCCCTGTGCTGCCATGGACACCTATGAACCCCTCCCCTGCCCTAAACACATGGCTCAGGAGCACAGCTGGGATATTTTTTCTCACTGGGCCAGGTTCCTGCTCTCTTACACCAGTGTCATTAGATCAGCTCTGCCTATGTATGTGGTTACTCCTGATTTACACTGGCATAGCTTGGCCAAAGGGGGGGAAATAAATGCCTTATTGTATTGTAGTTTTGCTTTCAGCCACAGCAGGGCACCAGCCAGCTAGTTACAAAACCCTGTTTGTACTAAAGCTTGTCTCAGGACAAGATGGTTACTTACAGAGCTTGGAGCCAGCAGAAGGATCATTGTAGGAGATTTGACCTGAGAGCGCAGTGTTTATTGCAGCTGTGTTGGGGCCAAAGTGCACTTTCCTTGTATAGCAAAACTGATCCAGACACTCAGCACTTTGCATGAGTAAGCTTTATGGAGTTCGCCCCTGGCGGTTTTGCGCTACTCAAAGATTGGTACTTTAAAGCAACAATTTCCTTGTGAGGGAAACTGCCAGCCCTACCCAGCATGTACTCCCAGCCCCAGGTTAGAGCAAGGCACGCTCTAGAGGAGCTATGGGTTGGTTTCCTTTGTAGTTTTCACCTCGTCCCAGGGCGTGACCCATACACAGGCTGCATGCATGGAAGCAGCTTCCCGCTCTGCTGCAGTCCCAGCTTGCTTGAGGCTGTCTCAAGGTTGCATGGCCAGATAAGTCCTCAGCTGGCTGTATCTTTTAAAAGGGCTGGGTGCCAGGAGAATGGAGTCAGCTATCTGAGGGGTACAGCACTTTTATTATTAACAAACATTTTAACTGTGGAAGTGCCCAGAGGTCCACCATGCTAGGCCCCATTGTCCAAGACCTTACAGCCTAAAAGCACATGTAGGCAGTGCTCAGCACCTCACCAGATGGAGCTGGCAGCTCCCCTCAGGAAGGCAGAGCCTTATGCCTCTCTTGATGTCACTGACACTATGCTGACTCACACCAGCTAAGGATCTGGCCCCTGGCCTCCACCGCTCTTTGCAGTCTCCATCTTTTGAGGCTGATTGTTTATTTTAGATCACAGGAAACAACAAAAAAATCAAGTGATTTTCTCAGGGGAACAAAGTGCTGAGAGAGAGTGGGGATGGGTGAAGATGTGCGTCTCCCCCTTCCAGCATGCTGCAGGAGCGCTGCACTACATCCCAGCAGAAAGCAGAGCTAGAGAAATTTAAAGCCACAGTACACCAAAAACAAATTGTTACATAGCTACAGCCACCACAAAGTGTTCATTAATAATCCCTAGCTTTCATGTAGTGCTTTTCACGCATAGATCTGAAAGCGCTTCACAAAGGAGGGTAGTATCATTATCCCCATTTTATAGATGGGGAAACCAAGGCAGAGTGGCAACGTGACTTGCCCAAGGTCACCTGGCAAGTCAGTGGCACAGCTAGGACTAAAACCCAGGTGTCCTGCGTCCCAGTCCAGTGCTTTACTTGTTTAATGTATACAATCAGACCACAGCACTCCTATATCCAGGTATGTGTAATATGTTTATTGAAGCTCAAGAATTAATATAGAGAAACATAAAATAAATATATATATACAGTCCATAGACACCCATATGTACAGCTAATTAGATGCATGCAAAGCACTTTGAGTCACACATTAGCACAGTCTCTGAACATGAACAACTTGTGCATGGAAGTTCAAGCGCTTTGAGGGATTCTTTAGTCCAGGACAGTCCCGAAAGCTCCTTCTCGGACCCCTCTTCTCTAAATTCTATGGCCCAAAGTTTTAGAAATGCTTTTGTTTTCACAGGCACAATTTTGAACTTGCAAATCATGGGTGCAAAAGTCAGCAGTTAGAGAACAAGGCTTGTCCATGTGGCAGTTACTGCCTGGCAAGCCAGCATGTGAATCTACGCCCACTATGGGACTTTTAGAGCACTGTAGCAGTGCATCATAGCAAGCTAGTGTGCTGGAGAGTCACATCTCACCATAATCTTCCATGTGGACAAGCTCTAAACATCCCTTTGCACCCACAAGCCAAGCAGTTAAATGTCTAGCTGCAGTCCTGGAGCACTGCAGTGCCACCTCTCCTACTGGAAGGGAGTGTCTAGTTTATTGTTGACAGGAACCTAATGTCACTCAGTGGAATTCACCCAACAGGGCAAGATACCCAGCAGGATGGATGGGATTTTAAGGGTTTAATTGCCCAAATATCCCCATTCAGGAGACATGAAACTCCTGTAGTCTTCAATTAGGGAGTAACACAAATTCCAACAGTTGGGAGGGAGGCGGCATTTTGGGCCTCAGTTCTGTGCTAACATGTTCACCCACAAAAACAGAAGCTGGGGCTGAAACCCATATCCAAATCAAGCCTTTCACCTGATGTTTTCCGTCATGCTGAGCTGATTTAGAGACAGTAAGCCCAGAAGGGACCTCTAGATCATCTAGTCTGACCTCCTGCATAGCACAGGTGGAGAATTCACCTAGTTATGCCTGCACCGATGCCAGCAACTTGTGTTTGGCTAAGTCATGTGTTCCAGGAAGGCATTCAGTCTCGTGCTGATGACACTGAGAGCTGCGGAATCCACCACTTCCCTGTGGAAGTTTGCTTTGGACTGATCCACTGGTACCCAACCTCCACCATCAGACCCTTGTGCCAAGAAGAGTTCCCTGGGTTATCAGTGTGGTCTCCTGGCATGATCATACTGCACTCCCCAGCGCAGGATTAGTCCTCCTGCTCACCTGGGCAGAGATCAATGGCCCCAGAACATGAAACAGAGCCTATAGACTGCTGTCTGGGATAGAAGAGCTTGGGTCTCACTCCCTTCACAATCAGATTGTTCTTCTGCCAGACACTTGGCTTCTTCCACCTTTTCTCTCTCGCGCTCTCTCTCTCGCGCTCTCTCTCTCTCTCTCTCTCTCTCTCTCTCACACACACACAGACACAAGCACGCGCGCGCGCACTATCTACATTGTTTCATTGCCTTGAAGATCTCCTCCAGCTTCAGGGCAACGCTCAGGTCACCCTTGACCTGCAGCCTCCCACTCATGTAGGCACTCAGAGGACGAAGTTCACCCAAGAAGAAAGCCTGCAGGTCATTCTCTGTCATCTCCAGAACCACATCAGGGCTGCGCTCAGGGGCCCCACGGCCAATCCGCCCACTGCCTGCAGGGCATGGATAAAGGGGAGGGAGAGAGAGGATCAGTACCCAGAGTTTCGCATCAAACGCCCTGGGAAAGCCAGAAGCTTGTTTGGCTTGTTTCGATGAAGTGAGTTTAGCACTGGTGAAAGGGGACAGTCCCCTCCCTCCAGCAACAGGGCAAGCTTCCCCCTACACTGCTCCAGTAGCATGCCAGATGGGAAAGGATGTTCACCCGTAGGCCGTCTCTCCTGAGTGGACTAACAGAAGTGCCACTTGACGTCTGGGATGCTAGTGGGCTACTGAGCATTGTGGACGCCTCTCAGCTAGGAAGTTGAGATCACCCAGACAATCTGCTTTAGGCCAAGCAGTCATCAGAGGGAGTGACTTCCTGCTACTGCTGCCTAGGGCTAGAGATTGTCAACAGCCAGCAATCCCAAACGACACTCAGTGCTCCATTACAGAGATGGGCAGGAGACATTTCTACAATGAGTAAAATTCCTTGTAAGTTTTCCATCTAAATGGCTTTTGAAGGAGAATTGGGGTTTTGCTCTCCACACAGAATTGAGTCTTTTGTTGACCACCAAGAGTCCAAAATTGAAACATTTTGGCAGCAAAACCCACATAGTTCAATTTAGCAAAAGCAATGAGAGTCCTGTAGCACCTTAAAGACTAACAAATTTCTGCAGGCGTAAGTTTCTGTGGGCTGCAACCCACTTCGTCAGATCAGATCTGTTTTTGCTGTCTACAGACTAACATGGCTACCCCTCTGGAATAGTTCAATTTAGAAATGCTGCCATGGTGCCCCATGGGAGTTGTAGTTCAGGTGTCTCATAGAATCATAGAATATTACAGTTGGAAGGACCTCAGGAGGTATCTCGTCCAACCCCCTGCTCAAAGCAGGACTAACCTCAGCTAAATCATCCCGCCCAGGGTTTTATCAAGCTGCAGCTTAAAAACCTCTGAAGATGGAGATGGCACCACCTCCCTAGGTAACCCATTGCAGTGCTTCACCACCCTCCTAGGGAAAAACTTTTTCCTAATGTCCAGCCTAGACCTCCTCCACTGCAACTTGAGACCGTTGCTCCTTGTTCTATCATTTGCCACCACTGAAAACGGCCTAGCTCCATCCTCCTTGGAACCCCCTTTCAGGTAGTTAAAGGCTGCTAGCAAATCCACCCTCATTCTTCTCTTCTGCAGACTAAACAGGCCTAGTTCTTTCAGCCTCTCCTCATAAGTCTTGTGTTCCAGCCCCCTAATCATTTTTGTTGCCCTCTGCTGGACTCTCTCCAACTTGTCCACATCCTTTTTGTAGTGGGGGGCCCAAACTGGACACAATACTCCAAATGCAGCCTCACCAATGCCGAATAGAGGGGAATAATCACTTCCCGCAATCTGCTGGCAATGCTCTTACTAATTTAGCCCAATAAGCCATTAGCCTTCTTGGCAACCAGGGCACACTGCTGACTCCTATCCAGCTTCTTATCCACTGTAACCCCCAGGTCCTTTTCTGCAGAACTGCTGCCTAGCTCGTCGGTCCCCAGTCTGTAGCTGTGCATGGGATTCTTCCGTCCTAAGTGCAGGACTCTGCACTTGTCCTTGTTGAACCTCATCAGATTTCTTTTGGCCCAATCCTCCAATTTGTTTAGGTCCTTCTGTATCCTTTCCCTCCCTTCCAGGGTATCTACCACTCCCCCTAGCTTAGCGTTATTGTGCTCCTGTATGTCCTGTACCAGCCAGGCTCCCCAAGTGGACTTCATCTGTCATGATGCACCATGGCCAGGTCATGCAGGCATGGTCAGGGAAGACTGTGGTGCATCCTGGGAGATGTAAAACTATGTGCCACCCGTGCACCCTTTTTTGGCCAGATATATGACACTGCAAGTTTGCCCCACCTTATTTTCCCTAATTGGTGTCAAAACGTTCCCTGTAAAGGTTCATGGCAAGAGCCTCAAGCCAGAAAACAAACTAATGAGAGTAAGTCTGTCTCCTTTAATAAGATCTCAGCTCAGACCCTGGTTCACGGCTCCAAGTCCTCACAAGTGTCAGAACCGGGCCCCTTCCGCTGAGCCGGAGGAGTTGTCTCCAGGCTGATTGCTGAGTTTCACTACGGCTGCAGGAAGAGAGCCAGCGGGCTTGGTTTTTAACTCAGCAGCAGGTTGCTGGGCCCACAGCTGTGATAGTTTGTGCTCTGACCTTGTTCCAGCCCACATCCTCTTCCTGGCTCCTGACTCAAGCTCTGTGCTTTTGCCCCCTCAGCCTGGTTCTAATGACTGAGTTGGGCTGCCAGCGCCTGGGCCCCTGGTCAGGCTCATCTTCTAGAGCCTAGAAGACAGACACCACCACTCCTTGCAACCTGGATGGCTTCTAGCCCCATCTCCTGCTCAGCACCAGTTCCTGTTCAGACAGCAAAGTAGGACACTTCCTTGGCTGTTCAGGCTGGGACCTCCAGCTGACTCGGGTGGTAGACGCCTTCACAGAGAGCCTGTCCTACCGGGAGCCTGCCCTAGAGAAGGGAATGGGAGCCTCCTGCTCCCAAACTGCAACTTGTTAGTGGCACTGTTTCAACATCAAAACATTTTGATTAGTCACTGAAAACTTGGCATTTTCCACAGGCTGCCCCCCCAGCCCCCATTTCCCAGCCCGCTCCATGAGGAGTTCAGCTGTGTGGGGGATAAGGAACATGCACACACCTGCACCCCCCCAAACTGCCCCAGCCACAGAAGAACAATGGCAGTGACCTGCTGTGAGATCTACGAAGTAGGTGCTGCAGGCACCACTTGGAAGAGTGATGTTGAGCTGGTAGGACGCTCCAACATGGCGGACCAAGGACTCAGACAGAAGCTGCTCCACAGCTGCCAGCAGCTCCTCGGGGCTAGGTTTCCGCCTGCTGCTGCTGCTGGTGGTGAGGGTAGGAGCTGGTGATTCTGCCTCGTTCACTGTCACCACACTGTCTGCTGGGGACAAAGATGTAAAGATGGGCTTGGGGTGCAAGGCTGATTGGGATGAAGTTAGCTGTCAGCCCAGGAGTGGCAGGGATCCACGAGCCCAGCAAAGCTCTGATGAGCCATCAGAAAAGAGTCCCCTAATCCATCCTGTCCAGCCATCTTCTACATGCCATATGTATAGTGCATGAACCCCATCGGATCTGGGCATTACATGAACCTGCTACGACCTAAACCAGAAAAGAGAGGTATTGCTGCTAAGGATGTCCTGAGAGTTAGGATGGCCCTGTGGTTAGTCTCCCTCGTCTGGGAGACCCAGCTTCAAGCCCCATTAGCTTCAAGCCCCTATTCTGTTACAGGTTTCCTATGCGACTTTGGGCAAGTCCCTGCCTGTGCCTCAGTTTCCCCTCTGTATAATGGGAATAACAGCATTGCCCTATCTCCAAGGCAATAGTCTCCTAGCCTAGTGAGGGTCAGAGCAGTACCTATAATAGACAGTCCTCATTTAATCTCTTCTTCCTGTCCTGGTAACCACAGAAGAGACATTTGGCAACACTCACCGCACAGCGGCATTACAGTCACCAGTGTTATCTCCCTCTGCTCATGATGAGAGGCATCTGCACATCTCAGCTGCTGTTCTAAGGACACTGCTGGCAGAACTTTGCCACAATAGGTGCAGTCTGTCCCACTCGGGATCTGAGAGCCAGATTCATCCACTGATGCCTGGGGACGTCCAGGCTGTTTAAAAGCCAAGCAAGGACTTCTTGTTTTGCCCCCTGTGAATAACAGCAGCACATTTAGCAGGCAGGGGAGAGGGAGTGTGGCCAGGGCTGGTTACCTGTCTCAGGGGTTCCACTCGGACAGGCTGCTGCTGCTGCCATGCTGTTGCTAAAGAAGTGAACAGCCAGTTGCTGAATGGTGCTATCCAGTCCCTCCAGCCCAGGGATTGGGGGCGTCGTGGCCAGAGGCCCAGACAGACTCTCTTGGGGGGGCTGCAGCACTGCCTCCAAAATCAGCTCGACCCGATCTACTTCCAGACCCCAGGACTTGGTCATGTCGTTGATTTCAAGCTAAAAGACCAGGGGCAAAGTAAGAAGCAATAACATCTCAGGTAGATCGGGGTAAGTGCGAAGCAACAGACCATAACGGAGCACGGGAAGGCCTGAGCAGGCTGCATGGAATGAGAGGGAGGCCCAAGAGCACTCTTCATTCCTCCTTGTAGTGCTCAGGGGTACTTCTCTGCTTATCCGCCTTATTCTCGTCACACCTGGCAGCGCCTCACTTGGCTCCCCCACTCCCTCAGGCCTTTCGCCTGCCTCTGCCCTGTGCAGGAATAATGACCCCAGATACACCCCATGGGGGCTGCACCTCCACCCCATCCCCTTGCACACCTCTGGCTCTGAGACACAATTTAACTTTTAGAGTCCACTTTCTTAATCCCCTGGGGGCAGACTCAGGGTGAAGCAGCTACAGTTTCCCTCCTTGATTGTTATTGCCGTCTGTTACATAGTTAGAGAACGTGGGTCTGGGTCCCTGTTGTGCATGAGCATGTGCGTTTCCCTGCAGCTGGTGCGGCACAGACTGCGATGGGGTTCTGCACTGCTCAGGTCACAATGCAGAAGCAGGGCCTGAGGCCATAAGCGAACCCTCACCAGCAGCTGGTCCCCAATCCGCAGTTTCTCTGTCTCAATCTCCCTCAGGTTCTTCTTCAGCAGGGTCTTGGTCATGGCGTTCTGGGCTGTCATTCGGGTGGCTGCATTCAGATCCTTCACCATCATGACAGACAGCACTGGATCCCACACCCGGAACTGGATATCAGCCCCCATGGAGATCATGGCTCCATCCTTGGAAGTCAGCTGTGAACAGCAATTAGCAAGGAGGGCCCAGACCCTCCAAGGTATTGATTTCAATGAGAGTTAGGTGCCTAAGTATCTTGGAGGAACTGGACCACTATTCCCCAAAGCCTGATTTCTGCCTAATGGGGCTTCCCCAATTCATTTAAACAGGCAAAACAGAACAGGAAAAGCCCCACAAACCTTCCCCCAGAATTCTCAAACCAAACCTTGTTTATAGAGTTACAAAAAATCCAAACAAGTGAACTCCTTCTCCTTCATTGCATGCATCATGGCACTTCTTGGTGCCTTCTGGAACAAGATGCCAATGCAACAGAAAGCGCTAAGAGTTCCTCTTGTGTAATTTCCACCCAACACAGAAACCAGAAGTACTCAAAATTTCACCAGGCAACCTGTCAGCGTGAGCCTTCTGGCTTAATTTTGTTGCCTTACGTGAGTATCTGAATCACCCTTAAGGTGCTTGTCCAGACCTGAACGTTACACTGTCACCGAGCACCAACGGGGGAGACATGCTCTACCCCCTCCCTCACCCTGTGGCTGTCTTGTCTCTCTTTCTAGACTGTAAGCTCATAGAGGCAGGGGCCAGCTAGCACCTTGTAGCTGTCCAGTGCTTGCACAATGTGGCCCAATTCTTGGCTGACCCTTAGGCACTGCCCTAACAAACATGATTATTATTAACAACTACTACATCTCAATTTCACGTCACACGCACATTTGCAACTAATATTTTTTGTCCACGAGACTTTTTTTGTTTTTTGTCCATGGCTCACATTCCCCCTCCCCACCCTTTCATTCTGAGCTGGACTAAACACCAACCTGGTCCAAACCACCAAGGCTGGGCTGGTCTACACCACAGCTAAGGTCTACAAGAGTAATGATTGTGGGTGCCAATCTGAAAGGGGCCTCATTTTCACAAGTGGGTGCTCAGCACTTTTGGAAAAGCAGGTGTTGGTTACCTTGGCCACCCACCATTCAGGCACCCAGAACCACTAGTTGCTTTTGAAAAGCTTGGCTCATCATACTTCCTGGAAACCTGTGAGGGGGGAAAGCCTTTTCCTGCAATCTTCATCTAAAAGGCTTGTTAATCTGGACAATGGGTTTACAACTGGAATGAAATCCCAAAGCATGCAAGTTTCAGCATGTGGGTTTCATTAGGCAGGTTTGCAAAGATCCATGACCCTGGTGTCTTCAAGACAGCTGCAGTGGATGACCAGAAGCCTCCCTGTCCCACAGCAAATCTTCCACCTGAGAATGGATGTAGCTCACCTTACATGGTGGCACATTAAAGGCTCTTGTCCTCAACTCCACTCGTTGCCAGTGATCTATGAATGGCAAAAGCAGGACCAAGCCTGGGCCCTGGGGGGCTCGGATGCGGCCCAAGCGGAACACAATCATTCGCTCATAGGCAGGGACTATCTGGAAAGGAAACATTTAAACCAAACAACAGTCAGGAGTAGAACTGTACTCAACACAGTGATCATGCTGCCGCTGAAGGACACTCTGTAGTGAAAAAGGCATCAGTACCTTCCCCAGATGCTCCCCCGCCCACCCCACCTCCATCTAGGGGGAAGGACCAGGCATTATTTCCTGCTTACTTTCAAGGTAAAGCATGCAGAGATGGGGAAGGTGATGACCATCAGCAGGAAGGCCAAAGCTGTGACAATCCCATGGCAAAGCCATGACAGCCAGCCCTGGGAGGAACCTGTAGGAGAGAAAGAGAGGACAGCAGTCATGGGATGGAGTGAGCCTCGTTCCGCCGGTCTCTCCACAGCACCCACAGCCTGCTCTCAGGCCTGGGTCTTTCCCGTTCAAGGTCACACCTGCAGCAAACCATGAAGAGCAATGCCGGGATCTGGTAGGAAACTCATGGACCCCACCCAGCACCCACGGACACAGGTGTCTACCCCGGGGCCCTTCAGCAGCAGTGTCCTTGAGAGGGACAAGCCACCCCAGAGACACAGGGGCTGCCTCAGTCTGCGGTTACGCCAGCCGCATGCCACTGAAGTCAGTGGAGCGACACCAGCGCAACACAGAGCCGCACCGGGCCCGGGCCCTCTTGCTCATGGCCAGCGAACGTCCATACACCGAGCCGTGCTCCTCGAGGGCCCCTGGCACCACAGGTGACGATCCCAACTCGAGTGCCCCAGCCCGAGCCCCACAGGACAGGCCGCAGGGCCGCGCTGGGCCCTGCCAGCGCCAGGCGGGCCCGAGGGAGGCGGTGCTGGCTGGAGTCACAGCCGCGAGGCGCGGAGATGCGTGGGCAGCAGAGGGGACCCGCTCCCCTGGCCCGGCCTCACCTGCCGCCCCTGGCCCCGGCCCCGGCGGGTCCTGCCCGCGCCCCAGGGAAAAGCAGCTTTTCTGCGCGCCGCGGGCCCCGGTGCCGGGCGGCTGGGGACGGCCGAAGTCCGCGCGGGGCAGAGCGCGGTACCCCGCCCGGCTGAGCATGGCCCGGGTACCGCCCGCCCCGCC